>JASTWQ010000014.1:1200000-1696277 GCA_035220615.1 Leptothorax acervorum
AATTTCTGTGCTTACGAACACTTTTAAAAAATTCAAGGGAAATGTAATGCAGATCCCGAAGCTATATTTACTCGGATGCGGTAACATTTATTGACCATTTCGTCTTTCCGTTTGTATGCATAGAACAGCCCTGCTTAACAGGACGATCGCGTAAGCCGTTGAAAAGATTCCGAAAGCAGGTGCTTGCGCCATTCGCGACGTGCATAAGAAAAATGCGCAAGAATTTTCTCGGGAAAATGCTTTTGCATTAACTTTTTGAAACGGGATACCGAGAAAGAATATCATCTTTAAAGATATATTTCTTCTCAAAATAAGCTTCAGCAAATAATAGAAACCTATGTATTTTGCATCGTTTATTTATGCATTTAAATTTCATGGTTTATTTATGTATTTGTCATGTACCTTGAATTTTCTCGAGAGATATATATACACTATATATACATATATAGTGTGCGTATATCGTTGTTTGATTTTTATTAACTATTGGAAAAAAACTAAATTTTTTACATCGCAAAATTTCGATGCATTGGCACTTGATCGCTACACAGAGTGTGTAAAATACCGATGAAATCCAATCGGGGTGGATTTGCAGGAAGGACCGCAGAATTTCGAGTAAATTATTCACGAAAATATAATTCGACGAGCTATATATCCGAAAACGTGTGCGATTGAGTGATGCCCGTCCGGGCCGGGCGCTTAAGTATTACGGCATCCAAATGAATGATTCGTAATTTAACGGTTTGTAAGTGCGAACGCGCGTAATGAAAACCAATTGCACGTGCCAGGCGCGATACAATTCTATTGTAATCCCGTGTCTCGCGCGCCGTTCTACAAAGCTTCCACGCAGCTCGGATAGAAAATACTCGTCGGCTTTTATTTTTCATGGTAATAGGATATCCTATTTTTCGTTATAGAATTTTTTTCCGACCAAAAATATCGGCTAACGACGTAACGGTGTGTTTCTATGCCACCCACGCAGTATTCCAGACAATGCTGTTGGTATACAGATCACAAAACTGGAAATTTCAGCCGTGCTTCGTTTATATAGCAGAAATGTCGTAAACTTATTGTTAGAACCATTCTGGAACCGTCACATGAATTTAACGATATTTTATACAGGGGATTGTAACTGTCCTTTTTTTTAAATTCAATCGAAAATTTGGAAGTTGTAACGCATTTGTATGAGGGAAAGAAAGAACGTTGTTCGAAGTTTTCTTCCGCTCCTGAATTCGGCACGCGTAATGTATCGTTTCGATTATTCGAAACAGGCGCACACGTGTTCGGCGAATCGACCCGATCTTACGAGGGTTGTCGAAGGATTGTCGTTGTTGTCGCGCTTCTAAAGCGCCAGGAAGTAAGCTCGAGCATTAACCCGATAATGACGTAATTAGTTCCGAGATAGTCCGCATCAGTTATCGATAATAGCGTCATTCGTTTAGTACACCGACATGTACGTATTTACCACTTTACTTCTTTCTTCACTTTCTTCCTTCTCTTCCCAGATGCTACATTTTAAAGAAAGAATGTGAATTTATATATAGAATTTTTACATCCCATGTATAAAACATTATTAAGTTCACGTGACAACTCGAGGACGATCGAAATATATTCATATTTTGTTTATATGACAACACAAAAGAAAATTCAGATATTTTGTCATAGGTAGATACTGATGTGATATTAAAAATTCTTTACTTTCACGTTGGTTATTTTCGTGAAATTAATAAGATTTTTACTGCACAACTGATTTTGACAAAATAAAATTTTTCCTGATATTTTCTCTAATATCATATTTCTTTTCGATATGCATTGTATTGTTAGTAAATCAAACCGTAAAAATATTATAGAAACACTTATTTGCATAATACATTATCAATTTATATATATGCGCGCTAATTGCGTCGTCTCAATTATTAGAAAGTAATGTATCTCTTATATAAAGTAAAAACTCTCTTATTTTATTAATTTATTAAATACTTATGTCATGTGATTTAAAAAATCTCGAATTTACCATCGATTTATAAGAGAAATTTATAAGATTAATTGATGTCATTTCTCTCTTCGTGCCGAGAGCAGAATCGAACCAATTCTTTACCGCGAGTCTATCAATTATAACAAAGAATGGATCTTCGTAACATATAAGAACGTACGTGATTCTGCTGCCTCGGCATTAAGAGGCCAATGGCACCATTCTGCGCCTTGCAGAGCACTTCTGATTGTGAGCGCACGCCTGAAATATCGCAACAAGGATACAACAGATAAATGGAAAATCCGCGTTCGAACCCGAATCTTAAATAAGGAACGCGATCGATGTTACGGTCCATCGTGGCTGCATAAATATCCCCGGCGAGCCACGCGAGAGATCGACTTCGGGATATTACCCGTCAGATTTATCCGAATTCGCCGTAAAATGTGAGCGGCCGACCGAAAATGCATTTCGCGATTGTTGCGGCGCGCAATCCGCAGACGGCGACAATAAAACAATGCACACACAGGGTGGTGTGGTGGATTTGCGCGCGTGCTTAGCGTAGCGTGCGATACATTTACCAACTTAAAATCGATTTCATCTCGTCCATACACTGAGAAAAAAATATTTGTATCTAAACAAATATTTATTAGGTGGCTCCTAACAACTTATTTACTTAATATAATAAAAAATTTATTAAGAATTAGATAAAATATCTTAGAATTAGATATTTTACCTAATTCTAAATAAATATATGTATCGGGATATGTATATTATATACACTGAGAAAAAAATATTTGGATCCAAAAATATATTCATTAGGTGGCTCCTAACAGCTTATTTACTTAATATAATACACATATTTATTTAGAATTAGATAAAATATCTAATTCTAAGATATTTTATCTAATTCTTAATAAATATTGTATTATATTAAGTAAATAAGTTGTTAGGAGCCACCCAATGAATAAATTTTTATCCAAATATTTTTTTCTCAGTGTATTTATCTTGACATTCTACTTTTTAACAAAAAAGGTATTCAAGCAGCAGTAATCTCTTTTAATTTCGAGCGATTGAGGATTCAGGATTTTCGTAAATCAAACTTTCGACTGATGGTTTATTTTTATCTCAGTTTGACTCAGTTTTTATCTTTTTTCTAGTTCTAAGAATTGGAGAAAGATGAAAGATAATTGAAGTTAATCTGCATTAATAGAAATGGACATGAAATGTATATTAAGATTTGACTCTTTAATTTCGGGTATCGGATCTTTCTCACGTAAATTTTTACCTGGTACGCAAACAACAAAGTAATTAAGATAATAAAATACCAATTTTTGTTAAAAATACATCGATTTCGGATTCAATCGAGATAATTTATCCGGCCACCCTGTATACTCGTAAAAATCTAAGCGGAGATTCCCGGAGCAAAAATTCCGGAATTCGCGTCTCGCGTCCGAAATCCAAGCTGAAAAGTCGCTCGGAAGCGTGAGGCACGTTTCGCAACTGCGAGAGTATTGAACTGGAGTCTGGAGTCACAAATCCGTCTCCCAAGATTGTACGCGGGCGGGATGCACTTGTCGGCGTTTCCGTTCGTCTTCGACAACGACGTCGAGAACGACGCGACGTGTCGGAGAGTGAGCGCGGGCGCGCGCGGCGTAACAACGTCGAGTTCTCGCGAGCGATAATAAACGCCGCGCAAGTTATTCGCGAGCGTCGCAATGTAGAGAATGTAGGTACTCACCGTACTCCCCGATGCCGCACCATCGCATCGTGTCGCGCCCCTCGTCCTGCTCCGTTCCGTGTCGTTGCTCGTGCAACTGCAAACACGTCCCTATGGAGAAGACGCCGATGATTAGGACCGTTTCAGGGCTGTTCAGGACCGTTCGCGGAAACGCGAAACGCGATAACGCCGTCGCCGACACGACGATCACCCGTTGCTTCACGCGGCACCCCCGGGCCCCGAACGTTTAGTTTATGTTCACACGAGCGACTTTGTCGCGCGACAGGGTACTCCCTCCTTTCTCTATCTTACGTAGCGTCTCTTTCGAGAGAGAGAGAGAGAGAGAGAGAGAGAGAGAGAGAGAGAGAGAGAGAGAGAGAGAGAGAGAGAGAGAGAGAGAAACGCCGCGTGAGATAGAGAGAGAGGGAGTACTCTGTCGCGCGACAAAGTCGCTCGCGTGAACATAACCTTAAATACACGCGGGAGACGCGAGACGCGACGATCGCCCGCGGGCCGCGACGCCACGCCGCGGCGCGCCGGTCGCGCAACGTCCGCCATGTTGGAACGCGCGTCGCGTAATTAATGCATATATGAATTCGAATCCGCGGCAATAATTTTTCTACGCCGCGACCGTCCGCGACGAGGGACGCTACGCTAGCGGGACTCGAGACGCGCCGCGATGTCGATCACAGTTGAGGCGCGCAGGGAAGCGAATTGTTGCGATTCCCGAATTGATACGAGAACTTACCTGCTCGCACCCAGCTCGACCAGCCGCCGCTCGTCTTCGGCGAGACTCTACTGCTTTCCCAGCTCGTAAACATGATGACTCCAGGGACTGTTCGTGGAAACGCGCGGCGCGATGACGCCGACACGATGATCGCTTCTTCACGCGGCACCCCCGAATGTTTGATACACGCGGAAGACGCGGCGCGGGCGATCGCCCGTGACGCCGCGCCGCACCGCGCCGGTCGCGACTCGCGCGACGTCCGCCATGTTGGAACGCGCGTCGCGTAATGCTCGATCAGCTCGATTCTCGAATTCGAATCCGCGGCAACTTCACTACCTTGATCGAATGATCGCTCGCGACGATGGACGCCACGCCACAGTCCACACGCCAGCGGGACTCGAGACGCGCCGCGATGTCGATCATCGTCGAGGCACAGGAAACAGGTAATTGTTGATTACCAAATTGATACGATAACTCACCCTCGCTCGATCATCTCAGCCGCCGCTCGTCTCCGGCGAGATTCCGCTTTCCCTCGTGTGAAACACGGCGAGGAGTGCGGGAGACGCGACTCTCACGCGACCCGCTCGACCTCCGAAACGCAATACGCCGTACAATATAATAATTAACGAGTAATTAAGGGCCAAAGCACATAAATGGCGTAACGTTATACGATAGTCGTAGTCGTCGGCGTAAGTAACGCACAAGCTTTGGCGTATTTTAACTCTCAGAATACGCCAAAGCTTGTGCGTCACTTACGTCCACGACCACGACTGTCGTATATCGCTACGCCATGTTATATACTTTGGTCGGCTTGGCTCTATCAAGGAAAAATGAGCTTTGAGAGAATGAGAGCCGATTAGCTGTGCGTGAGTTAACGCTGTGTAACGTTTAATTAATAATTTAATACAAATTATAAATCGTTTTGGCTCTACATCTTCATAGCGACGCGGTGATAGATAAATTGAATAATTATTATAAATATTAAATTAAATAATTTAATGCTCACCTTATGTTCTCCAATGAGCGTAAGGTGAGTATTAAAAAATTAAATGTACAAAGATAGGTAATGTAATTTTCAAGCACTGTTAAATATCAAAGAATGAAATTTAAATCAGTACCTTTAATTAAATAACATTTTGTTATTTTTAACCATGTGTGTCGAAATTTATTATTTTAACACAAAACAGTGCAGTATTTTTTCAACTTTATTAGTTTAGTTAAATTAACATTGTTTTAATTAAATTAACGACATATTTTTTTTAGTAGGAGCGGCGACCTATATTAGGAATGGTTAAAAATTACTCAAATTGGATATAATTCGACACTACGAATGTAGCAGTAAGAGGAAATACCAGCAGAAAAATTCTGCCTGCAGTATTTGTAGTCTGCAAAATATTCGGACTGGAAGTGTAAATTGGGACCAACCGGCGAAAAGAGGTAAAAATCCGTTAAAAAGCATTGCTGGCGTCACAGCACGAGCTCCGATAAACGAACAGTCTTTACAACGTCGCGGACGTGTTGTTATTTTAGATATACCCCGCATATCGACAGGAGCATTCGGTGGCGAAAGTAACCAGCTTGACGCGCTGCGTGCCGACGTGTGACGTGGTTTGACTTTCTCCCGTTATAGTTGAAACACGTGAATAATCGAATTCGCAACCACGGCTCGTGCATATTTCCTCGAAATACGCCCGTTCCCGTTCCCTACGGCCAACCCGAGTGTGCATTGTGCAACCAACTCCGGCCCCCGTCGAGCCTGTTCGTTTTCTCACCTACTCAATATCTCAGGTATTTCAAAACATGTCCTATTTATATTGCGAATTCCGTCGTTTTTTCGGCCATTTTCGCCTCTAGTCGCCCGTATCGCGCCCACGGTCTGGAATCTACCCCGCTGGGACCGGAATTTAATCTCGTAAAAAAAGGGGGCACGTGGGAGGATAGAGGCGACGCGGGACGAGCTATGAAATCTTGCGGGACGTGACGTTGATTATTTCTGCGAGTCGGACGCGCCCGTCGAAAAGCGTCTCCGCCACCGGTCAATACGTTCAATCCGCCGTCGTTTATGACGTGTGTTTAATTAGTAAATTTTAATAGGGGAAGTCGTTTCGGCATGGGAGGGGAAGAAGGGGAATGCCGCGGTGCCGCCTATCATCGCGTGGATTATTTATCGATCGCGCTTTTATTTTCGTGAGTTAAACGAGGGGGAATGACAACCCGATTGACGAGAACAGAGATCGCGGTAATAAAAAATTTCCTCGACTCTTCTCACGACGCGGAAGACGCATATGTTTGCGTCACCGCTCTGTTTGCAATTAATTCGCAATATTAATCCGTATTATTTATAATTTACATTAATTCAGCTCGATGCATGTAGAAATTTTGACTCGCGAGCGAAACGCTTTCCCGTCTCTGTCCATTCCACTCCCGCTGAATGAAAGACGGGAATACAAAGTGCTAGTTTAGTGAAATTATTAATCAAATAATCGTATACGGAAACGCGAAGCTTTATTCGCGATAAATAGAGCGGTGCAGGCGCGTATATTCGCCGCGGACGAAAGTATTTTGCGCGCGGCAGCGGCATTAATTCAATTGCGTCGGGACAGCAAATTCCATAATGAAAATGTTTCACATTCGCTGGCTAGAGTAAATACGAACGCGGGATTATGAATTAACCGGGTAACGAGATATAATATAGTACTATTGATTTGATATACATCGGGGTCGCATATGCCGCCCCTGCCGCGAATTATCGTTAAAAGATGGAAAATCGCGAAATTTATTATACCGGGGGTATCCGTGGAATATCGACGCTGACGATTAATCGTACTGGCAGTTGTGCACGCGCATTATTTCATCCGATTGACAATCCGTTGCTCTTTCCCGTCGATTTAACTGACCGTAACCGAAGTCTCGCATCCAGTAAATTTTTATTTAAAACAAATAGGGATGTCGTTTGCGTATTCTGTCGTATGTCTCGTCCGTCGAGGTTCCTGACGTGTATCGGAATTTCACGGGACGATTTAACGAAGTTGGACGGGTCAACTCGACGGGGGCACGAGAATCTAAAACTTGGGACACAGGCACGTTCAACGTGAAAATAGATGTGTCAAGTGCGACATAAATACCTTCACCGCGCGCGAACGGTCAGCCGATAACCGCCTATTTTTAGTCCTTATTTGCAGGCGTCCCGCGCATAATATCGATATTGCAATTTCTGCCGGCACAAGATACTAATAGCTGTTTTTCTGCGCATCTACATATCGATTCTCGGACACATACACGATGCCACGATGCCAGAAGATATAGTAAAGTTGTGTAGATAGAGGTGTAAGAAAATTTGTGTTTGCTTAAATCACAAATAATTTCGCAAATAGAGAGAAAGAGAGAGAGATAGAGGACCATTTTCTATGTTTTCCCAGAATTGTGCAGGAAAGATAATTGTACTAAAAGCGACGCGCGCTGCAACTGTTCAATCTAAATGCTAAAAAAGTCATTGCATTGACCGCACTCGGTGCAGTTCAATTATGAACAATTACGGCGAAATTGCATTTGGTAATTACACACGTAATGCGAATAACTTGTTTCCGATTGACCTGAATGCAACTTAAGTTTCGAATGCACAGCGTAGCGTTCGCATTTAAATTTTTAACACTGGGGAAGGAATTACGAAACATTATAAAAAAATTTAGTTATGATAGCGCAGTAATTCTCATGAATTTCCACGACTGTATGGAAGTCTGCGTATTAACTAATTAAAGAGTAAACGAGTTCTTGTGTAATGCGAGTCCGTTACTCTCAAAATTCTCCCAAGAGAATCCGGTGTATCTGATAAATAGGTAAGCTTAAATAACGAGGTATGCTATATTATCATATGCCTGAATTAAGAGATAATTGTCGGCAACTTTTAGAGCATACTTGAGAATCCATAAATGTATAATAAATTTTGAAATATTATATAATTCAAAATATTAATATTCTATATTCTAGATTTATATTATATAATGTTCTATATTTTATAAATTTATAAATATCTTATAAATTTATAAAAATACAAATATGTTTGAAATATTATATATATTTATATATATATATATATATATATATATATATATATATATATATACTAGCTTTTAGGCCCGCGCTACGCGCATGTGAATTTATATTTAAGATTGTCTTAAGTCTAGTCCAAGGCAGTCTTAATACTCTATCCAGCCAATGAAATGACCGTATTAGCATGTCTTAAGACATTACTTAAGACGGTCTTCAAATAAGATCCGACTATGAATACCGGCCTATGAGGATCAAATAATTTAGAATACAGCGACACGACTAAATAATTACCAAGATTCAAATTATACGTTATTTATCATAATTTATATAGTTACCATAATGAAATTTTCAAAACTAGAACTTATAAGCCAAAAATTCCGGACATTTTGCTTGCAACTCCGAACGCATACAGGAAATGCAAATAGATTAGCAAATTGGTTATAACAATAAATGAATAATCATTTTACATCTTGTTTTCATTAGTACTTATAGAGTACAAAAAATTAATTAAACATGTTTTTAGTTTAAAAAAAGTTTTATTATTATTAAGTACTTATTATTACCTTATTGAACGTGCTATTGGTATTTTTAAAATATTAATAAAATAAATTATAAAATATATAAGAAAGTTAAATTAGCAAAAAATAATTTTTTAAGGCTTTTGCCTACTCCGCTACTCGCCTCTTCTATCCTTGTTTGATGACGTTAGAAGCGAGAAATCGCATGAGAAAAATTGTTGCGGTTTTACGTTAAAATAAAGAGATATATTCATAAAACTTAATTGTAATTAATTCATGTAAAATATACTAAACTTTCCTTTGGCTTTGATAATCAATAAATAGCTATAACATAAAAAATGAAAGAAGACAGGTTAAAAAGGTAGATGGCATGTCACATTAATTTTACGGCTATTTAGTGATTGTTGTAGCCAAAGTAAAGTGTTCGATATTTCACAAATGTGCTGAATCAATTACAATTGAGTTTTATGAATATATATTTTTATTTCAATGTAAAATCGCAAGAATGTTTGGCATGCGATTTCTCGCTTCTGACGTCAAACAAAATTAGAAGAGGCGAGTAGGCAGGAGGCTTAACACTTATACATTACATAAATACAAATAAATGGTATTGATTGATCAACTGTATCAATTGGTTATCGGATTCAAATTCGTGACAAATTAATGATGACATATTGTATAAGGATCATTATTGAAACATCCAATCATAAAAATTGAATTATTAGAGCCGTATTTGTTTTCGGAAATTGATGGTTGATAAAACGTTGGTATTAAAGTGATTAAATATGACGTGGTTGATTAAATTTAAAAAGCAAAATATTTAGGAATTTTTTTAAACTCCGGACCAATCCCGGACATTCATAATTACCCCGAAAACATTCAAAAAATTCCCCCGGACGCCATACAAAAGAGAACAGTATCCGAGAAAAAGAGGACGAATAGCACAGGCCTAATCATAGTATAAGGTCGGTCACATAAAAGTTGCAATACTTAATTTTTGGATGGGTAATTTGTTTTAGCAGTGGTTCGTAGGCTTGAAATATTTGTGCGTTTCAAAACCCATCCAAAAATTAAGTATTGCAACCTTTATGTGACCGACTGTACATAACACTATATACACACAGCGTCGTAAGTATCTTCCCACCTGAAGATAGCCGTGTCCGAGTCAAACAATAAATAGCTGTTATTAGCTATTATTTGTGTGTAGAATATTTACATTTAGGAGAGATTACATGTTTCTCTTCAACCTTCATCAAACGGTCGTTTCGAATATTTTCCTTGGCGTAGTCAGTATGTTATATTTAGTAAAGCGTGCAGCTTCGTGATATACCTAGTGCGGATATAATGGCAGCTCAGCAACGTTGTACATGTAATGACTTTATGGAGTATTGTACTAGAGTAGGACATAGTCATAAAAAGTGCAACATGTGTCTTTTTACCGCTCATAACAATCTGAGAATGGAGGCACACTTATTCCATCGTCATAATATATATACCTTGCAAGGAAAGTTCATATGGGAATACAAATCTGAAAGCGCGCCATGGCGATATTTCACAGTTGACATAGAAGACAAGTTCTTTGCAACATGCACAAAATGTAAAAGAATGATTAAAGTACATTCAAAGAGCAATTTAGTAAATCATCTGAAAATACATTCAAATATAATAAATGAAATACGAGAAGAAATTACAAGTACCTGGCTATCGCAATACTTCGACTTGGAAACACATGAAGCAAAGTGCATGCAAACTTATTGCGTTTGGTCTATTGCATTACATAATGGACCAGATCCCTTAAAGGATCATCTCAATAGAATACATAATATAAACAAATACTCAAAATCTGATGAAGGAACTGGAAATTATAACGTAGGTGCAATGATACAACAATCTGCAGCTGAAGAAAATTATGCGGCTACAAGTTCTTATCATAATAATAGACATGGGCGAGCTTCTGGAAATCAAGAAGATCAGCAGAGGTAAATGTGACAAATATTAGACAAATATATTTTCTGAGTAATTAATATTAACAAAAAATTACCTTTAAGAGAAAGTAAAAGAAGTCGCCAAGTGCACGCATCAGTATAAAAAACTATATATTGAAAAACTGTTGTAAAATATTGTTTTAAGTATATCCAATAAAAAATATAATAAAATAATTATGCATTGCAACGTAAATGGTGTTGAATTTTGTAAGAAAAATGTTTAGGTGAATAATTAGTGTTGCTAACTTTTCATAATTTTAAAAATGTTAAAAATACTTTTCAAAAATGTGTTTAAAATCAGAAAATTGTGCGAAATAAGAAGAAGAAATATGATAAACGTTTCAAAAAATTAAAATATTTTAAATCCACCAAGATAACAAGAAGATATTTAAATATGTATAGATAATATTTAATTAAAATAAAAGAACATTTAATGTAAAAATTTTGGCGCTGCTGGATCTCCAAATATAATCAGATTCTAACAAAAAGCCTTTATAAAAGTACGCCAAGTACATAATAAACCAAAATGTGGATTTTGGAAATAGTGAATGTTTCAAAAATTAACTTTGTTAAAAAAATAGAAATGATATCAGTGCAATCAATTAGGTACATAATTATATGCAGTATACTATTAATGTTATAATCTTTAATTTGTTACAATTTTTAGTACTACTATTAACATATTAAGTAAGAAGTATTTAGCTCCTTTACCTACACTTATGTTATGTCAATTCGTTAGTTCTGCATATACATATAGTATGTGTAATATTAATAATGAACGCCTAATGTCCAGATGAGAAATTGAGGAAAAACTTAACATCGAGACTCAATGGACGTATACCCAAATAATAGAGACATATGTAGATATTTAATAATGTTTATAAAAGCTAATAGCATTTATTCAAACATTTATATTATAACAAGGATCAATGTGTTTATTTTTGCAAATCAAGTTTTTGAGTCTTGATGTTATGTTTTTCCTTAATTTCTCACCTGCAAGAAATTTCAGCGTTTATTACTAATATGTATATACACAGAATTGATAAAGAGAGCTAAATACTTCTTACTTAATATGTAGGTTGTATATACTACTAAAAATTGTAACATTCAAATTATAACATTTATAGTTCATAATTATGTACTTGGTTAATTTTATTGATCTTATGTATATTTTTTAAAGAAAGTTAATTTTTGAAACATCTACCTTTTCCAAAATCCACATATATAGATAGGTATACTTCGATTTGTTATTGTCTAATACATATACACTTGGTTTGTTATTTATTTTCTTTAGAATCAATAAAAATCCGTTGTGAGCCGTTAGCATCACAATTTTTCGTCAAAGATAATGTATATACATTTAAACTTGTTGAATTTGTTTACTTTAGAAAATTATTTGAAATCTATGCCTTTATTACCCACAATGTTTGTAGAATGTTTATTATACTTATACTTTTACCATAAAAATAAGGCCATATTCGCAAACGTACGTTTGTATTTTTAATTATTACATGTGCGCAATAATACTTGTAAGATAATCGCTTTGTAGGAAATCAGGAATGTCGGCAAAATGTTTTAGGCAAACGAAGCCGTTGACTGTCGGGATTAAATATTTTCATAGACATCTTAATTTGTTAACATAAATTGCATTATGTCAAAAAATTTTTGCCCGGTACGCAGCAATATAGACATTCATTTGTTGCTAACCTTTTCTTCTGATGATGCCAACAGAAACACGGTCATTCCTTGTGGAATATCTGCCTTTTTTGTAGTTTTACTAAAATGTATACCATTATTACTATTATATCCTAATTTTCATTCTTTATGGAAAAACAGATAAATATTTAACCAGCATTTAATATTTTAGTAATTTAGATGTTTGCTAGAATCAATAAAATCCATTATAATTGTAAAATTTTAAAAACTTTTTACACTCTTAAATTCGTAGTGTGAAATTTAAACCAAGTTCCTTGAGTTAGGTGAAAGAAACTAATATTTCATTGTTTTTAACCACCACGTGTGTCGAAATTACACACCGTGTAGTTATTTCAACCCATTATTTAGTTAAATTAACGATATATTTAGTAGGAGCAGTGGCGACTTAATGTTTGAGTCATTTTTGACTATTCCGTTAATCGCCACTGCTCCTACTAAATATGTCGTTAATTTAACTAAATAATGGGTTGAAATAACTACACGGTGTGTAATTTTGACACACGTGGTAGTTAAAAACAATGAAATAATAGTTTCTTTCACTTAACTCAAGAAACTTGGTTTAAATTTGACACTACGAATTTAACAGTGTATGTTATAATATTTTCTACTCTGTTAATCTTATATATAATTTTAGATTTCCACCGAGTACTTCTAGTTCAATAAGTGACGCAAATTTTCATGGAACTATGCATGCTGAAAGTGAAACAGGAACATTCGGCTAGATGAAACCGCCTGAACAAGAAACAGGAATAACAGATAACTCTTGTTACCAGTAATTTTTCTCTTTTCTTACATTGCACAAAAATAAGTTCAAAAATTAAATATTTACATAGACAATTAGATTTGTTAACATAAATTGCATTAAGTTAAAGAATTTTTGTCCTGTACACAGCAAATAGACATTTATTTGTTGCTAAACTTTTCTTCTGATATTTTCTTTGCCAAGATAAACTCGGTCATTCCTTGCAGAACATCTGCCTGTTTTGTACTTTTACTAAAATTTATACCATTACTATTATATCTTAATTTCCATTCCCGATGGAGGAACAAATAGATATTTAATTAGCATTCAATATGCATAATATTTTCTAGAACAAATTTTACTATAAAATTTCGGAAAAGCGTAAAATATATAAATGTCATCAAAAACGTTAAAAAGTAAGGAATGTACCTACCACAAGCACATGAAAAATATTACAATATATGTATATATGCATTATAAAATAAAAAATTAACGGCTAAGAGAAATAGACATAAAATGAATTTAATTAAACAAATATTATTGAAAGAGACCTAAATGTTGAGATATAAGTACCTATTTATGTTTTATTTTCATAATTGGATTTTTATACACTTAAGTTAAGGTGGTTCATGCATTTAGGTCATATGTAGTTAGCCCGGAAAATGTGATATGAAATGAAAGGTTAACGTTCCTAGAGTGTGTTTGTAAAATTTCGGATTTTTTAACCGATTGGTTCCGGAGATATATGTCCGTAAACTTTGCCAATTTAACGCGGTGGGGGTAGACCCTATGCGAAAAACGAGGCAAAAGCGCTTATGCTGCAATAAACATTTTGTAAGATACTGGACGAAAGCCCGAGTTCATTGACCGAACGATATAATAATAAAACGTAATTTTCGATTGACTAAATCGACAACACGAAACTGATGGCTGGACTCGAGCGGCACTAGCGGCAGCTTCACAACGTCGCACGTGTCAGCTGATGCGTAAGGCGCATACTTATATCAAAACTTTCAACGTTTACCACGTTTGTGCACGTTTGTCTCGAAACTTCCCTTACGTCGAGGCTGCTCGCTCATATTTGACAATTCTACGTAAAGGTTATATAGATCGCGGCAACGAAGACTGCTTACCACGCGTGCTGCTGACTGGTCGTGTATACCGACCGTGCTCAAAACTCTAGTAAAAGAAGTGACTTTTGTCTCAATATTTTAATTACGTAGAGGTCGTATAACATTAAAGATGTCATAAATAATAAATCTAATTGTATGCTGATTTTTACGGACAAAAATCACACTTATTTATCACTAATAAAAATAGTTGCCTATTTGACTTGCAAGTACTGCATGAACCACCTTAATGTACCTATATACTTATTCCATTAGTTATGTATTTTTTTATTATTAAAATCGTACCAGTAACTTTATATATCTATATTTGTAAAGTATCAATATATACACTATGTATATCTTTAATCTTTGATCTCACCACATGTTTTTACTTCAATATTTCGATGAAAATAAATATATAGTGTACCACGATCCATCATGGTTTTACAATTTTAGAAATTACTTTTCTTATCGCGTTTTTTCTGTTTAATTAATCGTACTATATATAATTTTAGACCTGCACCGAGTTCTCCAATATCAATGGAAGACGAAGATGCGTTTGCCCTATTTGAAAGTGAAATAGACGACGTCTTGGATGTATCCGAACTGACAAAATCATTTGAACGAAGACAGAAGTAATAGATTTTTATCGCGAATTTCGAGTAATTATTACTTTTATTATTTATTATTTTATTTATTGACTAAAACACTCTGTCAGCCTAAGTCGCATTATGTGGAAATTATTGGCGCCAGCAACTAAACATTTATATCTGCTTTTCTTGTGTTTATACCATTACTTTTATATTTTAGTTTATGTTCTTGAAGGATAAGTGTGCACCTATACAGGATGGTCCCGAACGTTCCAGCCAGACTTTGAGATTTCATAAGAAATTTAATTCCGAACAAAAAATTTCGTATAAACATGGGTCGAGAAATACTTCCTTGAGAAGTTAGCGCTCAAAAACCTCAAAAATTATGTTTTTTAATTATAAAAGTGTTTTTGCAAATGTCTATACTTTTTAAAACAAAAAGTATTGAAACAAAAGTTGTAGAGAATTGAACTATCTTTCAAATAAGACCTAAACATTTTTATTACGTTTTGTAGGTCTTGAGATAACCAGTTTTAAATGCACAAAAAAGTGTTTCTTCGACTACTAACGGTAAAGTTTTTGAGAAATACTTTTTATTTATGCTGTTATGGCCTTAGCTAATTTTTAATGTTTATCTTGCCTTTGTTGGTTTTATTCTACTAAAAAATTTACTTTTTGCATTGTTTAAACAAATCATAATTCTATAGGAGAATGGAAAAAAATGGAAAACGTAATAAATTTCTTTTAAAAAAATTAATAAAAGAAATAAAGATCTTTTTCTTTCATAAAAGTATTCTATTTTCTTTTACCTTCCGTTTTTCTTTTCAACCTCCTAGATTTAGGTTGTTTAAACAACGCAAAAAAGTAAAGCTTTTAGTGGAATAACCAACAGACAAGATAAACATTAAAAATTAGCTAAGGCCATAACAGCATAAATAAAAAGTATTTCTCAAAAGCTTTACCGTCAATAATAGCCAAAGAAACATTTTTCTGTGCATTTAAAACTGGTTATCTCAAAAGACCTATGAAACGTAATAAAAATATTTTGGTCTTATTTAAAAGATAATTTAATTCTCTACAACTTTTGTTTCAATACTGTTTATTACAAAAGGTATAGTTTCATAGACACTTGCAAAAATGTATTTTAAAAACATGATTTTTGAAGTTTTTAAGCGCTAATTTAATTCTTAAGGAAGGATTTCTTAATTTATATTTATATGAAATTTTGGGCTCAGAATTAAATTTCCTATAAGATTTCAAAATTAGAAACGTTCGGAACCACCCTGTACCTATATACATATAAATTGTTTTAATATTTTTTGATGTTTTTTTAAAAAGGTTTACATTTTTGTCTTTCACAATAAAATGACAAAGATACGTTATGCGATTTATTTTGCACGGTATTAAGTACATTTCATCTTTCAATAACAAATTTTCGGAGAGTTAATTTAAATGTACTTGACGTTAGTAAAATATTATATAAATTATATAGATATTATATTAAACTTATATAGATATTATATTAAACTTTGCTACGGATAATATCTGCTGATCACTTAAATCCTTATATGTTGCTCATGTACTCTTATTTTAGTCCATTTTATAATTAAATTAGTGTGGATATGCATAATACAGTTTTTTTGCACAATATTATTTTTCAACTTGCAACAATAGATACTAGTAATATTATTTAAGTATGTACAAAGGTGTAGATAAATTACACGTATAAAAATTACTTCTAATGATCGGATGTCGTATTGATTATTTAAATTTTCAAAGAGTGTAATAATTTTAGTTAAGTCAAATAAAATGTGTCTTTGAAACATTTATCTACATACTTATTACTTTTTACATAAATGCAGGTTCCGAGGTAACTCAAAATGGACAAAATTGAATAGAGTAAACAGCAGCGTCACGGGTTTCGATATACTGTAAACGATACACAGACAAGCATTATAATTCTCATTTGGACATTTGGACGATTAAGAGAAGAAAATACCTATATGTATGTATGTATGTATTTAAAGATAACATGTATATATATATGCACATACATATATATACATATATATATATATGCACACACATACACATACATGCATACCTGTATAATCTTCAACTAAAAAAAAAAATAATATTTTTATTAATTTGTATGCTAAAGAAAATGTATTTTTTTTACTAAAAAAGTTTGACATAGACATGTGTCGGAATTTACGTAACATTGTAAAGTATAATTAAAGTGCATGATAAATTGAATATAAAATGTTTTAATAAAATTATCAATGATAATACCATCATTGGTTAACTACTCTCATACTATTAAATTGTATGGTTCCCGCAGGAACCATACAATCAAGCAGGTTCTATTGTTAGGAAGTGGGGGGGGGGGGGGGGAGGTAGCAGCACCGTAGCATGTCCATATATGATATTTATGTACTTTGAATCAGATTCTAAAGTCTTTTTATCCTTTATATTGAGTATATACAGTTATATATCTATATACACATATATATTCCGGTAGAGCTCGAAATACTTCCGTTTAGGCTGGAGTTGACTAAATATTACTTCCAAGGGTCTAAGGAAGTGATTCCACCCATTTTGGAGGGGGCCGAAAGCAGGCCAAATTGACCCTCCTCCTTTAGAAGAATTAATTTTATTTTTTATTATTTAGACACATTTATCTTGAATAATTGATTAGCCTCCTTTATTCTTTGACAATACTTTCTTAAGCGGAATTACGTTTAAATCGTTCATGTATTTTTTCATTTTCTTGCAATTTCTCTCTCTCTCTCTCTCTCTCTCTCTCTCTCTCTCTCTCTCTTTCAAGATTCATACAAAAATTCCAAGTAAAACCGCAGTGCGAAAGGTGAATATCTCTTTAAATCACATTTATATTTATTATGCTAATTGTCGATCACTTTCCAAAGTTGTGTAGTGACATGATTGATGAATATGAATTTCTTTGTCATAATTTTATATAGAACGTACATATACCTATTTATAGTGATATATATTTATCGAAGAATTTGATTTGAACATTTTCTAAAATCGTAATGAGAGACTTAAATTAATATATGTAGTAATTTCCGAGAGAAAAGAGAAAATATATCCAAAACGAGCAAAAGATTGACGAGGCCAATAGGTCTACTGTCAGCAAGATCGACACCACCATCACTATATTAGAAGCTTCTTACCAGTGGTTTCACGTAAGTCTAAGATAGAATAGTAAGTCTAAAACAGAAAGTATAATTTGGTAGAAAAAAATGTAAAATTTAAAGAAGGAAATAGAAAAATTAAGCAACGGTCAAAAATATAAAAAAGAAATTATTTTTACACGGGCGTGAATTTATAGATATTATCGCAAGTTTTGCCGAGAGGCGGCACGTCAAAAAGATCGAGAGGTTTGCCCACCGAAATTTTATGCAGTACCGTACAATCTGGTTCTAGAAGGCGAAACTGTGCGCGTTTCTAATGTGCCGTCATCTCGTGTCTTTGATAAGATGGGACAAGAATAGTACCATTGTAAATTTACATTTCACGTGACGGAAGTAAATGTGACATTATAAAAAACAATAATGAAAGAAGAAAGTAGCTTTAATAATCTTTTAAAGCAGATGAATATTGAAAAAGAGATGCCTTATATACATATAGATTGATACCAAATTAATACCAAAGGCAGAAGACATGCCAAAAAACGTCACGGCGCATCTGAAGATTTTAATATCGAAAGAAAATTAAAAAACCGACAAAGAAGTAATCGATAGATCTTCCGAAATAGAACAACACACGATTCTAAAATTGCAGACATTGCATAAGGTGTTTCGAAGTGATTCTGGAATAGGTGATTGCAGCTCGAACCTGGTGACTCCATTACAAGTAGATGAACTAGAATGATGTCCACTATCGAAGAAGAAATAGATCATGAGACTCACAACCGAGAAGGCAAACATTGAAAAAAGAAGAAAATCGGCGAAGTTCTACGGCAGGAATATTAGCAAGTTTAGTACAAGACAAGATATCCCTTCCTAACGACACGAAAATTAACAGAGTGACGAGATTAAATCTTCTGTGAAACTAATTCTGTACGGAAAGGTGTATGTTAGTATTGTAAATGTCATGAAATTTGCTTATAATATGTGCTTGCATTTATTGTAATATATGTTTATATACATTTATATATCATGGACATAATTCCATTATTATAGAAAATATAAGTTAACATTATTTAAATATTAAAATTGTCTTTTTCACAGTTATCGACGAGAATAAGTACGGATACAAGAATATGAAGGGGATATATAACGTTGACAAGCGAAAAAAATCTAAATCTTTTAAAAGTTGAATATTTAAGAAATAAACAACTCAGAGATTTGAAACTTTGGCACATAATTCTATATTTTTTATGGTTATTTAAATAAAATTGTTTAAAAAAATATTAATTGTGACAGGAGTTATTAGTAATGAAGGAAAGCAGTCTTTCACGTGGACATGATTTTGGAGTAACGAATAGTCTAAAACACACACAAGAACGGATTTATAATCTAGAAAAGTGTCTCCAGAATGTGTTGGGTTGGAAGCGAACTTGGAAAATTAGAAAAAAATTTCTTTCAATTTTATTGAAAAAAATGCAATTTGCAATTTTTCATTTTTTTAATCTAAAATATTTCTTGTTTCTTTCTAAAAATTTTTTTATTCGAAATTCTGCTTTTGACACATTTTAGATAATATCTTTAACATTAAAAAAATTTTTGAAGAAATTTTTGGAGCCATTTTCTACATTTTATGTCCACCACCAGCTACTGAAATGCTGCTCTTTATTACCAATAACTCTCGTTATCATTGACATTTTTTAACGATTCTTATTTTAAAATAACCACAAGAGAATCCATGGCATCATATGCCAAAGTTTCAAATACTCACAATCAGTTTTTCATTTCTGAAAAATTTAACTTTAAAAAGAATTAATTTTTTCGCCCGTCAAGGCTACCCTCTTAAGCAGACGTAATCGTGATAAGTTTCTTCCAACTGGAAACGTCAGTCATACAACTAGGATATTTAAAAAAAAGAGTAAAAGAGCAAATTCGAACAATTTGCAAGTTTCGATGATACAGCGTGCATATCCTGCCGCGCGCTATAGTCACAGGAAAGCCGCACAACGAGAGAATACAGAAAGTATTCGCATTCTGGAACAAATAAGATATCTTATGAAATACACATTGAATAATATGCAAATCGAAATAAATAGATTATTGTATAATTTTCAAGTAAAATTAAAACATATAATTGCGAGAAGACACGAATATACAGAAAGATTGTACTTTAGATACGTACAGAGGCTGGACATACAATACATTAAACATTAAACACAATTGAATAATTCTTGCACATTTCTAACATTCAAAAATAAATTTGAATTATTTTATCAATTATGTTAACAAAAAGATCTGATCTGATGGAAGATATGCGCTTATTGTTAGAACGAGGGTGGAGAATTTATGTAAACAACAATTTATAATTTTTATTAATTGTGTCGCAGTTAACGGAAAAATCTGACTCTCAAAATTTTAGTATTAAATATACAGGGTTTCTATAAAGTCTGTTGCCACCTCAATATTTCGAAAACGGCTCAAAATTATGAAAAACCGCGAAATACGTGTTTGATCATTTCGAGGGGCACTTTTAGGGAAGTTGGAGAGGTTGTCCCCCCAAGGAAGGGCTCCAGGGAAACTTCAACTTAAAAATTTCAAATAAAACCCCTTATATCATTTGAAAGGGTATAAAATAAGAAAAATTTTGGCGCAAGTTAGAGGTCGATACGTTGACCCGTTTGGGAATTAAAAATTGGCTTTTTCAAACTTTGACCCTAAATAAGTCTCGAACGGATTAACGTACCGACCTCTGGTTTGCGCCAAAAATTTTCTTTTTTTATGCCTTTTCAAATGATATACTACAATATAGAGGGTTCCATCAGAAATATAGGGGTGACAACAGACTTTATAGAAACACTGTATGTATGTCGCAGGCTTATTGCAAAATCAGCCCATTTGCAAAAAGACTAGTCTCTTTGCGAAAGGCCGGCCTTTTGCGAAGCACTGATCGTTTCCCAATAAGACTAAACGCACTTTAGGCTTTTTGACACACATGGGCTGGTGCTAGGCTAGGCACTTTGCAAAAAGTCTAAAATACGTTAGTCTTATTGAAAGAACGATCAAATGCTTTCGCGAAAGGCCGGCATTTCGCAAAGAGGCTAGCCTTTTTGCAAAAAGGCTGATTTTGCAATATGCCTGCGACATATATATGTATAACTCGCTTTTTAGAGTTTTTTATCTAAACGCTAATTGTAATTTCATCCACAAGTTGTAAGAAATACTTTTGCTATTATATCGAAATATATACACGTAGTGTCATTTTTCAGTTTCAATAATAATTCCGAACTCTACGTTATTGCTGTGTAGATATATAATTGACACATGTTAAATAACATTCTTTGAATATATATTGACTTATATTGACGAAAATGTCTTTAAAGGACATATATGTATAATACATAATTGAATAAGAGCGACATTTTATGAGCAATTGATGATATTATATCAAGTATTATATTTGGCAGAATTCATAAATATACTTTGAATTTGAGATTGTTATTTGCGAACATATCCATGCAATTGTATCGTGAAGATGAGACAAACAAAACATCAGTATTATTACTACAACTTATTTATATAGAAGAATATAGGATTTTACACTATAGTCAACATACTAGTTGCAGAATTTTTATAACTCCAACTATTGCAATAGGCTACTATAATCAGTAATGGTTGAAAGTTCAAGATTCTCGCCAATTTCTAAATAATTAAAGTTATCAGCTGTTGCTGGTAGCCAATTAGTAGTTACATAGTAACCAGCCTGATCGGCTGGTGTAGGATTTCTGAAAACAAGAAGAATACTTTTATTTTACTTTATTATCTTTTCTAAAAATCTTTGCGTTATATATACTATATAGCTTCTGATAATTACCCGTTCTTTGCAAAGTTGGTCCACATACTCGTAAGAGCTTCTAGTATTTTTCGATCCTGTGAACCTATTTCCGGCGGTTGAGGATTAGTATATTTACATCTGGGTATGTAAAAAAGGTACGACGTATCATCGGTATGAGAAACTCCTGAAAAACAACATTAAAATTATTGTATTATAAAATAAATAGATAAAATTAATTTTTAATTAAGAGAGTTTTATAAATTATGTAACTCGTTTACCGATTGCAGTAAATTTTTTTCGATCCATAAGCTTCGTCTCAGTCATTTCATTTCCGTTGTAGGCAAATCTATAGAAATAAGTCGGCGCTTCCTTTCTTTTCCTTCGTTTATTCACAATATCTCCAATAGGAATATTAAAATGCAAGTCACTTAGACATCGTATAATAGATGGGATACTATCTTTAGTAAATGGTAATTTATTATCAAAATATTTCTGCTTAATTTTGTCTGTCATCTGCGCTATCTCATTCGGGTCTTGAGAATTTATAAAATTTTGTACGTATCGCGGTAGATCCGTGTACATTCTCTGTAAAGTCTTCTCTGAAGCATCTATTGACAGATAAATCTATAAATTAAAAATGGGGCAAAATCATACGGGAAATTATCACATATAATAATATATTTTAACATGCGTAATATAATACACAATATAATATTTAGTTTAAACAAAATTACTAATTTTTGTCAATTTTTAATACCTCGGAGAAAATAGATAAATTCGTGAGAAGCGTGACCAATCATGATTGGTATATTATTGTCGTCATCAAGTAACTGAGAAACGGGACACGGAAGAAAAGGTCTTGCTGCTTTATCGTCAATCGAAGGTCCAAATGGGATCCAAAGAGTGCGCGTTTTCTATAAAACATTTTTCTTGGATGATTGGCAACACAATGTTAGGTAGGTATCCATAACATTTATTTTATTTGAAATAAATGTGAATTCTCATATTTAATTATGCATTAAGATAATTCAATTCTTAAAAGCAAAAAAATTATATGAAAATATGAAAAATACGTCTCACCTCAGGAGGATGAACCTGATGTTGTGCCAAGATGATTCTATGCACGGGTAGTGCTCGAAGAAACTCAATGACTGTTTTAGGATCGGTGGAATCATTGCCAAGTACCCGTGCAAGTTTAAAAGAATTTGCTTCCGGATAGTTTGTTATCATCGCCCAATCACATGTACATACACCACTCTGAAGAATAGCTTTATGGAAGAGACCTAGAAGAATATACATATGTAAGAAAAAATAATCTGATTTTTAATTAAGCGCTTATTAGTAGAATACCGCAAGAGTGCGATGTATGTCGCGCGTAAACTGTGTACAAAAAACATAAACCCTAAGAAATACGCGATGACCCGCAATGAGTCAGCAGGTAATCGCGAGCTGTAACAGTTTGAAAATTCTATAACTTTCTTTTTCCAAGAATGTAAAATTTTGATCAAATTTATTAAAATACCTAAACTCTTTTTTATATTTATAAATTGAAGCCGCACAGTTTTTTGTAAATCCAACAGTGTAGAGAGAGAGAGAGAGAGAGAGAGAGAAGAGAGAAATAATAATAATATTTTATTTTTAAACGGATTATATTTTTATTTTATTATTACTATTTGTTAGGAATATATTATATACCTTTAGATAACGATGTATATTATATACCTTTATACGGAATATATTATATACCTTTAGATAACGGTGAAAACATTAATAAATGCGTGCTAGCGCTACCTGCGCCGACGCCAAAAACAGTGATGTTAGTTGAATCCCCGCCGAAAGCCTCGATATTTTCTTTTATCCATTTCAGTGCAGCAACTTGATCCTTCATACCTTGATTTCCGTTTGCTACTTCATGACCAAGATTTAAGAAACCTTGAAAAATGAAACATTTAGGACGGTGTTTATCCGGTTCTTGTATTTAAGACCGCGTTTTAAGTACAATCTTAAGATGACAAACTAATCACAGAGCTATATTAGCATGTTAAGACATTTTTAAATAAAAACGGACTATATGATTACCGGCCTTATAAGAAAGTCTGTGATATCAATAAACAAGTAAGTAACGATAGAAATGTGTATTCTGTTCTATATCTTCCGCGGATATATGATAAGAATTTTCCGAACATTTTCAAGAGATACGTTCACTTGAACGCATTTATCTTACCAAAAGCATCAAGTCTATAGCTTATGGATACTAGAATGACATTTTTTGCCATAAGGTAATCAGGTTTATAGTGAGTGTCGTCGCCGGAACCTAAATAATAGCCTCCACCATGAATCCAAACCATAACTGGATTCTTTGTTCGATTATTATAGAGATCAAGCGGTATGTAAACATTAAGATAAAGGCAGTCTTCGCTGCCAATTATATTTTTGGAAAAATTGTCCAACTGTGCACAAATATATCCCCTTTTGGAAGCGCCTCGAACACCTTCCCAGGAAGCAGGAGGTTCGGGATCCTGATTTTGGACAACACAGTGAAATATCATTTAATAATGAGTGAATTGACATTTTACATCGCACACAATAATCACAAGATAATTACAATTGAGTGATTTATTATTTTTTTCTTGGTATACGAACAGAATAATTGTGATGCGTTCAAATAATTATGAAATAATTTTATATAAACAGAAACAATATATATATAAATAAAAATAAATCACAAATTTTAATTGTGGGCTTTATATAAATAAGCTACCTTAAATCTCAACTCGCCCACTGGTGGAGCAGCAAAAGGTATGCCTTTGAAAGAGTAATAACGATAAGAAGGACCGAGGACATTTTCTTCCAAGATTCCTTTCAGTCTTCCTTGTTTCACAGTTACAATCGGTCTAGTCGACATGTTGATAAGTACTGTTTACTTTATACACGAACTGTGTTCTTCATAAATGTAAACTGTTAGGTTCGTCGTTTCTAGTTCGTCGTTACTGCTGTCCTTTAGCAGCAGTAATCGACAATAGCGTTTATATATATTCAACTTTAAAAATGATAATGATAACGCAGGTAATGATAAATTATCATTAACAATAAGCGACATATCATAAATGTTTGTCATATTTCTAACATATATAGTTATGTATAGATATTATCTACGCGTAATTTGTAATTTAGAACTTGTAATTTAACCCTAATCAGTCACACTGGGTAAAATACACCCCAGCGTTTTTTTGACTTCGAAAACGACCCAGTAAACCAATGGAAATGGGCCTTTTGCCGTCATCTACAGGTAGTTTTTTTGCAAATCAAACATATACAGTCTTTTTAAGGAAGACTTAAACTACAACAAGATATTTTTTATTTTTTTTTTAAGGTCACCTAAAATTTTTTATACACGTGCAAACACACTGGGGTGTATTTCACCCAGTGTGACCGGTACGGGATTCTCGGGAAGTGTGACTGATTAGGGTTAATAATTGGTACGCGCAATCACATTCAATCTTCTAAAATGCTACCAGATCTTATAACTTATTTCAAAAGTGTTTTATATTGCGATACTTATACCTCTTTGAGTTGTTGACGGATGTGTATTATCTTAGGTATATCTCAAACAGTACTTGTTATTTTACAAGTTGTCGTTTATCGTTAATTAATAGTTTATCATGTGTGCTTTTTATCATAAATTTATTGTTATATCTGCATAGTTGCTATCATATATGTGTATATTTCTGTGTGTCTAAATTTATAAATTATTATAAATATAAAAATAAATGTATTGGGCTTATTAATTACATTTTATGTTATATTATATCATGTATTCTTGATAATATCTACTTATTGTTAGTCATAGTTGATTGATCGACAATTATGTTATATAGAAAAAAAGTTTGATTGCACTGTATCTTAATAAACGGAAAGATAGTCTTATTTCAATTAATAAAGTTATTAAAGTTATATTATTTCAGTTATTAAAGTAGTTAGAAATCGCAACATTGTGGTATTAATCACATGAGTATACGAGATTGTGTTTCTCTGTGGAAAAAAAAACTTTTTTCTGACCCTGAGCTTTTGCTTTGAAAACAATAATTATTATCACAAAAGAAAGAGGAAACAAAATGTTTAACGCTCAGATCAGACTTGTTACATTAATTAAAAGTTAAAATTAATCCTACCTTGTCTTTATATATGTGTGTATATATTCTCACGATCTTCATATAAATTAATTTATCTCTATAACACCGCCACGTGTCAGTGAGCTTACAACGATGAGTTTACAACGGTTGCCTGCGAGAAAGAAAGAGCTATATTACTCGCTAGCGCGCGTCTATATAAGATATATGATTGCCGCATTTTTATGTTCTACATGTATTAATCCGCGTTTTCATTTAGGTACACGACAAGTGTATTCTATAATGGCGCGTGAATTACGTTTTAACAAATTATATAAAACTATATATTTATACACGATGAAACACATTTACTTCGCCAGTGTATAAACAACCAAATTAAATTTCTTAAATCGACGTAACTGGCAATCGTTCCTGACGGTCATAATCGTCAGGACTTTTTCGACCAAGATTCTGGTCTTTCTATCTAGTCGCTTAAATTTAAGCATCTTAATTTAAAATAATTTAATTTTTATTGATTTGATTTTTATTGATCTATATATTTATATTAAAAATGTATTTTTTTTATACATAGAGAAAAGAAGTTATTTTTGTATATGTTCGCATATTTATTACTAAACATTTGGTACATTGCACAATCAATTTACATTTTTTTTTGTAGGATATAATATAACGTGTTTTCGTATTTCGTATGATTCGTAATATTGTTGGATGCTTGAAAAACGTCAAAATATTATTTCTTTTATTAGAGAAAACACGAAAGACGTTTAAATTAGTTTGAAAAAGAGGGATCTTTTGTTGCATCTGGTGAAAGCATCCTATTTTAGTAACGCAAAGTGTTTTCGGCTTTGATTTTATTTTACTATCTTTATTTAATGTGAAATTTCGCCGGACAGGATGGTTTTTGCTAGGAAAGGGTTCACTATTTAATTTAAATACGTCAATTGCACTTTAATACAGCTCGTCTTTGTTAGATATTATTTTAGATTTTCTTCTCGCGACATTTCCGTATTGGCTCTCACTGTATTTTTGCCTTTTAATTTTGAATCGCCGTGTTATTTCTAAATTAAAAGATGTTTCAGCTTAATATCTTCAAAACGAAGTTAACGTAGTATGCCGAGCTATATTTGTTGCAACGTAGTTGAATCTCGTCTCTCTAGTCGATTTCATCGAAAAATTTAATGTAAAAGAGCAAAAGAAACTTTTGCATTCGGATAGCCTTGCTGCAGTGTATTGTTTTTGGTCCAATTATCTTTCCATTGCAAAATTTCTGTATATGTTACGCTGGGTCCAAGTATATTATATATTGATATGCATGTCCACTGAAATTCTATACCGATGTACCCACCGTTTGTTTTACCTCTCCTCTCTGGTCTGGTTTATGCGCTGGCGTCTATACTACTACTTCGGTTTACGGAACTCCGTTAGAAACGATTAGCAGAATAGCTCTTCTGCGATACGAACTGTTATCGATTAAATGTATATTGATTCTACCGCTGTTACAAGGCGCGTTATAACAATGACGAGAATAAACGGCGCAATCTCTTGGCAGACTGTTTGTCGCAAATTGCAACATTAGTCCGAACTAGCTTTGATGTAAGTTTTAATGGGACTCTCCAATCATATCCACTTACATGTTTGATAACGACGCTAGTGTCGCAAACTTCAAAGTCGCGATATGCACTGCAGGGACGATAAAACGTATATTATAATTTATCTACTAAATTTTAACGAACAGAGAACTACTAAAGTTAATGTAGAAGCACAAGAAATTAGAGTAATTTCTTTTTTTTTTTTTTTTTTTTGTTAAAAAGAATCTTTTTGCAATCTAATGCACTGTGTCGTGGGTTTATTTAATAGAGATAAAGATCTTTCATTCCAAAGTTTATTCAGTTTTATCGTGTTTATTTTTTTCGTGCGCGTTCATTCATCCCGCGTTTTTCACGCTCGATAACGCATAAAACTGATGCGCTACTCTTGTCGCCGAAGTTTACGCAGTCCGATGGATTCCATATCGGTGACGATACTTTCCGTCCGATACGTTCCGTCCTTCAATTGACTCGTTGCAAATCCATCTTTGCACATTCACATACCGAAGTGCGCGCGGCATCAATGTTTCTTCCTGAAACGAATATTTCCGTACGCCAAAGTACAATAGTCCTCGCAACAGCCGACATTTTTCGGAGCAACTCTAAAAGCTTACCCGATTCTATTTCGGCAATCTGGACACCCATTGGCTACCTGCAATATTGTTGTTGTTCCACTCGTCGCGCTCCTTTTTTCGAGTTCCATTTGTGCTTGTCACGCACTGTCAAAAACACGCCCGGAATGAAATTTCTATCACGTTCTTTATTCCATCGAGAACATGCATCCATTTTAATTTTACCTCGAGCCTTTGATTCTCCCCCCTTTTCCTTTTGTCTTGTTTTACATTCATTTGTTCAGTTTTGATAGATGAAATCGGCATAGGAGCAGACGCTGTTTGATGTCGACGTCGCACATGATTTTTAGAAGAGATAATAAACGGCATCAGAATCGTGCAGCATTTATAGCCTATATCAGATTCAAAACCAAAAAATGGTTTTGTATCTGATATAGGCGATAGTAGTAAAACGTTTGGAATAATTTTTTTTCAAACATCGTGGCATTTATTAGTATTTGCAATTGTCATAAATAACAAAATCGTCGACTTATCTAACAATTGTCTAACAAAAATAACAATAAGCGACCGTTGTGTGCGTATTATTTGGAAATGAATGCATATACTACCTGCCTAGGATTTACAGCACGTATCCTGCGTGTCATCGTATGTAATTTCGTGACAATTTCTCGTTTTCCTCTAGAATGAACATCACGATCGATGCAACCTCCGTGATAATACGCCCCAATGATCGCACTGTACCTATATACGAAATTGTCTCGACGACAATGTAGGATATTAGGCCTTATCCGCTTCACATTTCATTCCGGGTCATCGGTTCGATCTGTACTTAATGATAACATTTTTCAAGAGATATTTTCGAGAAGCCTAGTATATCATACCAAATCTCTTCATAAAAGAAACACGAGAGGAGAAAGCTGAAATAATTTACTTATTGTTTTCTCGAATACTCTGTATTTAACAATACGTCGCTATAACTTTGTGCGAGATAAACAAATGAAAGACAAATGAAAGAAGGCAAATTAAAGTGCAATTTATGTCATGATAACATAACAGTTTTGTATCTTGTGCTCATACTCGTTCAATTTTGCTGGCCTTGCCAAGCTGTCGCAACAAAAGGCAATTAACTTTATTACCCTCGGCGACGCTGCGCTTTCTCAATTTTCTCCTCACGGAGATTTCCGTTTAGCCGTTTGGAGGACGGCGTCACCATTAAACTTACCTTTCTTCTACGCGAGTGAGAGCGGGCGAGAACCTGCCGGAGAGGCGGATATTGGAATCGCGATATTTTCATCCGCAAAAATTCGAAAGCGAATATATCCCACACGGAGAAAAGTCGTCCGTTCGTGAGACGGTATATTCCGGAAATGATGTGACGTGGCATACAAACTTCGAATTTTCGGATTAGCAAAATCGTTGCTGTTAATATCCCGCAAATCTTTGCGTACATTTGCCGCGTATAGAGCTCATTCGCGTTTAAAGCTACAGATGTTACATGCATGTCGCAGTATGTGACGAGGCTTTACACGCATCCGAGTGTTATCAAAACCTTGTTCAATCTCTTTTTTTTTTTACGGGAGACAGGCTGCTCAACACACGCAGTTATAAAAGATTTTTTAGTGCGCTAATAAAATCTGTATTCGAAATAAAGATTTTCGCGATGTTCTACATCGCAATAATATTTTGATCTCGCAATAAATCACGATTCAGTATAACTTCTTTTCGCTTTTCGGCACGATCCCCTTTTTTTAGAAAAAAATCCGTGAAACGCAGTCGCGAAATCTCCGAGAGATCCATAAAAGATTTCTCGTTTTGAAAATCGGGAAAAAGGGCTTTCGCGCGCGAGCGGCACATATCGGTCATAAATTGCGGTTTATGAGCTACGCTTCGACGTTCCTCGCCTTTGTTTTTGATTAACGTTTTAAAATGCGCAACGCGCGCATCGCCGCGCAAATTGCCGTCAGAAAGGATCACCCGGGAAGCCCGCCAAGCAGGCCAGGTCAATAAAATTCGGTATAAAGAACGTGCATTGCCCGGACATGTAAATTCGGTTGGGAGAGTCGTGTACTCATTGCCGACACGGCTATGTCGTACGTGCCGCATGTCGTTCGTATAACGTATGTCGTGTATACGTTTACCCGAACACAATATTTGCGTACTGTCGGTCTTTGAGAGAACAGTACAATGGTCCTCGTCCAAAGCATCGACCGCACGACGTCGTGCCCGCAACGCGAATAAACCCGCTCGCGACGCAGCTTCCAACTAGAATTAATTCGTCTCTTTCCATAATGACCGTCGAGCGTGTTGCGCATTATTCATCAGGACCTCCGACTCCGGTCGATCTAAAATTATTTTAGCCGCTTATTCTGAATAAAGTAAGCCCCGTTTTGAAAAGATTAGAACTTTTGGATTTTCTCTCTCCTACACGGAGAAAATTTTATATTAAGTTTTACTATGGTGCCGCACAAACTGCGGACCATCAATGAGCACAAGCATTTAATGCTATGACCATCGCATTTAATGCTACAATTATAGCATTTAATGCTATGGTCATAGCAATTTTACTATAAGACTATAGCATTTAAACTTGTGCTCCTTGATGGTCCGCAGTTGGTGCGGCACCATAGTAAAACTTAATATAAAATTTTCTCCGTGTACGGATTAAAAATTAAAATTTAACGATAGACTTTTTAATCACTTATGTGTATGTATCATTATTGAAAACTTATTGTTAGATAATATTTTAAAATTTTGACAGATTCCTTAGTTGTTGAAGTTATAATCGATATTTCCTTTACGACATTGCAAATGGCCAATATATAACGCTTTTCAATTATTTATACTACGTGTCTTTAGCCTAAGTGCTTAAATTTATCTTAGTTCTTTCTTACTTCAAAACTTGTTCTATTAATCCTCTTGAGAGCCAGAAAGCAATTACTTTTATACCCACTAAACTATACTTTCTCTCGGACGTGAGATCCTAACGAGACACTTTCAACTTTAATTGGAATTATTTGTTATTTATATTAATCAATTTTTTGTTAACAAAATTTTATTTCTACATTCAAAAACAACGCAATAAAAAATAGACTGTATTCTTGTCGCGTATTGAATTCAGTTGGTCAAATAAAAGTAAATTAATTAGCTAGAACTTATTCAAAATAAATAGCTCTTAATTATAAATTAATTAACCGAACAATTGAACAGCCGTTATTTTTCCGCGGGCGCTTGAAACCATCAGGATGGCATTACTCGTTGGCATACCATTATCGAACGTAAATTCGCGTGCTCATTCGACGATTCGTATTCGACGAAATTCCTCGCTGCTTGTTTTGCGCGGTGTTATTTTACATCGCATTAACGGGAAAATAACAGAGGCGAGTAATGAAGAGAACGCCGGCGCAGATTTTCTTGCGATCGTTTTTCTCCGCCATCTTAATGGAGGACGCTGGGCGCGCGAGCGCGAGATTATTTGCGAAACAGCTCCGAAGAGCAGGAATCTCGTTATGACGTTTCTCGAGTAACACTTCGTTACTCTCGTGCAGTGGGTCTCGGTCACGTATTTTTATTCACCTTTTATTTAATTACTCTACTCACCCTCTTCCTCATTTTCCTCCATCCGGTTCTTTTTCGGCGCGCAAACCTTTCTTTATCTCTCTCTCACACACACACACACACTCTTTCTCTCTCTTTCTGCATAAAAACAGAAAGTTTTAAATGTTTCATATTAATTGGCGAAATTAATCTCTTCGTGCTTATAGTGCGAAAATGTAACACGACACAATGTCGTTTGTCCACACTTCTGCATAGCAATAGATATAATATAAAAACCACCGAAATATATACAAGAATTTTTGCCCGATTAGAAACAAATAGCAGCTCAGATTTAGCGCAGAGAGAAAATTATCTGTCGTTGCGTGATAACTAAATAGTCCGTCGAGACTTATTCCAGGTTAACGGATTCACAGGACGACAGGAGCGAAACGTGAGCTTTCTCCGCGCGGATTTTGCGCCCTTATCATGTCACGCTTCGTTACTATCTAGCAAAAGTGGATGAGCCGTAATCTCGTGCTGCAAGAAAACGGGACTCGTTCCGTTCCGTTGCAGTCTCTTTGACGTCGCAGGTGTCATCGCGCACGAAGATAATACCGGGATATGCTCCACCTCCGCGCGGGAACTTGCTTATTTCTCCTCGCATTTTCAATGAGATTTGCAGTGCTTGGCCTTGAGTTGGCACCGAGTCGGCATTATTTCCGACGTGGATTCATATTATATACTTATTTAACAAAGCATATTTAACAGAGAAAATTGAAGACAATAAGCGGGAAGCTACACGTTGCGAATTTTAAGATCGGGTATTCTAATATTTTTTTTTTTACGAAAACTCCTTTACGAATCTTAATAAAATCCTATTACAAAATTGTTGGAATTGAATCCATAACTGAGGTTTTAAAAAGACTCACTATTTCTCACATTTTCACACCAGACTCTGTTATTCTCATGTACATTGTACTTTACTTCACCTCATTACGTAGGAAATCCTATACTTATGAGAAAAATGAAATATTTAAATGTGAATGGAATTCTTCATACGCTGCACTTCATCATTATATCTACAGAAGATACCGATGAAGAGGTTTATTACGACATTTTTCTGAATATACATAGATATCACTTTGCCGTAAATCCTTAATATTCTTACCGGAACAACACTTTCTCTCTATAGGTATATATTAATTTTATTAAATCTGTCATTATATAACAAGAAAGCATAAAATTGTAAAGCAAAAGCAGAAATATACGTATTTATGATTATCTCATGGAAATAAATTCCATAAAAGAACGTGAATTAAAAAGAAACAAGAGGAATAACAATAAAAGTGAAGAGACTGTAGAGGGATCTCGGTGAGAATTTAGAAAATATAACGTATTATACAGGTTGTAAAAGTTATTATCAAATTAATCAATAAACAATATTATAAACGTCTTTATAATAAGTTTCAAAAGCTACCAAAAAAGATTTATTCAATGTTGATGAGTCGTAATGATCGCAAATGTCCACGTTCAAAAGAGATATTTCAAAATAGATAGGGAGAGAGAGCAGTAAAACTGGCAAAAGCCTCATAGGATTAAAAAGGAATCGTCGTTTACAGCCACCACCGTTTGATGTTGCAGGTGTCATAGGCGGGGTGAGGCATCGTCTGAGCGGCGGCTCCGCGTCCGCTCTGAGCTACGGGGGCGAAAAGTACGGTAGAAGCGGAAGGTCCGGCGACGGTAGAACCGGGGGCGGCGGCAGGGAGAAGGAGGATGACACCAAGAGCGCGGAGAACGTGTCCAGGGGGGTTTTACCCTCGAGGCAGAGCCTCTTGGACCTCGTCAGCGGTAAATTCATGGGCCGACACACACCCACTCACCACTACTACTATCAGCAGCAGCAGCAGGTTGGTTACCGCCCCCGATCGCGCGATAAAATATTCGTTTCACTGACACAGTCGTCGGGGAAACGTCTTGAGGAGGACATTTCGCGCGTGAACTCGCCGTCATTGAACACTTCCATGTCGGCCGTAAAATATTCTTTCCTAGAATCTGATTTTTACCGGTTTTTCAAATCTATCTGCGTTGAAAGAACTGCCAAGTTCAGCTGAGAAAAGTAAATTTACCTTAATTATAGAATCTTTTTATAAGAGCTTTTTTTTTCTAAAAGTTCTCATAAAATTATCACAAGATTTAATTTCTCTGATAAATAAATTCTATACATGCACGTAATACAAATTTGAAGAAAATTTCTTGAAAAATACGATTACTGCGAATAAATTTACAGTATTATTATTATATCAGACATTGCGGGAAAAATAAAGAGAATGAGAACGAATAAAACACAATGGAAAAGTAAGAAAATAGAGGAAAAGTTTCTCTAATTAGGCGCTTTAACTAGTTAAATGTTTCAATAGAGTAAAGCAACTAAATAACTGGTATTGTATTTATATATATACTTTCGTAAAAAGCGCATTTCTGAATTTGCCGGGACAGGCGCGTTTAATACTAAACTATTCGACGCAAAGAAAAATAAATTTTTTAATAACAATCCCGTGAGCAATGTCCGCAGTATCCGTTTCATTATATCTTAATTGTTCGAACATTTTACACGAAAAAACCAATGTGGAAAATATGTGCGACAAGGATCTCCAAGAGATGAAAAATAACCAAAACGGGCTACACTGCTCATGCATGTAGCAAGCTATTAAGCAAAATACGTACATTAAACAACAGGTATTATCGGCTGTGGTTGCGAAAAAAAAAACAGCGAGTTTTGGTGAAATTAATTTTTAAAAAATTAATCATATTGATGACCAATTTTTCTCAATAAATAAAAGAGACTAATGGTGATTTGTGCCATGACGTTCCGTATATTTTACAGCATATTTGTACTGCTCATTTATAAATATAAGGCGATATATTTATAAACATTAGAATATATATTTGTATTGTAGATTTGTGCGAAGACAAAAATCTGTAGTTGTTGCACTCTTGCATATAGAGTAACGTCGCCTCGTGACACTTCGTACATCCTAATTGGTGTAGGTGTATTCTGTGCCGCAGCGATACTTCAGCTCGTCACGGGACTCGCTTTCGGGGGGATACGTGAATCGGGGGGCGAGCGAGCTCGATCTGAGCCGCAAGCCGAGAAGAAGGGACCACCTAAGGGGCAGATTCAAGCTGCCATATACAGTTGCGCTCACGTCCTCGCGTGACCAATCGCACCTCCACACACCGGCATCAGTCAATCATCTCAGCAACAGTAGCTGCAACGGCACTGAAACGTGAGTACATGTAACATCATTGGCGAGCAATCGCGGGCGACCGATTTCAATTATCGTCGGGTGTCAAGTTTCGTTACGGATCCTCGAGAGCCATTCTTTTCCATATTCCGCGATATCGAGAAAAACGGGTATTCGCGGAAAAATTCAATTTGATGCTAATTCCCCTTTTCGTGGAAGGTCAAATCTGCGATAAAAGTTCAGGAAAATGAATATAACGAAGAAATCTGTAGTGAAGGATCATAAATATTCAAGTGACTTCTTGGAGGTTTATTTAATACCGTGGCGGCGTTTCTCGCATTCTTAAGGATCGCTTAATTGTGCCAGGAGCCCTTCTTTAAACAGAAATATCTTCGCGGGAGCACGGAATTGTCGGAAGCAAAATTGCAGAAAATCTTCCTCTATAGTCTATAATATAGACTTTTTTTTTTTAAATCGATGAAGCCGCATATATGGCGCGCGTATATTTGTATACAAAATTGCATGGGCTCTTTTCCGGGTGCTGCGAACATTCAATACTTCCCACAGCGTAATTTTTCACATTGATACGCGAATCCTCGCGCAATATGTGCGAACGGTAACGGAAAAAATGGACAGCCCGCGTGTCGCGGAACGTGTCGAGGGACAAAAGTAATTAATCAGCGCACGTTCGCGTTGAATTACTGTCTCAGTAGGTACACGGCGCAACAACAGCAACAGCAACGCGGTAGTAGAGGCTTTCCTGGCCAACCTGGATCGAGGAATTTTCGCACGGGTGCGCCAAATTGGTCCTTCATCTTCGATCCTGCGGGACGTCTTTGTTACTATTGGTCGATGGTGGTTTCTCTTGCCTTTCTTTACAATTTCTGGGTGATCATCTATAGGTTTGCCTTCCAGGAGATCAATGGTTAGTCCGCAATGCGCTTACGACTTCTTTCGAATTTTAATTTTAAATGTGTTCACAAGGGCGTTTTATGTAGGACATGTCCTAAGAGGTAACTTTTTTAAAGTTTTGAAATTGAGTGTTCGAATCGAAGGTACATTGGCTTATTTTCTTGAAATATTTATTAAATCGTGAAATTGTAAAAGAATTTAGTTTTTATATTGTGTTATATAAGCGAGATTCGTATTCAAATATATTTTAATAAATACAAGACTTTTAAAAAATAGGACTCATATAAATTAAAACGCTTCTATGAGCACGAAAAATTATTAAATTACGTCATGATATATTACATACATATGTTCTTTGATTTATCCATATGAAAACGTTGCAAAGTGAATTGCTTTTAATAACATTTTATATTCAAAAGTTTTGAGAATTTTATTAAACGAATTAGATTTTTTGTTAAAACGATTATAATGTTTACTTTAATTAAATATCAAAGCGAGCAATAGCTCTACGATTTATAAAACGATACGCGAATTAAAACACCTAGAATTAAAGGAAAAATAAAAACATTGCTGTGAAATATTTTGCATTTGCAGACCATTGTAGAGAGAGAAGCTGCTTTTTTCCAATCACAAATACAAAAAGCCAGGTTAAATATAATGGCGATCAATACGGAAGCGTCAATAGCTTTCGACCGATAACCCCATTATAACTGATTAAAAATGAAAAGATTTTAACGAATTCGGGCATAAAAAGGAAATATTTCAAAAAGCAGATCTAACTCTTAAAAAAGAGTTATCAAGCGTTAAGGATTAATCAATACTAATCGTAAATACGTATGTTGTACATATTGAAATGGGCATTGTTTTGCTTGCGAATGCAGGAGAGACTCGTTGGGTATGGTTCTGCCTGGACTACTTCTCGGATTTTTTATACGTGCTCGACATAGTATTTCACATTCGAACGGGATACTTGGAAGACGGCGTGCTGCAAACCGACGCCACGAAATTGAGAAATCATTATACGAACAGCACCACGTTTTACATAGACATCCTGTGCCTGCTGCCCCTCGACTTTTTATACTTATCTATAGGATTTAACAGTATGCTGCGAAGTTTTAGACTCGTAAAAATTTACCGGTAATTCTCCCTCTTTTCACTACCTTTTACGATTTACGATACTCTTATTTATTAATTAAACGATAAATTTAAAAATGCTAAATTTATTAATATTTCCTTTTGCAATATTTTATTTATCATACTTATTAATGTGATGCCATATATTCTTATATACTGTAAAAATCATTAATTTAATGCATGATGCATGATATATAAAGCAATTTTTCGGCGCGGCATTAAGTGGAGCGCAACGAATTGAAATATTTTTTTACAAATTTTTCTTATACATATCACGGAGTCCAAAAACGCGTCCTTAACTCATGAAAATTTCCGTTTCAACGATTTTGATGTGTAAGGTAGGTCACATAAAGGTTGTGCAACACCTAATTTTTGGATGGGTTTTGAAACGAACAAATATTTCGAGACTACGAACCACTGCCAAAACAAATCACCCATCCAAAAATTAAGTGTTACAACTTACAACCTTTATGTGACCCACTATATACCGATATTACCGATCCGATCCAAATACTAAAGTCATTGTTGCGAATTTCTTTTCTCGTTTCGATTACTATAATTGACTTCGAATGTGCAAGTTCGGATTTCTTCCCGTGGAACATCATTAAGTGACTTACTTGAAGTAAAGCGAGATTGAAAAAGATTGCGAAAGTTCGCGTATAATCATAGTAACGCGATGCTGATCTTTTGCACGCAAACATTTACACATTCAGGTACAAACATCAGCGTTCCAGACGTACCGCAAGAAATACGTTGAACGAACGGGGTGGCTCGTATTATATCTCAATATTATCCTTTATTCGAAATAACGTGTGAAAGAGAAACGCGACTTTTCCTGTACTCATTATCGCGAGATTTCTGCGTCGATAAATCCGACAGTCAATGCTTTGTAAAATTTGTCAGGATCGATGGCACCGGCTTATTTATTTCTATATAAATGTATCTTACTCCCATTTAACATTGACATTGTGGACGCGACATATGTATTAAGCAAACGGAACTCGGAATCAGTGACCACATTTAGTGACAAATGGTGGCATTGAGAAGAACACATGAACATGTTTACGAAGACCGACAGTAAAAGGGGTCGGAACTGAAGAGAAGACAAATGTAATGTGGCAAACGTAATAACACATTCTATTTAACGTTTTCATTAATCATTATCTCATACTGAAATAACAGTCAGTGGATCAAGTTTATTTAAATTTAAATAAAATTAAAAATAGCAGTGAAACTGAAAATAAAAATTATGAACTTCTTTTAATATCTTCTCTTTTCAGCGTTTTCCATAGTTCATACTGTAAATTATTGATCGCAATAGTTTCAATCACGGCGCCACGCTGCGCCATAAATCGCCGAATTGCACGGACGGCGGAATCTCGCCGCACTCGTAAATAATAATTGAAAAAAAAAGGACAGGAGCATATTTTAACCTGTTGAAGGTATACGGGCTCGAGCCTCCCCGTCGTACGCGCGATGATTAAAAACACGCTCGTCCCACGTTCGTTGAACGCGCTCCACGTGATTCCCGCCGCCGAATATCCTAAGAGGAATTCTGAAATTTATCGCTTTGCGACCGCCGGAATTTCCGCCAATTTTCTCAACCCGCTTTCTCCGTCTCTGACGTAGGTTCTGGGCGTTCATGGACAGGACCGAGCGACACACGAACTACCCGAATCTGTTTCGCTCCACCTCCTTGATACATTATTTACTAGTGATCTTTCACTGGAACGGGTGCCTCTATCACATTATTTATAAGAACAACGGCTTCGGCAGTAAGAACTGGGTGTTCAGCGACTCCGAGACGGCGGACGTTGTAAAGCAATACCTGCAAAGCTACTACTGGTGCACTCTTGCCCTAACGACCATCGGTGATCTGCCCAGGTATTTACTTATTTATTTACACTGAAAAAAAATTTATTATTTGCAAGAAAATTGATTTCTATAAATTTAGTTTTCTTAATTCAAAGAAGTATTAGGTAGATTTGAGAAAACATTTTTCTGAATTTAAAATATTTTTTTAAATCTACCTAATATTTCTTTAAATAGTTTAAATTAAGAAAACTAAATTCATAGAAATTAATTTTCTTGCAAATAATAAATTTTTAATTTTTTTTAGTGTATGCATCGACGCTACATATGTTACATCGGTTGCGCAAGAAAATTTAGGGCAAATATACCGTTGATATATTGACCAGACATTTCTCGATGCTCGAAAAGCTTCATGGAGATTTTCTTATTCGCATATGCAAACTTTTATTCGTTTAAGCAAAATTTATTCATGCTGTTCTACTTTTATACAGCAAGATACATTTTATCTTGTAAATAGCATATGAAATGAAATATGGAATGGCGGTATATAAGTTCGTTCTGGTTGACGTGTTATATTGTACAAAGGAAATTTTACCGTTTTAGCTATCGCAAAACGTATTATGCAACAATTTGAGCGATAATCCCTTCGTGATCCATCGAATCTTACGCAAATCCGAGAATTTCTTTTGAAAACGTCACGGAAACTCGCGGGAATAGCTTTCACAATTGTAACTTATTAACTATACAATTTATTCTCAGATCAATACGCATAATAAAAGTGTACAGACCGTGCAATGTACGCAGCTATGAAACTAACGATCAAGCTTCAAATAACGATCTTTTTTCCTTTTTGATTCTATGTTCGTATTTCCAGTGTGGTATTCCCACAGATCCGTTATCATTAACCACGTATAACATTCCGCGTGTAATTCCACGGATTCGTGCGATGATGCCGCGCGTGCAGTTTTGAATAAAAAGCGATGGACAAACCGTCACCGCTACTGTGTTATAATGCCGCGCTAGACCTCGCAAAATGTAGCTCTGATAAAAATCGATGGCAATGTGTATGCGAAATATTCAAACCACTCAAATAAAAGAAAACCGCCAGACAAACAACCAAATAACCGATAACTAAATTCATAAATTTTTTGCGGTATTTAGATTGCAGCGTCGAGAGTTGAGAATGCATTCATACCGATTATACCACGATTTTCTTTGACGACGTTTAATTTTTGTTTATATCTATATGCAATTTCAGAATTTGTTACATTTTTTTTATTTGAAACCCGTGGGATATTTTAATTAGGTATAAAAATGTTTATATAAATGCAGAATATAGCCCGGAGTCATTCTTTCGGACTCGATCAAGAACCAAAGGAAATCAGGAAACAAAGGAGAGTCAATACAGACAGTTGCGAATAAATGAGTCCAGTATTTTTGTTAGCGCACTTAAAATAGAGAAACTCATACGGAAGAGAAAATACCGGAGACATTTACACATCGGACAATGTATTTGTTGTACAAAGAATTTCTATTCGAAGTTAGTTTTCATTCTCTATTTGGAACGACGACACCGGCGATGAATGATCAATTAATAGAGATCTAGAAAAGAGTCGTTTTATGGCATAATCAAAGAAACGTATTTCTATTCTGTATTCGTGCATACTTAGGAACATTCATAAGGCTGTTCTCTAGCGATGAAAATTGCCTAATTGTCGCGTGAAAACCGTGGAAGCGAAAAACGCAAGCCGCTCCACGTTAGCCGAGCACTTTAACATCTCGTATATTTTTTTCCCTTTATCCTTTCCAGGCCGAGAAGTAAGGGCGAGTATCTCTTTGTGATTGGCCAGCTGTTCTTCGGTCTGCTGCTATTCGCAACGGTGTTGGGTCACGTCGCAAACATCGTCACTTCCGTCAGCGCGGCGCGAAAGGAGTTTCAGGGTGAGTCGGGTTCAAGTTCCTCGCATGTGTATCTCTTTGCATTAGCTCTCTCGCCAGTCGTATACTTTAACTTTTTATATATCAAACGGAATTTGTTCGACGAAAGCAAAGTAAGACCTGCCGTCGTTTTTTTTTTTTTATGTGCAACGAGGCCAACGAGCGTCGATTTTTATTGCGACGCGTTCGAATCTCCATCGTATTTTATGGAACTTTATTCCGATCCCACCAGTATCGTAAGAAGCGAAAAGGAAATTCACGAAAATATTCATCACTTGGCTCGTGACTGTAAATAATTCGGCACATGTGATACGTTTTACGGCGCGAAATGCGATTTACGATTTCCACTTGACGCATAAAACGAGTCGAGCAGGTTCGCAAAGTTCTTATGCTACGTTTACGCGACGGTGGCAATTAAGTACTCGAAGTGCGCGAATAAGGTAAATCAAAGCGCAAAGTGTAACTGGAATTAGTGAGTCTTTATTCTGATTTTACTTCCGAAGTTTATGAATTAACTTGATGCATTACGCATGGCTAAAAGAAGTTATATATAGATATTTAGAAAACAATAACCGGCTTGTCGCCATTAAATAAAGTGAAATAAAATAATATATTCGATGCAACAAATAAATTGCTTCAAACTCGTGGAACTAATTCGTCTGAAAAAGACGTAAAACAAACCGTGGAAATAATTACTTTAACCCATTTATAAGAAATAAAATCTGCAATATGAAGCAATAAAGCGGATCGGAACATTTATGCAACAAAATAAGTTTTTATAACAGATTTGCTGTGTCTTCTGAAGCATATAGTAAAATATGACCCCATCTTTTTGCCAAGTCGTTCGAATTACAGCTTGGCAAACTGCCACGAGGGATCGTTTCCCTCGCCCCTTTCGGATACGCTCATCCCGAGCGTATCCCATCGCGCATGATAAATAACTGCATTTTCAATTAACGCCGAGTAGGAAATGGACACTTCGTTCTGCGTCCAAGCCCCGTTTTAATTGCGCCGCATCGCAGTTTCGCCGCGTCTGCATTTCCGCCCTTACACCTTCGTTATTTCACGACTCACTGAGCCGCTCTCTGCACGCTGCTTTCCGCAAAATGCGCGATTCGATGGTGCGTTTTGGCATAAAAGCGGGCGCACGCTCGGCATAGTGGCGGTCACTTCAATCCGAGAATACTCGCGAACCGAATAATCGCTCGCGCATTTTCGTTTCCCATTTGTATCTTTCAATCTGTTGTCAGTTCTCGTTATTCATCCTGCAAACGTATGTTTTATTTTTATTTTTTTATCAAATAATACGTAGCAGAAGATTGCACAAATGCGCTTATCTTCATTCAGACTTGTTCAAAGGACGTAACAACTCGTCCAAATGGCCATGAAAAAATAATTACTGCATTGCAGCTCTTAATTACTGCGAAACTATTTTTAAAATTTTACTATACATTTTACATTTACTAAATTCTATTTCTTTTATTGCATTAATTATTTTTTTAATAATATAATGTTTTTTATATAGGTATTATTAGCAAAGACAAAAAAATCGTATGAGATAAAGTAATTTAGAGATCAACATAATAATCATACTTCTGATTGTTTCCTTCATTTGTCGAAGTATTTTTACTCATTTTGTTAATAATTTCTGATACATATAACAAGGTATTCCACATCTATTAATAATGCTTTAATTGTGTACTTTGAAGATTAATTAGAGTAGAAAATTCGAATATAAAAATGCCACAATTGCAATAATTTTCAAGTTGCAAACAATCGAAATAATTTTCATATTTTCGATGATAAAATAGTTCGATCATTCTTCAATTGCGTGGTAGGAGACGATGGAAATCAATTTATTATTAATTGTTCCTCAATTTTTATATCCCAGAAGAAACGGAATTGTGGTTTTAATAAATCAAGAAATCAAGGCAGGTCGTCACATTTTTCCCGACAATCTTATTTTATTTTTTTTGATTTACTAAAATCGCAGAAATAATTTATTAAAATCGTACAAGACGACAAAATTTTTGGAGGAGTAATAATAAATATTATTTAACATAAACACTTTCTCGATCACAACGAAAGTAAATCTTATTTTTCAAATAAACGCAGCACGTACGTTAAATGCAGCATTGAGCGATAATAGAGAGATACATAATCTAACAATAAGATGTAAGAAGTAAAATATCTCTCTTATCGTGAATATTCTATAAAACGGTTAAGTATTTAAATGTTACCGTTAAGTAACAATTCGGTTGGCGAGCGGCTTTGGACAGCGCGCTGCGTAAACAAGGACACCGCGCCCCGCCGCCCGCGCCGGCCGCGCCGCTATTTATTCGCGCACCGGCTCTCGAGCGAGAAGGTTGTAGGGCGAGCTGTTCCGTGTGTCGTCGTTTTACTATTCGAAAAGTGATCACAAGTATAAAAAAATATTAATTAACTCTCGCGATATAACAATGCGTTACGAGACGATAGCTATCTACCGAAAGAAATACTCGGCGCATTTTAGACTTTCGGAACAGCAATCGAAACGACAGATAATGCGGGAATTACATATATAAATTACTATTCCGTTACGACATTTACAATGATTAGACGACAAAATTTTGCGGGAAGAGTAATAATAAATATTATAATATTTTACACAAACACTTTCTCGATCACAACGAAAGTAAATCTTATTTTTCAAATAAACGTTAAATGCATTGAGCGATAATAGAGATACGTACGATTAATGTTAAAAGACTCGCGCGAAGTCTTACGCTGTCCTTGTGTTCTAATAATTAAAACGCAAGTGATTGTAATTAATTGGCGATTAAATTTCATTTTTATGATTTTCGAAATTGCGAGAAAAAGTCTTGTTTTATTGAAAATACATTCTCTTCGTGACGCTCGAGCGAACAGGTAGTGATGAAAGTCGTTCCGTCGTATTACTCTCTGAAACGCGATCACGATTATTATCATTCACAATTATCGGATCGCGCAATGTGGTAACTCTAGCGATATAACGACGCGTATCGAGACGATGGCTATCTATCAAATATTTCGCGCAATTTATCTTCTCGAAGCTGGAATAAGAACAAAGGGTAATCATAAATTATTTGGCCATTAATTTAATTTTCACACAGAAAAAAAAGGTCTTGTTTTATTTTTTTTATTTAAAATTATATAGTTTCTTGTTCTTGGGATATAAATACATGAAAATTGACATAAAATATTAAATTGATGTAGGCATACGTACGTAATTGATAAAATAAGGCAGGACTTTTGGAGTGTTAGATAATAGGCCGTATGTAGAAATTAATTTAAAACACGAGAAACAGAATACTTAGCGTGAATATTTTTGAAAGCGTTAAATATTTCCTAACAATTTAGTTAGCCCGCAGCCTTGGTCTTTGTGCTCGGTGTGCTGTCGCGGCCTCAGTCTTTTTTATCGTTACGCCGTTCACGTCGAGCAACCTTGACCTTAGCACTTGTTGTATAAGGCATTGCCTTGTAAAGAAGTCGCTTCGTACATCGCGTTATTATCTCTGGAGATAATAAACTCACAATCAGTTGTGACAAGTACGACAAGCAGACACGACTATTTCCTATAAAACGAAATTATTTACTCTCATAGTTCAATTATCTTTAATTAACTCGCTATACTGATAAAATAGCCGTCGTCACTTTAAATTGTTATCATTAATAAAATAAACGCAGAACAGATCAACTTCGAATCGGAATTGGTGTCTCGATTTGTTTAACTATTAATAACCGTAATTTATTTCCTGCTTTGACATCTGTCAATCGTGTGACTTCAGAATTTGTATACGATGGTTTAATTCGAGATTCGTCTCTGCCACTCGAAATTAGTCTCTTGTGCTAATTTATACCTTCAGGAGTATCGTGCAAAGTATCGCGCGATCTTAATTAAAGTGTTTTCGCGAGTGTTGTGTGAGTGCAACGAACCTTGGCAACCTGAGAGGAGGAGGAGACCTAGGAGAGGCATCATGCACCGGCGGAGCAACTCTAGAGTGAGTAATTTATTATTTATTATATGTATATTACTTGTTACTTGTAAATCATTTAAATTTCTATTATCTTATGACTTATGTAAGAATTAGAAAAAAGCGTTTAGTCATAAAATTTTGTAAAAGTTTATAGTTAAAAGAAAAAAAGAAGATCTTTGCCGCGAGAAATTTATATGTATATAATTTCTTTATTAAATCTACTTGAAAAAGAAATCTGCTGCGCATCATATGCGTGAGTGATAAAACATGCTTTATTTTATTCAAAAGTAATGGATCTGTGAATATTATAACATGGATTAGAATCGGGTATAGATATAACATTTCACAATCCTATTATTACCTTACATGACTGGACCAGAGCAGATTAGAATAATATTTAACTTCGTACGTATATGAGCGTTTAATAATTCATGTTGCACACAAGAATGCAAGTATGCAACGCTGTAAAATTCTAAATAATAAGATTTTCAGCAAAATAAAATTACAAGTAAAAGTAAAACGCGAACATTTTTGAAATTTAAATTAAACTTTTATTTTATTTTATATCTCTCAAGGTGTTATAGGTATTGCATGGAGAGATCTCTACAGATGTTTCATATTATTTATATTTATATATAAATATAAATAAATTGATACAAAATACAGCAGACTTTATTTTCCCTCATTCTCGAATTGTTTTCTGTGATATTTGAGGCTCGCATTTAGCCTCGTTATGTTTCTTTCCAGGATTATATATGTAGACTGTTGCAAGAAAGCAATATATTCCAAGATTTTTTTTATATATGCGTCATAATATACGTCATAAGCAATATAAGCACAAATGATAAAACGACAAGAAATAGTTTAGTTACCGTTTATTCCAACTGCTTTACTTAACGGAAAAAGAACTGTATTAATAAATAATAGTTATATTGTTTCTTATTGTAATTTTATCCAAGTTCTTCGTAGCCCATTCAGCTTAATTTTATTAACAAACTAAATATAATTAATAATTAACAATCAATGATTCATTTAGTAACAACTTAAATATTATATTCGCATATAATTAGAATTATTAATTATATGCGAATAGTCATGTTATACGCGATACCATTGATATCAATTCTAATTTTATAGCTTGAAAACCGTGAAGTCGATATTTTCATATTAGGATTTTGGAATTTCTACAATTTGAAATTCTTATTCTGTCTAATTAATTTCTAGAACACGATATTAAAGTATCATATAGTGGTTGTGGAATACTTTGTGTACGCATATACGCAAGAATGTACTTCGATTGAAATGATTGGAGCGCACGTATTGATCCTTTAATTTAACATTAAATTGAATTGCTTCTGTTAAATCACTGGCGAGTAAATCGAAATGCATATAATTATGATATCGCGTCCGCATTAATTATATTAATATACATATAAATCAGTATAACATATAATAGTCACGAAATAACGTTGAGAGGTATTTGGCGATTGTTCAGTCCGAAATTCCCGATCCTAGCTGAATATATACGGTACGTAACGTTCGCAGAACGTTAACTAAAGAGTTAACGTTAATCGAATTCGCGCGAGTACTCCCGGGTTAACACTTTCCTTCCGCTAAACGCCAGCGCTACGGGCACCATTACGACAATAACCATCGACGTAGTTTCCCTTGGCATTGTGGCGTATACGAGATACGCCACAGTACCGTGAAAGATATAGCCGAGAGACCTTCCATTGTACAGATAAGCTTCTTGCGGCGTTGTTCGATTACCGTAAAGTATAGGATATTTACTAGGATATTTTCGCGGTGTTACTTTATGGCTTTATATCTTCTGTCTGAAGATGAGAGTAGGTATGTCTATTTCATTTTCTGTGTACTATCAACACATAATACGTGCTTCGTATCTATTTCTTCCAGCGGTGTCGGGGTAAAATAATATCCTTTGTAGTTGTCTCGTAGTTATTACAATAATATCTCTACCTTTCTTATTCGGAGTGCCGCAGATTACTCCATTTTTATGCTTGTTATACATAACGCGTCGTTAGAAGATAATGAGAACATTGAAGTGAGAAACGCAGCTATTTATTCTAGTATTCATATTATTCTATGACTTCTTTGAGGATCAGGATTCTTTCTTTTAACGCTTTTTGTATGTAGGTACATATCTGTCTTACATCTTAAATTTATATGAAAAGAGCGTATTGCATATTTCAGTGATGGAAGATAGACAACATAAAAATATCAATTTGTTGTAATTAGGGCTTCTACTTGACCAATTAAGGTTCTTTTTAGAAGGTTTGTAAATCCCTTGATCCTCGTAGAGCAAAGAAAGTCGACAGGATCGATGTTTAATGACAGCCTTCGGGGATCGTTGAGGAGGCGGAACGCGTTCTCGTTACTCTTCTATTATGTTCGTGAAAAATTTTCTTGACGTAACGACGTAAAAAGAAAGAATTTGACGAAATTTAATATCCGGGAAAATCGCGCACTTACGTTTAATTTTACTATTAAAATACTTATCTTATATTTCTATCCACGTTAAACGATAGTCGTGAAACTAAAAATTATACGAGAGTAAGCATATATGCAAAATCTCATTGTGTTTGTACATCGCGATTCTCCATTTCTTAATACTATCAAAGTTTTATCGAAATGTCATTTGTTGTATCAGAGAAAAATTAAATTTTCCTCTATAACAGAAAGAAACTAAATTGCATTTTCATTGCACTTTGTCCCGACAGCGACAAAGTGAATAAAATGCTGCGAGACAATGACGTATTTGACAACCTGTAAAGAAGTTATACATTCGATAATTACCTGTCTATCGATAAATATTATTACTTATTGCAACGTACATTGTTTATTTTTGCTTATTGCAACGTCAATATACAAAATATCGTCGTATCATGAATAAATAAAAGCAAGCAAAAAGGAAAAATATAGCTTTTTGTCGTCAACATTTCAAAATGTGAAAAATATCACGGAAGTAATTTTGAAAGATTATTTTATAAACTCAGAAATTACTGCTTAAAAACTGCAATTATATTAACATTTATACGCATATCTTTTTCTCTTTCTCTTTTTCTCTTTAATATTTTTTTAAATATTGTTTTTTATTTATAACAATAAAAATTGTATCCTTTGCAGTATTTTTTCCTCTATGTTCTTCCATACATATGCCATTTTAGAAAAGTTACAAGAGAAGTAACTAATAATAAGAACTTAATTGAATTTGTTACTGTGACAAAATCACACATATAGAATTTGATTCATTTACTTGAAATATTAATTATGATTAAGTTCGGTACAAACGCAAAATTATTTAATTCAATAATTTTGCGAGATCTATGTTATACGTATTATTACATTTTGATTGCTTCAATTCTAAATATAACGTCAAGTTCTTCTTAATGTCTGCCAGACAGATAATTTTCTAGTTATATGCTGCAGGATTTTCTTCTCTTAAACTATTTCGAAACGATTTATTACTTTAAACATTAATCCAGTAACGAAAAATAGGATAATAAAATTTAAGAAAGAATAAAATCAAGTAAATCCAAGATTTTAAAGTTTTAAATTTACATTGTTTTAAAAATGGATTTGATGTCGGGAACTTAATTTCACGTAACTGACAACACTATCGAATTTATTTGTCTATAGTCTAGCTAATCTAACAAGTTTTCTCGTAATACGAAGCCATAATCGCCAAAAAGTTACCAATACTCGAATAAGAAATCGTAAAAGTAGTTTTCCTATACAGGAAACGGCATTACATAGAAATGACGAGATAATGGAAATATTACGATAAGGGTAAAAAGCCACTTTTATGAAATTGATCGGCCCGATGAAAACACAAAAGAAGATTTGCAACTGCAATTGAAAAGAAAAGGATGTGACCTGGCATAAGATTTACCTGGAAATTGCCATAAGGCAAATAACGCTCTGTTACCATTATCAAATCTCTTTACGTATATTTCCTACTCTTGTAAACCAATTTAGATTCGATGCGCCCCAGAAGGGAATCTTATACAGGGTGTCCCATTTTAACTTAGACAGCTGAATAACATGAAAAATTGCAATGTAATCAAAAAATGTTTTAGACAAAAGTTGTATGGTCTAAAGGGGGACATAAGATGGTGGCAATGATTTGACTTTGGATGGTCGTTTGAAGCTCACGTGAACGTCACATTCAATTTCTTAAACGGAACCCCCTATATTGTAGTATATCGTTTGAAAGGGCATAAAATAACAAAAATTTTGGTGCAAACCAGAGGTCGATACGTTGACCCGTTCGGGAGTTATTTAGGGTCAAAAATTGACTTTTTTCAATTTTGACTTTAAATAACTCCCAAACGGATCAACGTATCGACCTATGGTTTGCGCCAAAATTTTTCTTATTTTATACCTTTTTAAATGATATACTACAATATTGGGGGGTTCCATTTCAAATTTTTGAGTTGGAGTCCCCTGGGACACTAACAAATTTTAAGTAAAACCCCCATATTGTAGTAGACCGTTTGAAAGGGCATAAAATAAGAAAAATTTTTGCGCAAACCAGAGGTCGATACGTTGATCCGTTCGGGAGTTATTTAAAGTAAAAGTTGGAAAAAGTCAATTTTTGACCCTAAATAACTCCCGAACGGGTCAACGTATCGACCTCTGGTTTGCACCAAAATTTTTGTTATTTTATGCCCTTTCAAACGATATACTACAATATAGGGGGTTCCGTTTAAGAAATTGAAGGTGACGTTCACGTGAGCTTCAAACGACCATCCAAAGTCAAATCATTGCCACCATCTTATGTCCCCCTTTAGACCATACAACTTTTGTCTAAAACATTTTTTGATTACATTGCAATTTTTCATGTTATTCAGCTGTCTAAGTTAAAATGGGACACCCTGTATACAACGTAGAACGCGAAATTGCGAAATAGAGATTAATGCTATAAATGTAATTCCATAAGATCGCGGAAGTATAAAATGCAGGTCGACGGCGCTGTAATGACCCTCACGCTCTTTACTTTTGCAATTTTCCCTGCGGAATTAAACGGGAGCGCAGCCGATTAAATATGAAATGCAATAGAATTTCTTCTAATTCTGTACTCGTTCACTTTTAGCCGCGCGAAATCTCGTTACGAACAGCGATCGTTATATTGCCCGGGCACATAGCAATCGTGGCTATATCGGATTGCTTTGGACCATTCCGTAATTCGTATACGACAAACAAAAAAGAAATAATTTAAACAGGAAAATAAAAAGACACGCGAATGACGCGAATGAAATTTTAATATCGTGCGACGATACTTATTGTTAACAAAAGATTTGAAATGCCTTACTTTCAATCTTTCTGCAATCTTTCGGTAAGCTTTGATCAAAGCACACAATGCAACGTGTTATTGCTCTAACGATAAGAATAAGACTATAGTCGTTATAGACTATTATCGTTAGAGCAATAACACGTTGCATTGTGTGCTTTGATCAAAGCTTACCGAAAGATTGCAGAAAGATTGAAAGTAAGGCATTTCAAATCTTTTGTTTTAGCTCGCGAGAAACGCTAGTGTGGGAAATGCGGATGTTCCGTATTTGATATAGTCGTTTCGTTCGTTGCCGAACATCTTGACTTCCTCATGACGATTCATGGGAAGTTCTCTTGGGGTATTATTTACGCGGTAGGGGCCCCTCTCCTTTCTATGTGTGGACCAACAGCTTAATGTCTCTTCCAAAAGACGAAGCCCAGTTTCTCCGCACGAGAATCCCCTCTTTATTTCTCGTACCGCGGGTACGGTTTGAAAATATAAAATTTTCTGTGATCAGGTGAACTCGAACCCGGTTCCTCCTGGTTACGAGTCTGGCGCTTTACCACTAGACCACACTGCCACCCGAATGAAATTTTAATACGTTCACGTTAAATATCTCGTCAAAGAGCTCTGCTAATAAATAGATATTTCGAGAGCGAGAGGAGCTCCGCTAAAATAATGTAATTCATCAAACTCCATTTTCACTCATTGCGCGTTGTCAACAATTTATTCGTACATTTACGGTTACTCGAGAAGTTTTCTAATTTGTCAGAACTACGACAGAATGTTCCGGACTCTCCTTACAATTGGCTATCGTTAAACGGTCATGGCCGTTGATGAGCTCGCCAGGAGTTTGCAGGCCGGATACTCGTGACGATTTAGATACTGTCCGCGCAAATATTGTCCGCTCCCCCATGCACGATTGGCGCAAAACTCTCGTGATTTCACTAACCATGTCACCATGTTCACGAAGTTCACCTTTAATTGCCCGTCATTAAATAGTTCATTAATGTTGCGCTCGTGGTGAGGGTTAATTGGAAATAACGATGCATAGCCGGCCTTCGTTGGAGCGAGCGTAGTTGGGCCGCCCGAAAGGGACGTGTTTAAAACTTATCAGGCGAGCTTATCCATCTCTTGCAACTTTCGAAACGAAACGAGATACATATGGAGGAACATAGAGGGATAGGGTACTAAAAAAGGATAAGACCTACATTGCTGTGAGGAAAAAGGTAGTAAAAGCTATTACAAGTTTCCCAGCGACTGTCTAAATAAAGTTCTCGCTCTAACAAGATGTAAACAAAACTCTAAGTGGATATACGGGAAACTTATATACGTACATTTTTATCGTGTTTTTATAGTCAAGTTGTTGGAGCTGCTAGGATATACAACAAAGTATAAATTTGATTTAAGTTCTCGTTTTTTAAGTTTATTCTTTAACGTAACACCCTAAAAGTGCCTTTTCTTATTACGTTATGCGTGCCATTGCATTTGCGATTACCAAAAAATCGCAATATCTGCTACGTATCTACAGAGTATATATTACATGAGCACACATACGTGTGTTTAATTCTCTCTGTAGATATTGATCATCAAACAGAGTTCACACTTCGCACTATCTTTTACTGTTCATTCAACTGCAGCGCTTGCCACAAATTGCAACAGTTGAGTTACACGAAATCGAAATTTGCTTTGATCCATGTTTAAGATAAGTAAAATACTAAAAGAAAATATTTCTCTTTCATAAGATAAAAAAAATTCATAGTGAAAATGTTATATTATTACGAAGTTTAGAACTTTATCGTTGAAAAGTTTTGATTAAACTTTATTACGGATATTCCTAAAAAATACGTCTGAAGTTATCATAGCAAAGTTTTTATAGTTAAAATGTACCTAACTCTCTTTTTACACGATTTTTTGCGCGTTTTTTCAACACGATTCTTTTCACGCGTTTTTTCTACATAGGTAACAAGGTTTTTTTCGAAAAATTTTTGTAATCTCTTGTGTATATGTACAATTGTGCAGATCTTAATTTTAATTCCTAATAATAAATTAATGAAAATTTTTTAATTGGGCACATGTTCCTCCATGTTATCATGTTAAAAAAAAAACGAATAATGTTCTAGACAGACCATATTTTTGAATCATTATTGTAGCTCCAGTCATATTTCAGCAGCTCAGTTTTGTCATTGTCAAACGTGATTCGATTATCATCCACCTTGTTCATTCACCCTTATTCTCTTCAAGCTCAGCCATGTAAACAGCTTTTAATATAAAACAGCGTGCGCATATATATTCCCCCTTTTGTGAACTTAGAAATCATTATACATATGGCACATGCACCTTCAACTGAAAAGAGCGTGCGTATTAAAGTAGAAGCTAAAAATTCTGCGCAATTGCTCCAGTTCTTATATTCTTCTTGTGCTTCTTACTACAATTAGTTGCTCACTCTACACATACAATGACCAGCATACAATTTTTCCAAATAACGCGATTTCTTCTTACGCGGAACGTATCTACCTTGTAAAAAGAGAGTTGGATGTACATAAGAAATTTCTTCTATTTTAAACTATTTTACAACATGTTTAAATTTCTTCCTTTTCGGAAGAGATGGTGAGAAAGAGAAATAATACAATTATGTTTATTTACATTACGCGTTTCCTCATCAATATAAAAGGAAATTTTACTTACAAACTTTTAAGGATCACGCGCGCGCTTGTACGCAATAAGAACAAAATATCACTGCAAATTACTCAGCTGCGACCAGTCTCTCCGCGAGATTAGTTATGAGATAATTGGGTGGCACCCGGCAGCCCGAAGGCAAAGCGCGAAACTGCGCGAGAAACATGGGGCGAGATGACGTTGGTTTTATGAAATTAGGCGGACAAGGTAAATCGAGAAGCGATAAACCAGCCGCTAACGCGAACTTTGACAGTACGTTGACCCACGCTTGTCCAGCTGTATGTCCGTGGTATGAATCAATATTAATTTTGCTAATTATGTCCTATCCTATTACGATAGTAATAGCGATCTGGTAATATCGATGTTCTGAGGAACAGCCGTCATTTCCGCCGAACGAACGCACCTCGCGCTTCAATTAATTAATACACGATTGTTAAAATCCTTTCCGCCATACCGTGGTATCAGTTTTGTAAATATTAATATTTTTTATGTAAATATTCACGATGTGTTTTTTTATATATCCCTTGATATATAAGCATCTAGCTAAACAGACTGTAACGTTATTTGAATTTACGTTATAGCGCTGTCAAGATTTGATCACAATTTTAAGACTTCGTGAGTTTTTCTTCAGAAAAAAAGATTTCTGTGCTATATTTCACTTACGTTTTATATGATATGATGCGTTAAAAGAAAGTCTCCTCACGTATTTCGAGATTACCAAGACTGTTCATCGTGAAGCTCAAAGTTCACTCGACTCACCACGCGCAGTTTGCGGCATCATAATTTAACCGGTGTATTTTGCGAGCAACCAAGGGCGGAGGAACATCAATTTCCTTAATTACATCAGTCGTGTTCTGATATATTAGGCCAGTAATTTTGACGTTGTAATTTCGGGAGCGGCCGTTACTCAGCTTCATCGCCCAAGGACGGGCCTAGCTCTAGACCGAGGCATAAGCCTTACTAAATTCCATGCATCTCGAAGAAAGGTCCTGCATATAGACTGCATATAGCGTTTCTAAGACCGAAAGAAAGCTTTAGCGCTCGAGCGCGATATTTCGAATATCCGGCGCAAGTTTGAAACTGTAATTTGGTTTCCTCAATTACAGTGGATCTGTCAAAGTAAACGAAATGTGTTTTTCTATATTTTCCATTTTTTCACTTTATATTTTACTGAATATATAGCGGTTCACGGCATTTCTTATTTGAAAGTGACAATAATTTTGTCACTTTAGTTCACAAATAACTCTTTAATTTTTAATATTATAATTGTAGTAACTGAAATTACGATTCCAAGATATCTAAAATCTACAAAATAAAATTAACTAATAGATACAAGCTGAAGAAAAAATTTCATTATGCAGTTAAAAATCCTGTTATATGTCATATAAAACACTTCTACATATACAAACTTTTTTATTGTTTTTGTTTTAATGAGAGACACGTGCTATAAAAATAATCGATATTATTTTGCAAATATCTTGCGTACGATCTCTGTTGACAAATTTTTAAAATTATTTATTGAAACACGAAGAATGTTCGCGGAAAAACATTTTTATTAAGACAATCTGTAGATAATCATGAACGTAGTTTCGAATACTCTTTATAAAACAACTATAAACGACACATAAACGACACATTTTGTAGATATAATTCGTTAGATTTTTTTTTTTTTTATAAAAAAAACGATGTTAACAGGAAGTTGCGGCACTGGTAGTATCATTCCTTGCATAAAAGCTTTCGCAAAGTTTTCAGAGAAAATATTTAAGGACATATTTTCAACGCAAGAAAGGGAGTCGGAAGCTGACGCGTTTACCAGCTTATATTCGCATCGCGAATGTTAATGTACGGCAACGTTAACAAACGTGACGTGATCGATTTATGCGAATTACATACATCGTGCAGGTGTCGCGAATCGGAAATATGATGGTTATAAGCGCCAGACGTGATCCGTGCAATTACGGTTGTGGTTATTCGATATAGGTTGGCACAGAAACGCTCCCTCGGCGTGGATACAGCTCTAGTTTAAACTATAAGCTTTGAAACGTTTGCACGTAGGGAAATGCTCGTACGTATGGCGTTTGGGGCGTACCGCGGAAGAAAACTCGGCGATGAATATGCTGAATTTGATTTCAAAGCTTTAAAGTACGACACGATTGCCACAATTCGCGAAATTACCTCCGTATTGTCGTCTGCAAACAATTTGCGTTACCTGGCAACGTTGCGACCCGATACGCATATTGATGAATCTATAAACTGAAACGATAAAGAGACGTAAGGGAAGCTAAGGCTCGATGAAGGATTGTATTACCGAAGGAATACAAATTAACTCATTATATTGCGAAACGCATGAAATAATAGCCTTTATATTAAGTTATTTTATTTTATCATGTTTTACTTTGTTATTATTTTAATTTCTTGCATAGAAAATTCTTCTCTCGGCTAGGTAAACTAAAAGGATATAGATAAAACGGCAGCGTACGACGTTACACGTTGAATTTTTATCAGGAGCGTGAATCACGTGATTCTAGTCTGAGCATCTTGCACAGACACGTGAAGAGATGTAATTAACGCCGTTATTGAATGCGCGTTCCGCGAAGAGAGTAATTAATGGTATTATAGGTCCTAACCCTTTTAGGCCGAAGTGAAGTTGCGGAACCTTGGTAATTGTGCCGTCGGTCCACCGTGCCGCGAATAATTAATATGTATTGAACGAAGGATTGAGATCGTCATCGTTTATCACCCTTGAGAGCGCGTGTAAAAGTCCGAGCTACAACATAAAAGTTTTTATTTAAAGCGCGAAAGCGCGCGCGCGCGCCTTGGAAGCCGAGTTATTCACAGTATAGAGATTCCTGAAAGAGACGTGAAAGGTATATGAAAGAGATTGAAGTGAAGATTAAATTGTTCACGAAGAGTAAACGAAGAATTTCTTCTCCTAATCTCGTACAAAGCAATCTTACAAATATTATATTTTATATTCTGAAAATTTTTATGTAATTTTTTAGTCATTCTTCTTTTATATTTAATTGAAGAAATGTGGTCCATATATATAAATATATTATTCGGAATTTAGCGTTTTTTACCAACAGTGAAACAGTGGAATACCTATATTTTTGTCGTTTCACGATGGTACACGTGAGAGTCGACCACAGTTTCGACTTGCCAAAGTGAGTGAGTGACGCATGCAAAGTGAATGTTTTAAATTACGTTGTACCCGTTAACCATGATTCGGTCAGCTCGCGGCCCTTTTTTTTTTTTGGAAAAAGCGGAAAACGGGTTTCAGAAAGTATTACGCTCTCGCTAAAAGTTTCATCCGCTAAATTACATTTTCATCTCCTGCTGATAACTAGGTTCCGCCAGTTTTCCGCGGTTAAAAGAAACGAGTCGTACAAAAAATTCAATCACTAACGGCAGACATCCGACGATGAAGACGTAACTTCGTTCGATCAGCTTCCCCTTCAGTTGCGTCGTGATTCATGACGTCTCGGTCGCGAACGCATGTCGCAGAAGTTGGGAATTAGCTCACGGAAGCATCCCCGGGCCCCGTGTCTCGTTTGGGATAAATTACGCGCGCCGCGCGCTGTGTGTCGCCGGGTTAACTCGACGGCGGGATTCTCCGTTGGCTTCGATGCGTCGAATCGTGAAAAGGGAAAATAAAAGTCGAGCCGTGGATGGCGGGATACGACATCGCGTTCGCTGACACCGTAACGGTCATGCTACATGGCGCGCGAACTGGTCCATGCGTCTGAATAATATATGACGACCACGATGCTGGGCGCCTCCGCAATGTCGCAGCGTCATTACACCGGCTTAAGAGCACGTAGCCGATACTTCGTAATCGTTAAGCCACCGATGCTCTAGCCATGGCAACGGCTTTATTCGATTCGCGCCGGCTTTACGACGACTGTTGTACGAAGCTGCAATTGCTAAGCACGTAACGTTAGCAAGAAATATTCAACCAACGTTGCGGTCGCGATGGAGATTAGAGACAAGTATAATTTTAAAAATCGAAGAAAATAGATTTCTTTTTAATGATTTTATTAGTCAGAATCTAACGCAATCATCATCAAAGTGTATAGACATTTATATTTAGAGTCTTTAGAGAATTTTTTGTAAAGCGAAGCAATCTGACCAATTGATCGAATTATAATCTGTTATTATTTCTTTCTTTAGCGAAGCTATTTATTTCCAAATTTTTTCGCGTATAAAGATTATTAAAAGCTATGGCTGTTTTAATTCTCACTAGCTTAATTAACAAGTAATTTCACCAATGTCAAATCGAGCTATTCGCCTTTCGACATTCGAAAATTTCGTGGGACGGAAGGCAATATTTCTTGTGTGGAACAATTATCCACAATTATGTCGATTAACTGATTCGCTGCAGCGTTTCCGGGAGCGACAACGCGTCAGCGCATCATCACGAAAGCTATAGAGAGCACGTAAACAATAGAGCTAGAGAGCGCGGTATGTTTGCATCGTTTGTTTACCGTTGTCGTAGGAGTAATCAACGGCAGCGCATCCGGAAAATTATCTTGAAGTTAACCCTCTACATTAATCGGGCCTGAGATGCGGCAGCGGGATATCGCGTCGCCAAATGGTGCCTCCGCATTTGCGGCACGTCCTAAACACCATCACGCGGCTGCTGCGTTTGCGGCACGGGAGCGTTCGGTCTGCCCGGCATGGCACCGTGTCGCCCGATAATTCAACATTTATTGCATGACCGTGATACTGATACAACGTTCTGCTTATGAATATTCCTTTGTGCATGCCGTGGCTCTGCATCCTCATTAACTCCTTCGATACATAGTTACCCACGCTCACATATATAGTCAACGACCAAACATTGATAGCCATTCCGGCCGTTCGTTAAGTACGCTCATCGATCTTATTATAGAACACGCCTTGAATTATGCGATCATACAAGAATATATATTTAAATTACCGGTGAGAGAGAGAGAGAGACTACACAGATATAGCCATATGATGTTTTAGATATTGTATAGACAGATATAATAGATATTATTTTAAAAACATTATTTATCAAAAGTTTAAAAACAGTTTTAGCAGGAAAAGTACTCCTTAAAGCAAATACTGTACGTTTCAGCATCCTCATTCAATTGTCTCTATTATACGTAGAAGTACCGCAAGAGCTATACACCCGCGAAATATCTTTAGCGAGCGGCAAGTGCCGCTTAAATGGCGAGCAGCTCGTTCGTTCGTCGCGCAATCCCGACGGCAATTTCGATGCGTTAATTTCATTAAAATCGCGCAAACGTCGTCGCCGGAGTGGAGTGTACCGCGTGCGCGTACTTAAGGGTAATGCGTTGCTCCAAATTGCGCGGTACGTTAATCGCGGGTTGATGCGGCCGGCCGGAAAACGATGTTAAAACTCCTCGTGCACGTTAACTCTATCAGATTTTCGTACGCTCGAGATCGCTTTGGTCCCGTTTCGTTCCATGGCGACTGCATTTTGCCCAAATTATATAAACGCAACGACGTTTTCCGTCATTACAAGTCGAAAACGCCGTTCGTGATCGACGCGATCAATATTGTTCTCATTTACTCGGTGCAAGAAAATCGCATCCAAGTTAAACTAACACGCGAAAATTGACAGACGGTCATATTCTTATATTTTTTTCTTAACAGTAATAGGACCTTCTTTATCGCTTTATTAATAACTAGGGGAAATGTGTCCAAAATGATCCCCTTAAGGGAGAAATCAATAAATGGTATAAAATAATGTGTCTCTGTTTGAATCATTAATGGTTTTTGGTTTAGTGATTGTTTAACTACAATTAATTAAACAGAGTTTTGAATTAACGCTGCTAGATACATAGTTACTTGTTATTTTACTAAAATTTTGTAAAGGGATCATTTGGTACCAGGAGTGTACAAAACGATCCCTGGGGTATGAACAAAATGATCCCCATGCGGATCATTACACAAAAATAGATCAGTACATTAAAAAAAGCATATTATAATTAACGTAATTAAAATTTAAACACAAAATTAAATTAAAAATGTTTAACATTAGACAAAACTATGAATGTCGAGTAAATAAAAATTATAAAATTATTTAAAAAATGGAATAAATAAAATAAAATAAAAAATTATAAAATTATAAAATGATAAAATTATTTTTACCAAAGGGATTGGAAATACAAAAGTCACAAGAATAATCATCTAGTACAAATAACAAAAAGGCTAGGTAAAATGATGCTGGGATCATTTTGTACACGATGGGAGGGATCATTTTGCCCCAAATGACATTTTTTCATTTCGATATTAAAATCTAACCTAAAATTAAGCGCGGCATTTAAATCACTAAAACATAAACTCAGATAGTGCTGAAGTACAGTAGTAATAATAGAATATGATAATCATGCATAAATGTACTTTGCCCGGTAATCAAAATTATTCTTACCTTACATATTGGCGAATTTTATATATATTTTTTTTTAAACTTGACGGCGATCCGCCATTACACTCAATTGACATACTGATTCCTCCGAAGAAATTAATATGTCCACGCGATGCGATGGCATTATTATTTTTGTTAAAATTGGTGGGGATTATTTTACCTCGAGGGATCATTTTGTACACATTTCCCCTACTTTGTGTTTCAAAATTTGTGGAATAAGTTTTAATTTAATGCATAATATTTATAAAGGTCTAACAAACACCGATTATGTAAACTGCCTTGTATAATGTAGCAGGTTTAGTGATCCGACGGTTCGAACAATTGCTACTTTATTTTCTCGTTTTTTTAATAATATTAACGAGACCGCGCGGAGAGAATATCGGCATTCTCAGAGCTTTCAGCTAAATGAATGGGTACATTAACCTTTTCTTTGATAAAGAACAGCCGTCCTACGTACGGCTAATGAAAGAACGGTACGGTTCATAAAATGTAACAGCGTAATTTCCATTGTAAAATGATTTCCAGGAAATATATTTATAAATGAGATAAGGCATTAATTATTCTAACTTATTTAAAATAAAAGCTGGATATTGTACAGCATGCAATTTCATTAACGCGGCAATGTTCTACGTGACCTTTTCTTATGGCAGGGGGGGGGGGGGCATGATTAGATCTGCTATTATTTCTGAAACGAGATATAATTTGTCTGAAATATAATTTACTAATTGTAATGAAGCGAGCAATTATTAATATTTCATTAAATATAATTGATGCATATTGTACGAGGAAGTGACCTGTGCTGGCTTTTGAATGAACGCTCAATCGTAATAAGTAATACGATTAGCGTCAGTCTGATGGAAGTAACGTTAAATTCATCCTCATATGCATTCCGCTTTATTGTCGGAATATGCATAATAATTATATATCTTGTTTCACTGTTAGAGGTATGTTGTTAATCAAAATTAATCAACAAAATTTAATCGTATAACCGTGATAACAATATTCTTCTAGACAAATTGATGCGCGGGCGTTTGTAATGTTGAATTTGACCGAAATTCGCAAGAACGGCCGATCGAATTCCGTTCACAGGCGCAAAGCCGTGACGGTTATCTCACGCATTATTCCGTTCGAGTGGTCGAAATGGTAATAGTTAATTAATTAACGATTAATCGATTGCGGTCGCGCAATGGATGGGCGTGTATTTTACGTTGGCCGATGGCAGTTTCGATCATCGCAGCACTGCGCGCCGTAGCTTCGATTGATTACATCCTATATACGTGCACAAAGCTGCAAATCGTTAACTTTGAACATTCGCAAACGCAAATGCGAACGCAAATCAAAACGCATTAATTAATGAATGGAGTGAGATTGCAGTAACCCCACTTTCTATTATGCGACACGAAAGCAGAAAGTTCGCAGTTCATTCATTATACAAATTGCAGCAGTGTTACGTTTCGATGGAATCTCTCCGTAGACTAACGCGCAGTCTGTCCGCACAATTAGCATTAAATGTCGCACTCTAATTTCTGTCTCATGTTTAAATTGAATGCGGTATTCATATTAGATTAATAAATCTCAAAATCGGAGAATTATAGTCGTCGTGAATGCACGCGAATAAATGCACAAGTCACCGTATATCTATTAAAACATCTAACTGAAATTTGTCGTGATTTACGAAAACAAAAATTAAATGAAAAACGTTGCTCAGACTGTCTCTTCGCAGATCATGAAAGGTTCAGTCTCAAAATTTATTACATTCTTTTAGGCATATAATTCTAAATTATTAACGTTGAAAATTATAATAGTCATATGAATTAACTGTTTCCTATCATATATCGTTTGTTGAATTTATTCTGCAGACACAATCCTTAAGTAAGTACAACTCTCGTACATTGGTAAAGATTTAAAGCGAAAAAGTCGCGTCATGTGTGGCTGTCACTGAAACCATACGCGGAGCTTTCTTTTGAAATATTTTTCCGCACGTGCGTTTTTATCGCGGATGAACCGTGAAATGTGCGCGATTCCCTCTTGAAACTTTTCGATCTTCCCGCAAAAGAGGGTTGTCGGATTTTAAGGCGCCGGGGCCGCTTTTAAGGATAAAAACCGCGCATTCGGAATGACGGAACGGAAAGAGACGAACCGTGAAACGACCGGAGGACCCTCACCTACGTCGGAACCCGTCTCGTCCGAAGTACACGCTAAGGACGCACTCGAGAGTTTTGCTTGCGATCCTCACTGCCGCAATTCCGGCTTGACTGAAGATCCGACATTAATCGTGCGTAACGATCGAAATCTCTCCCCGTGACGTCCCTCTTTCACTTGGATGTGATAGAAAAAAACTCGCGACTGATTTCCCTGATGTTTAATCGAAGCCTTCCTAGCTCGACAACAGCATTTTTTTCTATTCTTTCCTTTTGTATTTTTTTCACTAAATCTTAGATCACAAATTGCTATTTTATGTGTCAATCTATCTTAAATATTTCTTTTTTAATTTATAATTACATATGAATTCCTTTTTTATTCAAAATTATTTAATTTAAAAAATTGTCTAAAATCTATAGTAGGTTAGAATATGCTCTGTTTTTCAGTTTACATTATAATAATTAAAAAACTCTATGTGGCTGTATTTACATTACATTTATTCTGAAAGTTAGTAGAATATGGAACGCAGGTTGTAACTTTCGCAAATTCTGCTTTATTATATTATTACAGATTAGAGTTTCATTATCGTTTCTGTTTTCATAAGCTCAGCTAAATCTCATGAGTATGAGAATACGGCTTAACTTAAATATATTTACACTGAAAGGATACGCAACGCATATATATTTTACTACATTACTTTTATTACTTATTTATATTTATTTTTATTACTTTTGTCACTTAATCTTTTATTCTCATTAATTAAAGGCTGTAAAAAAGTTTCCGAAAGGCTGCGATAATCGCAAAAGTTGTAAAGACATCGAAGAATCGACAAATTTGAAAAAGACCACAAAAGAGAACTTTTGTAAAAACAAACAGGTTTAGAAATTAATAATTTATTGATCAATAGCATGTAACAAAAAGATTTAACCGATGTAAAATTTTCCTAGAACGAAATATTACCCGAAAATAATAAGTAGCTACAATTTTACCCTCTTTAAATAAACTATAAATTTGTGAGTATAGTCAAATATTTTATATCTATATATAAAAAACACATACATAAGAGTAGATTGTATAAAGATTAACATTTTATAAAATGACCATCTTTTAGATATTTTTTGATATATGCTCATTATTATATAAAAAAATATCTTGTTACTTTGTAAAATATAATTTTAAAGTTAACCCAGTAAACGATGCCTATTATTGGATGCACCAAAGAGGACAATTGCAAAAGAGATGCATTTCTAAAAGCTAGGCAGCTCGAGGCCGAACGCACTGCAGGTACAGCTCGTTCCGACTTGGTTTCGCGACATCTCGAATCAAATAATACTTATCGACGCGAAAATATTATTCCACACGATCCCAAAGTGAATGAAAGCGTACGACTATTATTTTAACCGAATTAGGAAACCCACATAAACAAGGGGAGAGTACCGATCCGAAAAAGATTAGTGAAACGACAGTTTCATCAGGCGTTGACGTGGCCCCAGATTTACCCGGAAATCCCGACGACATAGCGCGTCACGCAACCGGAAATAAACATCTGGACGGGCGAACAGACGCTCTCGAGGAACCGGTCGCAGTTGCGCAAAAGGATCCCCTTGAAATCCCGCAAGCAACGACGACAGTCCCCGAGACACTTATCCAGGACTCGACAAACTGATGTTTCAGAATTGTACGTTGGCGGTCAAGAAACGAGAGCCGGGAGTCAACGCGCGCCTCGGGAAATCCCAGCTTTGAAGTTTCGTGAGAGTCAAGACGTGATCTAAAGCTCCTAGACAAAAAGCCGAAGCGAAAATTAACGCTAATTTGGTATTCTCTCCGCTTCGATAGCTCGCGGCGGCCAAGTAAGGCTCTTCGACATAATGAACGATGGAAAAGCTTTCCCAATCTGGGATAACTGCTTAATTAATTTGTTTAATTCGGCTTCGGCGATTCACTTAATTACGATTTTGTGGTTAATAGATTTTTATAGTGATTTAAATGCAATACTTACTTTTGCAAGTAAAAGCATTTTGTAAGTATTGTATAATTACCATAAAATCACTAGAAATAGAACACTTAAATTTCTTTTAAATTTGAAGATACAGAAAAATATACAGAGAAAAGAATATGATTCTTTCATCTGTTAATATCATTTTTTCGTGCAAAATTATTAAAATTATTTATGTTCTTTTTAATAGAATTACACATTTTTATCTCTTGCATGTAGTAACTAAAATAAAAAAGGACTTTACGGTAGTCTCATTACGAAATAATTTGAGGTTTAAAAAGAGAAACTTAAAGAAGCAAATTATAATGTATTATTTTATTTAATTTAACATGAAAAATTTTTAGAGATATTTAGATTCTATCCAAGTTTTACATCCAATGTTTTACATATTTTTTTGTACTTATCTTTGTGTCTAAAAGAGGTATTTTTGCATTTTATTTCTAATGCTTTATCCTATAGATAGTAAATCAACGAATAATAATTCAATCCGTAGTTGACTACATATTAAATTCCTAATTGAAATCTAAACTATTTCGCTTACTTTGCTCGCGAAAGGTTTTTTTCCTTCTTACGTCAGTCTTCTCGATACTTCTCGGATAACATATTGTTTTATTTCCTCCGCGTCCCTAATTACACTCGTCCAAAGACGATTCGATGCACGTGAAGCCGATTCCAGCTGGTTCCGAGCCCTCGCACAAAAACAAGTAGATACGAAAGAAATACCTCTCCACTTAACGGCGGATTACGGGGGAGAGAGACGAGTCGCAAGGGTAAATTTGCCAACTACCCGAGTAATTAAGGGCATCCCAATTGGGGATTCTGGGTTACTTCCCCGCCCTAGAGCAGAGAGAGAGAGAGAGAGAGAGAGAGAGAGAGAAAGAGAGAGAAAGAGAGAGAAGAAAAAAAACGAAAGGGGACGCACGAACTCACTTACCGAAGTCGTCCTGAACAAACTTTTCGTCGTCTTCCACGCCATTATATCGCGATGAGATCAAGCTAAGTCGGCGACGTGATTTCGTACGACGTGGATACTATCGAACAGCTTTGTCACGAAAAAGCGCGCATAGACGGCCCTGATTGTCCCGATCCGATTGTCCCGATTTGCCGGCATGATGGACGACGAAGGTAACCAAGGCGAGGTTGCTAAATCGAAATTTCTCTGTATTTATGCGGGTTTATCGCAGTCTGTCTATCGATCACCTCCTGCTGATTTCGGACATTTGTCGGGCTACAGTTTCGAGGAAAATTATCATTTAATAGATCTTGCTTTCTAACTCCTATCCATTAAATATACATTATTTTTCTCGATGTGGGATTTCTCAAAACAACAACCATTAAATTCCTTAAATTCGCATTTTGAAAATCGTGAGGAAAGATAGCGTAAACAATTAAATACCTATCATATGATGCTTCGAGTAAGAATGTGATGATGTGCATCGTAGACGTGAACTTTGAAAAATCGGGTATAAATCTTTGATTAACGATCCATAAATTTTTAATTACACGCGATTAATCTTGATAGATTTAGGCTGACATTAGAATTGGACGAGAAGAAAGTGAAAAATGTTTGTCTGAAATGTTCCGTATGTTTCTGTAGCGTCGATCAAGTATCAGACCGTCGATTCTAAGATGATACAATCAGAAATGCCAGATGGTGTGGAAAACTCCTCGTTACAGACTGCGACGATCGAAGGAACGCGAGAGGATAGCTTGGCGGAGGCAGCTATCGACGGAAGATCCGAGCTTGACGAGGAGAAAAACGAAAGTGAGATTACGAACGTCAATTTCGGGACGCTTTGTCGTCAGCAGATATCTCACGCAATCGACATTATTCACTCACTAGAGAAACATATTCGCGAAAAGGCAGTTTTTAGATAAGATATAGAATATGCATCTCGTTTTATCGTGAAAAATTACCCGGTGTATTTGTCGATAGAGAATTTATATTAAATTGATACGTGTTTATTCGTAATTACATCTGATTCGCTAAATGCACGGTAATCACGGATGCAACGCTCTCTACCTTACCGGAGTATTTTCTCTTCGTTTGCAGGATATCAAACAGCCGTATTTACATTGGCTACGTTTGCCACAGTTTTCGTGCTCTACGTTTACGTGGTATACAGCCTGAGCAGCCCGCCCACTCTATCCCAATGTTAATTCCCGCTTAATCAACTAATCCGAAAACAAAAAAGCATTACGCATCTTGCGGGTTATCGAATTACACGAATTAAACGCAAAATTATTGTTTCTAAAATTTTTTAAGCGAACTTCTTTCTTATATTTTTCAGAATCGGATATAGTATTTTATAATAATTATTATAACATGTAAGTTGTAATTTTATTATAATGTTTTATAAATACTTTTCTTCAGTTTTTAATTTTAATGGGTATATTACTCTTAAATTACTATATTTAAATGTATAAACATATAAAATTGCACCGTTCATCGATCTTTTAACATCTCCGCGAATTTCGTGGTAAAAATGATTTAGTCGAATTGTTGAGCGAATGATCTACTTCTGAGAAATTAATTAAATTTCTGGAATCCTTTGACAGTGAACAACGATCCCTCAGCTCGCTACGTGATATAGTATGAGTATGATCTTATCTTTCCTTTCTCTCTCTCTTGGAACATAGAGAGATATTATGTCACATAAATCTTTCCCTTACACGTCTCAACTTGGAATTATACTTGAAAATATGTTCTGAACGACTGCACCAAACTTAATGATCGAAGTTATCACAGCGTTCTCATACTTCCTCACAATGAAAATTTAAGGAGATGCTACAGTTTATATTAAAAATTGAATATATAGTTTGACATATTGCGCAATATGATATTTAGGGTGTCGAGTTTTTCTTATTTTCTAACAAATATAAAAAATGCAGCTTTACGGTCTTTCGTGAAAATCGTCACTGTAAAACTGCGCGTAAAATATCAAAAAAGGAAAGAGGCTTTTTGAAGGAATAGACGTTTCACTATCTTGCAGATAGAGGACTGCTTGCTTTTACCCGCGTGATGCGGATTGAAGCGATGTGAAGACGTCGGTAGCTCTTTAATTAAAAGGAACCTGGTGCTTTTCATTTGCATTTTCATTTCATAAAATTGCAGATCGTAGCAGTCACCTCTTTTTGACACGCAGCGCTATTTAGTTTTTATTCTATGTCATTCGCGTGTAATAAGCGTTATTACAAAAAAAAGGGAGTACTGTCCAGGATTCAACATAAATACACGGATTCTTGAGAACTCAAATCAATTCGTTTTAAACAATTTTTATATATGTATATATATTTACGTACATATTTATGCTACTAAAATAAAACGATTGACATTTTCATAAAAAATATCTCTAAATATCAATGCCTGCATTGATAATAGCAAATGTTAACGTCTTGCAGGCTCTGTTCCTCTCACAATCAATACATACTCCATATTCTAAAAATTCTTTCTTTTTTTAACTTAGAAAAGGTATAGAAGAATCACAGTTGTGTAGGATATTAAAATTTTCGTTCAAAATCCACCGTTTTCAATCGAACGAGATATCGGGGATTGAAAAACTATCGCGTACGGTATCAGCACACGTTCTATTTTGGCATCGCGGCTAGCTCACGACGACGGCGAAATAGACGGTGCATTTGGATTTGAAATTACCACTTAGACTCCCGCGGATTGGATTAAATTGCAATTTCTGCCGTGGCGGGACCTGCCGTCTTGAATTATTAGATTACAGCGTCTGCGACGACACTTTCGTGTAAATGTACGTTCGCAATACTTGATCAAGTTTCCCCGCGCGTGAAATATGACATGTCTTACTTACTCCGTCTCTTTTCTAACATACATCACGACCCGTCATTGACGTGTAATCGGGTAGTAATGGCATATTACACGGGAAAAATAAAATAAAAAATATATATATATCGTGAATACCATTTTAAATCGTGTATTGCAAAAATGTTCAGGAATTTTACGCCTGAATAATTAGCGCAGTCGCTGCATTATTTCCACATTCCTAAATTTATTTTATCTCATCTTTTCTGTTAATATAAATTTTGTAATAGGTACGCTTTAATTATAGATAAAACATCTGAATTTTTTTCGATTACGGTCAATTTAAATGGTGCACGATTAATTATTATAAATTAAATTTATATTATTGAATATATAGTCGTAGCTGTACACTACATAACTTATAAAGAATCCTTCATTTTTTATTACTTTTAATTTGATAACTAATTCTCTATATTTTAGTTAAGAAAAGTTTTGATTTATCAAAGAATCCGTATCAAAGTTAAAATCAAAGGATTATTTAGGGGATTTATTTCTAGATTGTACAAATAATGATTTTATAATTATCAATATCGACCAGTAATGCAAATATTAATTTTCATTTAAGTTCTGTTGCAAGCTCAAATTGCTTTAATATTTGAGACATACTTAGCCAAATAATAACCGCAGTATAACACGTACTAATAATATTACTGCTTTATTCGTATGTTCGAATGCCACTCAAGCGATTTTCACTTTTCAGAAAGCAAATGTATGCGGAAGTTTACACAACATATGGAGAATCGTGTTGCGCAAGTGTTGTGCATCCGAAATACATTCGCTTTAATTCCATAAATGCGTTAAGTCGCACGTTGATTTAGAATAAACCTCGAAAAACACGCATATTAGCATATTACTAATCAGAAACGCTTCGAAGAATAATGATAATAAAATGTCACAACCGAAACAATCTATTATTTGTTTGCGTGATCCTTTTTATATACGAATTGCCGCTGTTTGAATGATCAGTGAAATGGCAGCTCCAGCAACGGGGATTTAGTGGCTGACTCAGACCGATTGTTTCTGCTTTAGAAGTAGCGATTCTCGTGCACTGGTCAGACATTAGTATGCACCGACAGCTATAGTGATGATCGGAATATTTATTTTCATGACCACGCCGCAATTTCTGAATTATACGTATACGTGTCTTTAAATCATTCCGCTTGTTCGAATCAGACGACTCGTGCACCAATAAATTTTTTAACAAATCGCCCACTGTACTCTTCGCAATTCTACGATCGGTTCAGCGGGAAGAGAAATATTTATAGGAACGCTGGTGGCACAGAAAATTTCAGTACAGTAAAATGACACGTCGACGAGAAGCCGAGTTATATTTCGGATTTATTTCGATGTACCGTTTATTGCGCGACTGCAGAAGAGCGATTTCGCGTGTGGTGGAAACGATTGAAGTTTGCCTTGAGAAAGGAGTTTTACGGAGAAACGAGTAAACGCCTCTTGTTTTCGCGTTGACGACGTCCTTTACACAGTCCAGCAAGCTCAGTAACTTCCTCGTTCCTTCATGGCAGTTCTCACTCGAAAATCTCCATCGAAACGATCGCGTTGCCCCACTCGAGACGCGCTTAAAAATGAACACGATGGTACTTTGCGCAAATATAAAATTCGCGACATGGCGATTTCTACTATGTGCGTGCAACAGTCAGCATATTTCTCGAATGTGAATGAGATACACGCGATATAAATATATTTCTCCGTTACTTCCTACAATCAACATAGTTTCTGGATATTTAAAAAAAAAGCGCAAACTGTAACAAACAGAATGTTTTAATATCTTTTTATTTGTATAGAGTGAACATTCCATCTGTCTTTATTAAAAAAGCATAAAACTCGGAAAATATGCTTAAAATATAGGATATGGCAGGATTGAAACAGAATTGACAGCTCAGATGTTTCAGTATTGAAACTTGATTGGAAATGATTAAAAAAGAAATAAATTTTTTAAAGTACTCTCTCGGACGTTTTTATAATTACGCGTATATTTTTTTTATTCTGGTTTCGAACTTCATTTCTTTGTTAATTAAATAAACTTACTGACTAAAATCGAGAATCACGGATAATTAAAATATTATTATTTATTTGTATATATAAATTGTGTCATTAAAGCTATTTAAAGAAAGTATATTCCCATAATCGAAAATTCTATTTAATGATAATAAAAATACAATAGTAATATCAGTGAACTAATGTGTAACTTCTATATTATCTCTTTGCATATTCGTGATTTACTGAACTGCGATATATGTATACGATACTTTTGATGTCACATGGCAGAAAGCTGCAGCTATGTCAAATGGACAAATTTCCATTGAAAGCGTAACTACGACGTGGATTCAACCAAGCTCGATCGACAAGCGAATATTTCGAGATATATTTCTCCCTTGGGATCAGAGATCAGCTACGATAATATCATGGCCCTGGCTTGTCGGGATTTCCGGAAACTCCCTCCCTCCATCCCTCTCTCTACTCGAAACCAATGTTCGTATCAGGCATCTGATACATCACAAAAGTTGCGACCTTTTTTCCGAAGCAGATTTATATGTATTATTAGGTATATTATATGTTACATATATATGTATTATATATAAGTACACTGAGAAAAATTTCTGGTTCGTTCATTTTCCACCAGATATTCTGGTTGAATCTACCAAAATCTTGTTAAATTAATTAGAATTCTAGTTGCATTAATTGGAATTTTGGTTACATTAATTAGAAATTCTGATTCGTTCATTTTTCACCAGACTACTGGATGAATCTACCAGAATTCCTATTAACGCAACCAGATTTTTTCTTTAGTGTATATAATTCATAAATATATATGTAGCTATATAAATATATATGACAGCTATATAATTCATAAATATATATGTTATAGCTATAATAAATATATGATATGTGATATGTAGAGAGACATGTTACAGAACATGCCATGCGAGCGTTTACACGTATGTATGAATACGTCAAACAGAATATCCGATTAAATCAGTTGAAAATTGTTGCAATCGTGTCGCACATGGCTCTCTGTAGCGTCATTATAATTATATCTACTCACGATCTCGCAACGACCGATGACATGTTATTTTTATTGCCGGTATAACGAGCGCGATTACAGACGAGCCGCACGATTTTATCCGCGAAACAAATATGAACAAATTCTCGGATTACAATTATCACCCGCACGTCCGTCAAACGTCTGTAAAACAACAATTCCCAAACCGTGCTTTTCCAAATTACGTAACAGAGAATAATCCACAGAAATTAAAGAATTCAAAGAAAAAGTATAATATAAATAAAATCAATTTTCTCTTTTATTTACATATTATATCATTATCTGCTTAATTAATAGATAAACTTCTGAAAGTATTAACAAAAAATATTTATCGGAGTAAGAAGATCGTACTGATTGTGAGTTTCTTTGAAATGTAAAGAAAATCTTAATTTAAAAAATTTGCAAAACAATGTTTGTAGGATTATCAATTTGACATTTGTTCATCACGACAGTGATAACGGAATATTTTATTTTTTTATCTTATTGCATCAACAGCAACGCGCGTATCTACACTGGTCGGGGTATAACAATGCATCGGAAAAGTTTCGGAACCCGATACAAGAAAACAAGCGCAATAAGGCTTCTACGAGCGCAAAAAGGCTTCGAAGAATACTTTCCCATAAGATATCTTCCATTACGGCAACATTTCGAATAATATTTTCAGAAACATCGCATAACTTTTTATAAAATACAGTCGTTTCAAACTGATTGAGACAACTTTTCTCCTTTAACTTTTGCGAGAGAAGTCCTTCAATTCAATCATTCGCAGAAATCACGTCCGGTTAGAGAATTCCACTGATTGCTTTTTTTTATTCCTAAGATTAACATCCCCAACATCAGTAATAGCGCATTATTATACTTTTGAAAACTTTGCGTCAAAGAGCACTTTCGTAAAAAAACTCATGCAAGTTTAGTATATCAAATTACCGTGACGACAATTTCATACAAATTTAGATAAATTCTACGGAGTTAAATGAAAAACGTGCAAACTGCAGTGACGCGTCTGCAAAAGTTCTTGCCGTGGTTGCAAAGGAATTTCCGTTTATGAGAAATTGCGACGATATTTTATATATTTAGGACGTTCGCAAAAGAACGTCCTTAACCATCAGGCGCGCAGCATCTCCAAAAGATTTTTGTCCGGAGCGCAACGCTGCGTTATCGTCGCGGAAAATCGAAGCCTGGCGAGTTCCAAATCTCCATTGAGATTCCAGATCTCGAGAGCGGGGACGTTCCGGGATACATCTTCCTGTGGACCAAGCGGGAGTTCCCATCGATGCAGTCATCGACGAACGGATCTACGGAGAATCCGCGGATTGCACGTTTCCTTTTTTTTCTCACGACCCTCCTGAAAAAGGCTTATGAAAATGGGATTACTTTCCTATTTTTATTTCTTGGACATTCGTTCCCGCGTTATATTGTTATATATTCCGCTTTTGTGCGTCTCTTTCAAATGCGTTTCGCACTCACGCATCTAGTCATACATTAGATAAGTGTGTATTATTGAAGTAAGTTCGCCAATTTTATTTTAGAGCCATGGTTTTTGTGTTTATTATGCAAATGCGTATACAAAATTTATAATTATTAGAACGTTAAACAGTCAGAACGGGAAGATCTTTCGGTGTCTCCGAGAAACTATGAAATGCTTATCGCAGAAACGCTTATTGACGTGAATCCTTAACTCAGACTTTGATAAACCTTCGATTTCTTGCGTATCCCGCTTCGATATGACGTGCATAAATCTCAGAGGGTAGGCTACCACTTGATCTTCGATTTCTATGCAGAAGCGCTGGGATAAGAGCATCACGTAGCGTGCTACTCGATCAAGCTTCGTTCCACGATATTTCTTTTCAAAGAAATTGCTTTTGCATTATCCCTTCTCCGTGGCTGGTATGTAAAAGTCGCAATATGGCCATTCCGACGTAACCAATCGCGCCGAAGGACACGCCGGCGAGGTGCTTTCCGGTTTCCCTCGACCGTGTGATTCTTCATCTCTCGCTTTCTCTCCTCTTCCCTCGCTTCGCAAGCCCGTATTTTCGCCCGTAAAGGCGCCAAGGAAAATCCCTAAATTTGGTTTCCACGAGAAATGCACCGATCAACTCGCGCGTATTCCAATCCCTGAATTTCCCACCTTCGTCCGTGCTATCCCGCCACATTGCTGTATCTCCAATCGGTCGTGAAGGAAATTCAACGTGATCCTGTGGGGAATGGGACGTTTAAATGTATCTGCATAGGTAATACGGAAACAGAAATCGCCGTTAACCATTATCACTCTCCTTTTCTCTCTTTCTCTCTCTCTCTCCCTCTCTCTCTCTCTCTCTTCTTTCTTTCTCTCTTTCCCGCTCCCTTTTGCTTGATTAAGATTTCTGTGCCCTTGCGGGTAACGAGGAGGAAATTGTCGACTATGATGTTCCCCGTTCATGTCGAAGTTGCGGTTAGCACGACGATGCTGGAAAGAGACTCGTTCTATCGGCGATTAAACTTGCTTGCGCGCTGCGCTATATCGATTCTCGATTTTTCGCTGACTCGTCTTACTCACACTCACAGGCCATAGAAATTTACCTACTCTCGCTTGCCAAGGCAAACTCGGACGAGGAACGTTTGAAAATGTTAGTAATTATTAAACTTATGTAAATTACCTCCAAGAGAGACATAATCGACATTATTTGACAAATAACTCCAACTCTGCGACAAAATTTTAGCTACGTGCGTTTTATTATTTATTTAGTGCAGTTAATATCACGTAGTAATAAATTCTACGCTTGATATGTCACGAAAATAAAAAAAACCTAGCAAATAGCGTTATTATAAATGCGAATAAATAATATATTTCATCGATAAAAAGTTGAGGCATCCATAGAAACTCGCGTTACTGCGTGATGCGGGTCTCATTACACGGGCCACGGTGCATTACGCACTATTCGTAACGGCGTCGGGTTAATATCCACCGGCTGTGGCAAACTGATGGACCGAACCCTGCGACCCTCCCAACCCCTTCAACCCTATCGCCTCGTTGCGCCGCGCAGTGCGGCGTTGCAGCCGCACTATATCGGGGTGCAATGTCCTTACCGATGGAAATTGTTCCACTTTACGGCCGCGCCGTCGAAGAACTCTCCGCGCTGTCACCCCGGCTGAATCGGCGAAGGACAATGCACTCTCACCTCTCCGCTTCCGTTGCTGGAACGCGGAAACAAGTTTTTGCAGCTGCGTTTCTGGCAAATCGCGAATATACGGATGCGACGCACGATCTTGCGCGTTATCACGCGTAAAAATTCGCACCTGTGTAACTCTGTTTTCATAATATAGACACGTGAGATATAGACGCGTGATTTATCGAGAAGCGTCGCGGAAGGAACGGCTGCCATTCCCTGCAGTCATATTTCGTCCTGATCCCCTTGATGGAGAGTCTCTCTCTTTCCTTCTCCCGCTCTTTTCTCTCTTTCCCACCAGAGAATTTAGTATAAATCTATATATATAGCAAAGAGCATCACACGAGAAAAAGTCAATATTCTATGTATATACTGACGACACATTTTTCCGGCGTATTTCTTCGTAAACACTCGCTATCCTCCGAGAGATATCCTGGTATAAGATTGCAAGTCGCGTCGATGCGGTTGATGCAATTTTTTTTTATCAAGGCAGAGAGGTCGTAGTCGTATGCGGTAATTGAACGCCGCGGCAAAAATTTCCGACAAAAATTAATCATCCCACGATTGAATTCGCTTAGCGGAACTAAGCGAGAAACTCTATGTTGCACCACCCGATATCGCTCCTTTAAAGCACGCCATTTCCTGTCTTCTAAATTATTGCTCGCAATCTCTTCGGTCGCTCCCTTCATGAAATGCGCGCCAGTTCACGTTCTCCGTTCTACCCTTTCCGCCGTATTGAATCGCAAACAATGATTTTCCTCACGTAGCTGCATCTCCGGGCATACAATGCGAGAAATTGCAGTGATTGCCAGCTTTGTACTTTGAACGCTTTTCCGCCCGCCTAACGAGGAGACCACCGGCAAGAAGAGAGATTTCCGCGAACCACACGCGACGGTTCTCGCATTAAAGTGCTAGTACGCGACCGGAAAGAAGTATTCGACCCAGCCTCGATGGAGCCATTCAACCCGATAGGGCACGTAGGCCATAATTAAAGCGGCCAAACGTATACTGATTTAATCAGTGTAGAAGTGTGCCTCCTTAAATTCATAATAGTGTACATGTCTTACACAAAAAATGTTTCCCTCGATAAAATATCTCAATAAAATATGAAGCATTTCTTCTGTAGTTTCATTCAACGTTTTCATTCATGTTTATATTCAATGTCCAGTAATTCGAGTAATAATATTAATAAAAATGTGATTTTCTTTTTCTATAAAAAAAAAAGAGATACGCGTTGATCTGTAAAAAACCAGGTTGTTCCAGAATGTTATATAAAAATACTATATCGGTTTTGATATCTGTTTATTAAAAAAAAGTTACGTTGTTATAAATTTAAATTAGACTAATCCACTTTTTTCGATAAATAAATTCTTTACCATTTAGCACTCAGTGAACAGTGCGGGTTTCGTCGATTAAAGCAAAAACCTGACAACACACACTGGAAAAAAACTGATTTTGCCGGTATCAATTTTAACCACAATAATCAATAAAATTTACGCCTGAAATCTATAACTATCAAAATATTACAAATACAGAGATAGAAAAACCGCTGGGTATAATTCACCTATATCGCTTTATCTAATTAAAAATTGAGAAAGCAAATTTTTTTGCATCTACATATATAATTAGAGAAATCTGTATCTTATAATTTCCAAAAATTTGTCTTACACCGATTAGCAAGTCAAATAATTTCGTACAAAGGAAGAATTGTCTTGAATTATAATACTCAACTAATATGTAAAAATATACCGCTTGATTACCTCAATACCTCGTCGACGAGAGATACGTCGACATATTCATCTACCGTCACGCGACTGTTTTTGACCGAGGAGGTTCAAAATCATTTATGGGATATCGAAAGATGAGAGATAGGTTCGGGGAATAGGTTCGGTCAGGAAGCGTCACGCCTTACTCAAATCCCTTTCCGGGAATTACGCGGCCAGTTCATGAGTGTCCAGTCATCGGGGGCGGAGGTACACACATCGTCGATGCGTCCATCAAGTAGAAGCGGCTGACCGCCGAAAGCAAACCATTTCGAACTCGGCCGACCGGCGATTCCAACTCGGAAGATCCACGGGTGTCACACCGGGGGCTTCGATCGGGCCGTCAACATCGTTCAATTTTCCGTAATGGGTCCCGACGTCAAACGCTCTCACGTCGCTGCAGTTGTACGATTACCGTACCGTACCGCCCCCGAACTACCCTACGATTTTGCCGTCCTTCGTAGCGGACGCTGCCGGCTGCTCCAGCCAACCGACAGCAATTTCCCTTCTTTCATTTGCAACCAGCGCGGTTGTTGCCTAATTGAGCGAGTCGGTACAATCGATCACAATTTAAACGCGTGAAATTTCAGCGCAATTAACCCGCCGTCCGTAATACGATATTTTTCATAGTATGTATTATAGAGTAACATCGGACTGCTGGATCGCCACCCATTAATTTTCTCATTTCCCCGTTTCCAATTTTCTCACCTATTACTAGTGGAAAAGCTAATCGAAAATTCTAATTTTACTCCTAAACTTTGTGAAAGCGTCTAGACATATGAGAATAGAGCAACATTAAAAAGAAAAACAATTCTATTTTTCTACAAGAAATTTACATATATTTTATTAAAGCGCTTTAAGTACAGGGCCTTTTGTGTTACAATAAGCTTCTTCGAACAATATATCCCGAATTAAACATTAATTGCGAGATAATCTTTAGATAAAAGGAATTATATATTATTACAAATAAAAGTTAGATATAAATATTCTTTTCCTTAAGTTCTCCGTTTTCGCGAAAATCTCACTTGACTGTAATGTCTACGCTCTTTTAGCGTCTTGTTAATATTCACATCAGGTGACTGAAAGCTTCATGGCGTGCAATAACGTTTCAGTAAAATGTCAAATAGTTTTTTGTAGATATCCCGAATTGCCTGTCTCCTTAGCGTGTAATGAACGGCCGCGATTAAAGCGCGGAATGCGATTGTGCGGTGGCCACGTTGTAGATATGGCTGACAAGAACGGCTATCGCATTTCCTTCATGTAAGCACGCTCAGACAAATGACGATATTCTTCTCCTTCGTGAATTCGTACAAGTGTACGTCGCTATAAAAACTTTTATTACAGCAAAAACCAGCCCACGCTCGCTTCTTAACCGTGGCTTCGAGCATTGTCCCATGTATTTCTTACTTCTCCAAAGTGCCATTAATCTAACTCGTCCCACTCGTACTTCTTCCTTTCACATACGTTATCATCACGATAATTGTATAAACCACAGCACGTGGACTAAACGGCCGTTTCTCGTCAAAAGCGTTTTTAACTCTTCATTAAAAATCACAAGATTTGATCTGTTAAATTGACACATTTATAACACGATGATCATTTTTCTATATTATAATTCCAAGTACTTATCTAATATGCTGGATATGAAATTGTAAATCAAGAAATGTGTCGCATAAAAATCGCTTTTTAACAACATCGAATGTAATTTAATTTCCCTGCCATGTCGAAAACAAGCACTTGAAATTTATACCTGGTCTCGTCGGTCCATTTGTAGCAAAGTCCGTATAAAGCCATCCATCCAATCGCTCTCACGGTCGGGAATGCAGGATAGATGAACCATTTCTGAGTTTCCACTGAAACGTACCAGAACAAACAGGGAATAGAACTTCCCTCGATTATCGCGGAATTTCAATAGCCAGTTTCCGTCGTCGGCGACCGACACGTATTCCAGCACCCGGAGACCGTCCTAATGCATTTGATCGGCGAACAATCCCGGCCGGAACAGCGTCGCTCCGCGCGATCTCGCGCGACGATTTATAGGATCCGGGGATCACCGACGACCGTCTTCTGCACGCGGCGCGTATCTCTCGATACGCCGAAACTTTTTCCCTCGCGATTTTCTTTCGTCGCGAACTTTCGAAAGAGAGAGAAAGCGAAAAAAAGGGAGAGAGAGAGAGAGAGAGAAAGAGACGCGCGCGCGAAAGTGTATCCGCGATATCGCCCGTTCGGGAAAGACGAATGTGCCGGATGCGTGTCATCAGCATCAATCATGAAATTCATCTTACGATTTCCCGCGGGGCACTCCGAGAGATTACCGGAATTTTCCCCCCGTTCATCGCGGTGTCGTGTCGCGCGGAAAGTTTTCGCACATAACTCGGTCGAACCTAAAACATACTGTCACGAATCTGGCCGAACTGAGGGTTCTCGTTTCCTAATTTAACAGTCCTCCCACAGCGGATCCGTCGAAATCCGCTTTGTTCCATCCAGCGAAATCCGTTTTGTTTACGTTTACGTGCAAAAGCGAAGATGTCGATCACGACGTTGATTTTCACCGATTTTCACCGTTCTCTACCTTGCCGTAATTGACACGTGAAACTGGATGCGCCAGCGTCGATTTTATCGAGCAATTAATGTTCCTTTTTCCCCCTTTCTATTTATTGGAGAGAACTCTCCAAATCCCGGAAACGAGATTTTATTCGACACGAAACGGGCATACTTATTTTCATCCACCCAATAGCTCTTCTATATAGAGGATTTTGTAAAATCAGATAGAGCTGTTGTTATAAATTGAGAAGCATAAAATAACAAACGATGGAAAGCCGGCAGAGTGCAAAGCACTGTCGGATGAGATTAGCATCAAAATGATCGCTATGGCGATTAATTTCTAGTTTAGATGCGAAACTGTGAAATATATATTGCATAACTTTGAAATATATCTAGCACGCGCAATATCTCTCTATTATACATATATTATACAGATATTTTTAATTATGAATAATGATAAAATGTTGAAATGCCAACTGCTCTTTATTCGCATGACAGGACCTTTCAGAATGCTGCGTTTTCTCTCGGATTACGAATGCGCTCTTAGCGTGATTGGTCTCTCTCGTATTTTGGCGTCTTGCGGAACATTTTGTATCTCTCTGTATAGCGGCGTGTGCTATATTCATTCCGTGTACGATTTTGCCTAGGCAATGACCCAAACCGCAATACAGTATCAATACCAATATCAATAACTCCCACCAGCGCGTCGCTAATCGCGGCCAGTCTATTTATAGCTATTCACCCTCTCGATAAATCGATCGGTTCGCGAGTAACCACACACCTGCACACCCCCCCCCCCCCTCCTCTCTCTCTCTCTCTCTGTCTCTCTTTATTTTTCTCTCCTTTTCTCTCTTACTCACTCACTCACTCTCTTTCTCTGTCTCTCGTCGCTTAGTGTCCGCTTCGCTTGGAGAAACCGAATTTCAGTCTAATGGTCCATCGAGCTTAAGTATCGGCCAAGTCCGCGCGGGCGTCTCTCTCACCCCGGCTCGACTCGACCCATCCACCAACCTGCACTCCATTCTTTGGGTCAGCAGGATGAATGAGTCGAGCGTAGCACACGCCGGGGATGTCACCAGCTTTCCACCCCTCCGCCGCTTTTCTACCACCCCGCCGTCGGCGTCGCGTCGCCCCGCGGCGCGGCGCGGCGCAGAGCCGCAGACTACTAGTGTTGCCTCTCCCACGGCTAAAAATAGCCGGATCCCGCTGACGTCATCGATCTATCGTCCTCGTTTGTCGGACGAAACTATCCCCGGGATGCCTGGCAGGGGCCGACGAGCGACCGACGATCCCGGCCGGTCGGGAAAGTATTGACGGCCGCGTCGCGACCGAGGATGCCCCCGTTCACCGTTGCATTAATAACACGTGGTTCCATCTCCCGATCCGATCGTCGCGCGCGCGCGGGCCTGATTTTCGTGTCGCGAGCGTATATACGCGCGCACCTGCCGCATTAAATGGATGAAAATCCGCGATTCCGCGCGTATCTCGATTCCGTATTATCGTTTTTATCCACCGGGAGTTTGCGAGCGTTGCGAAATTTCGCCGGGCTCAATTTCCGTGCGAGTCCGAAAAACTGTTTTTCCCGACAGCGATACCTTTAACCGAGCTCCCCGCCACCGAAATTCTCCACCGCGATCGAAAACCGAGAAACGAAAACCTAGATTTATTTTAGGGGCTGGTAGCGTATATATATAGGGCTGGCGAAAACCGTTCTTTTATGGTCAGCGACCACGAGCGGCGTCGTCCGGACCGGACGGCGTTTCCGCCGTCGTTGCATGTTCCGCGGAAGAGCGAGATTGCGCTCCTTTTGTTTTATGAATGGCGATTCATCGCGCCGAAGCTGCTGCCAGTTGTCGGATTATTCCGAGCTTCTTTCTGTACGTTCATTCGCCTTTATCGCGAAGGATTCTAGCCGTGGTTATACCGCTGTCTCGCCTTGCGCGCATGATTAAGTCGCTCGTTTATATTTCTCTGTAAGCGAGACAAAATCTGCTACCATCAGCAACTCGATCTGTCATCCGCATACTCCTCCACGATCTACTCTTTGCCGACGTTGTCTTGATTTATCTTTACTTTCCATTCTTGCTTATTTCTCGCTTGTGTTGTATACATGCGCTGACATTATTAGCGCTAATTAGTACACGTTCATTAAAAAATGTTTTTATAAGTATAGTATGTTAAATTTCGGGATGTACCAAAATTTGTTTTTATAATTAGTAGCGCGAATTATAATGAAAATGTAAAACAACATTATTATACGGGAACTTTTAAAATTATAATAAGCGAAATTTTACATAAATTATTAAATATATCTGAAAATTTGGAGCAATTTCTCATGCTCGAACAATTTTCGTCTCGATTGATTAGAATATGAAAAAAATTGTGATAATGACATGGATGTGCATGTCGCTTTGAAGAGTAAGTATCAACATTTTTTTTCTCGTACGCCGAACGTGTTGCGCCAACGCGGCACCGTTGACCGCGGAATTTCGCGATTCCGGTACTGGCTGCAGGAGTTGGTAAATGGTCAAATGGAAACCGTGACCGAAGTTCCGGCGCGATTAAAGGCCGCCGTAAACGAGCCACGTGTCCGCGTCCTCTGTGGTCTGCGGATTGCACGCTTTGTTGAACATTGGCACTGCCACGTACGTACGGCCGACGCCGACGCCGGTGTCCGCGCATATATCCGACGACGGCGCGGGCGGATCTCTGGCGTCGGCAATTTTGCAGCCGCCATCGATCGGCGCCAGAAACGATCCAGCGAGATTAAATTGTTCGCGGTCCGCACGCGACAGTTAACCGCCTAACAATTCCACGAATCGTTGCCTATTGCCATACACATCCGGAAATTTACGTGTGTCATCCCGCCGGCGGTGTATACTCGCGGTCCCATCACTGGCGTTAGCGGGATCCGACGCAAGCATCGTGCTGGTTAATTTTCTGAGTCGCTTATTACGCTTCAATATGCACAGCGCGCATTTGGGAAATCACTTCGTATGTAAATACGATATAATAAGTATTTTAGCTTCTGGAATACTAGCTTTTTCCTCCAACGCGTGTTCTACAAGCGTTCGCGGAATCGTTTAAAGGAATCCTCTCTTAATTATTTTTAGCAACATAAGACGAGTATCATTTTATTTTATTATTCACATATACATTCGATAATCCTCATTTTATAGATATTATTATAATGCAAAATTACTAAATCGAATGCAATTCGACAAATAACTATCCATGAAATTACGCGCACGTTGTAATTTATCAATCCTCCCTTCATTCTTATTTTTTTTAAATTTAATTAAAGCAGATCTTAGACAACGCACATACATTTATATTAAACACGTCATTCTTTTTTGACACACTCGCATGATCCTTCGTGCTCTTTATGTAGAACGCAAACGAATTTGTGCGAAAGAGGAAAGATTAATTAAGAACCATCAAGTGGGAATCACCCAAAGTTATGTACATACGGATTCGTTAAACAATGAAATCACGCAATCATCATTGAAATGCGGAACAAAGCACCCGTCCGTCTGAGTGAATCTCACGCGTCTCTCCTGACAAAAGTCAGACCAACTTTCGGGATCCGCAGTTAATTTGTAACAGGAGAATCTGTTCGGAAGTTCTGCTACCTGACTCGCGCTCCCGCGACGCCATTCGACGTCAACGTTCCGCTTTACTTCGCCCACTGCACGCTATCATCATTCAAAAGCAGGTATATATCGTCGAATTATTCATCTTCTGTCTCCCTTTGTCACGTGCTAGCATTGGTGAAAGGCATAAGATATCGATATTGTGCAAATTGCAATTAGCATATCGCTAATATTTCTAAAGCAAAATATTAAATGCGAAGAAAATAACTTTTAATAGTTCATTAACAAACCGGATATTTATTAAATTATTGTAGAAGCAATTTTTCTTTAATTACCAATCACTAGGGAATGTATTCACTGGGGAAAGGAAGTGGAATTTTTTTTACTCTTGGTTGTATTATTAAGCTTGAAACGCCACAAACTAACTTTCTACATCCGCTTGAGAAAAATGGACTCCGCAATTTTACTGGAAAAAATTCCGGAAACAGGAAAGAACCTGAATAAAACTTTAAAAAGCATTTAGCAAACGAAACGTGTTTCGAAAGAGAATCTAATGACTGAGAATGTAATGACTGTTGAGGATTCGTAACCAAAACAGTTTTCTTCACACAGCACCAGTCGCGATTAAATAAACTCTCGGGCCGATGTTCGTCAGTACGTCAGCGTGCTCCCGTCGCTTTTTCTATCCGATAATCAAAGGCTTTCCGCCCCCGCAGTTCCGTGGGCAAAGCGAACACGTACTCCACAGGGGTATCCCCGAGAGTTCCTTTCACGGTTCTTCTCATTGCAGAAGTAGGTTAGTTCTAAAAGTGAGAGGAAAAACTGCGCGCTCTAAGAAAACCTCGTAACAAATTATACCGGCCGGTTCGGCGAGGGAAAAATTAAACACATGACATTGTAATATTTTCGAATGTTGGTCGCTTATAATATTTATATTTGCGAAACGCACAAATGTGTCCGGATAATTCTAACGCTGACTACAATTGCGCGAAGAGTCGCTTCAAAAACGCGATTCAGGATTAAAGAGCGAAAAAATTTCGCTCCCGCGCGCGCTGAAGGGTCGAAAAAGCAACAGCGAGAACACGATTCCGAAGAAAGGAAACGCGGGTAAAATTCACCCCGCGCTACCGATAAGACTGAATTGAAAATTCAAATCCATTCAGCCGCGCTGAAAGAAGCGGATTAAGGTACAACGCGACTCGATCCCTATACGTACCACCGGTAGATTATCTCGCGTGGAGGCACGTACAACTCGAATCTAACGGAGGAGAGGAATTCCCGCGTGAAATCCTCGCGGAAAGAGATTTATACGCGTGCGAAATCCGGCGCTTCCGACTTCCGATAACACGCCGAGCATGATAGTTAACGAGCTCGTGCACATCTCGCGAAACGTCTATTAAGACTAGATCGGCGAATAGGATCGAGACGTAATAACGCGTGATACAACGATTCGCAAGGTAGATTGCACGGGGTACCATTTTTCATCCTTTCAACGTCTGTGAGGAATTACCGGAAGATATATCTGCCTTCTCGCGATATACATATTATATACGTGGAAAAACATTTCAGGCAGAAAAGAGATCAAATTTTTCTGGGTACGCTTGCGTAGCTTTACCTTACGGTTTCGTTATAAGTTTAAGTAGGTCAGACAATATACATTATTCTCTCGTGTTTATTATTCCTTAAGCCCTATTAAAGTCGCAAATACCGTAATATATGGGCATAAGTTCCTGAGGGTTTGTCGAAATTAGTTTATTTAAACCGTAACTAAAGTTGGTAATAAACTAAGCTAACTTTTCGCACGCTGCCATTCATTCTGGAGTCTCTTTCTCAATTAACGGCCATAATGGACAGATGGGAGGACGGAATTAGCATAATGTTACGTACTGAGATAGCGAAGGAGCCGCAATTATGGCTTTCTGAAGCAATCGTATTCGTAATGGCGATGTCTATTGGCATCGCTATCGGCGAACACTGGAGGAAGCAAAGAGCCCTTCCCTAATTCCAAGCACCGTCAATGTATCTTGATGCCAATTGCTTTAATGCCTAATTACGTATGCGCGTACTCATGCCAGGCGCACTACTGGTCTAAGGCAGGATTTGATTTTGTTCAGATAGATCGCACCATTTCAGTCCGATCTGCCGATCCTCTAAATTATACGTTACAGCTCTTATCGGTACACCCGTATCCAATCGACCGTGCCGAAAATTCACGGAATATTCCGCGAGGCACACACTCGCACCTAATATTGCCGCGCGTCTGACTACTCAAGTCCCTTAACTACTGCGACGAAGTTCCCGCCGCGTATGAGTAATATTCGCAAATGAACGCAAATGAACGAGCACTGATTTCTAATAGAAGGGAGAAATATTTTCTTAACACTCAACTTTGTATCTGAAATTAAATCTAAAATTAAAAGTCCCGAAGATAAAATCTGATTGAAGTTACATGAGGAATAAAAATTTTAAAGTCAGCTAAAATTATTCTGCTGTTATTCTGTTTTAAAAGTATTACTGCATTATTAAAAATTTTAGATTGAGATACGTTTATTTAGGATTGTTGATCCTGCAGATTTTTGTGAACAAATATTGATCTTAGGGAATTGTAAGTGAAAAAAAAGTACCTATATAAAGGTACTTTATATAGATGAAAGCTGTGCTCACGAGAATTCCGAAGAAACCGATCACTGCTTTCGTCAGATATGCGAAGATACGGTACAGTTTTGGGAAGCGACCTAACACCACATGATGTAGTTCGCTCGCCGCGAGGCAAATGAATTACACGATGACTGGTTCGTTAGTTTGACCACGGTTAATTGGTGCGGCGTAGTTACATAGATTGTTAGGATCGTTTAGACAACCGAACGATCAAATAATTGTTTCGACTGTTTGCACTCGGGTGTCGAAATTATTTTATTATGCGAGTGACATTTGATCACAAAGAGAAAACTATAGGAAATAAGAGAAACCGAGTAAACCGCTATACGAATTAACTTCCTATTCAGCTCAAATCCACACCTTAAATGAATAATTTTACTTTAATATATGTTTAAATTTACTTTTACTTGAATAATTCTACTACTGTTCTCTCGCTCTCTCTCTAAAATGTACATAACATTGTGCGATACATTTTGAATGTTAAATTTTAAATTACCAGCCATGTGGTACGCAAACGGTGAAGAGACATGTTTGGAGAGTCAGTGAAGAGATTCGGTAAGTAAGAGTCGGATGTAAAATTGAGATTATCTGGTCGCGATCGGTGCAGCGGTTTCGCCGAACGAAATTCCTTCCATTCCTACGGGGGGGGGGGGGGGGGGGGGCAATCATTAATTCGGGCTCGCACGAACGCCACTGGCGAGAGCGGAGATTCGATTACGAGAAGTTGCCTTTGCCGTAGACCTGTTTCCGCGCACCTCGGAAACAGGTGATGGCAAAACGACTCGACGGTTCGGCGGGTGCATACCGTACCTATATCGCCAATGCAATTTCGCGCAGCGGATTTCGAGTCGTCCCGCTGCTGGGCCCCGCCCGCGTCTCTTACTCGCGTTCCATATTTGCCTTGGCTTTGAATATGTCACATTTCCACGATATGTGAGAATGCCGTCGCGAGGACGCGGGCGCACGGTAAAATGGATGGAATACCGCGGGATCCAATATCTTCCTCTTTTACCCTTCAGTCCTCCCCCTTTTCTTTCGGCTTTACCATGCGTCCCTAGACGATCCTGTCCTACACGTGCCGTTTCTGTAACATGCATAGCTGAGAAAGTGGCACCCGTAACCGAACACGTCAGGCAAAACGCGAGCGGATAAAACGGATTGCGGATAGCGGAGCGAGCGAACGTTTCGCGTAGCCCCCCAAACGTTACACCTCACGTCCACTCAATTCGTCGTGTTCATAAATAAAGCTCTCTCGTATTGTATACGCTCCCCCGCTGGGAATAACCGGACGACGCGTACGACGGGGGTTGAGAGGGAACGGAATCGAAAGCCGTTTCTTCCAGGCGAAATATAACGGAGCCACGACACCGGGGGTGCTGTGGCTGTATCAAATTCTATTTGCGTTCGCGGAAACGCGGAAAGGCTGTTGATTCGGTCCCATCGATCCGTTGCGCTGAAAATTCACTTTCCGCTTGATGCTACTACTCTGCAGGAGACAGAGGGGGGGGGGAGAGAGAGAGAGAGAGAGAAAAAGGGAGAGACCCAGAGACCGAGCTTTGTCGCGGCTGCCTGCGACATCCGCGTAATGGGGCGAGTTATTGGTGAAAAATCACTGTGGTCTTTAGATATTTACGAGAGCGAGCTTTCTACCCATGGAGGGTAGATAAAAGCGCGCCTCGGAAAACTCGGTCCTCTCGCAATATAGAGATATATACGTCTGTATGGAATTGTCGGGAAGTTCACGCAGCGAGTCTGCCTCTACGACGCCTGTTCCGCGATAAACACCGTGTACCTGCCGTTGCCGGTGACTCCTCCTTGACACGAATAATCGCGACGCAAACGAGGAGAATAATGCACTCCGCGACAAAGGGGGAGCGAAAGGAACCGTGGGTGGCGCGGCGTTACAGCTGCGCTCCTAAACGCGACGAAGTAATTTAGATATTAATTTGCACGCTATAGAACGCGTTTCAATGTTAGGTACCTGATTAATAAGGGACGTTACACTTCGCGGCACAAATTCCTGAAAGTTCCCTGCGAAACTTGAAATTGCGCAACTGCCGGGAGATCCGAATAAATAGGAGCTGCCGGGTTTGGATTAAACGTCGTGCGATACGGCGAGTAGACGCGCCGCCGCGCGCCGCCGAGAAGGACGAGCGAGGGTATTACCTGCGTATGCATGTATATATATGACCGGGCGCGGGAAAGGAAAGGAATTAAGTTTGCACAAAGGGATAAGCCCTTTAATCCCGCTCAATGGATCCGGGAGATTATCCGAGTAACGAACGCACGCCGCCGGGCCGGGCGTTTCTCCCGCTTGGGAGGAAAAATATGCGCAAACTTTCCCGCGTTATTTCCGATGAAAAATCACTCGCGCCGCGCTAAGTCTATACGCCGTCGCGAGTCGGGGACACGTGAAACGCATTCTTTTCCTGAAAAGCACATACGCCGTCCCGGATGGAATTTCCAGCGATCGTTCCAGATGGACAAGCTCAAAACGGCGGACGAGACATAGCGCGCGTAGAATAAATTCTATCGCCGGGAAATTCGCGAAATCCGCACCGCGAAAGAATCGTCCAAAAGCGCGCCGTGTAATCTATCAAGCCGCGGAATATCGCGTTTCTGCGATAACAATGAGGAACGAGTCTGTTAATAGAGTAACCCGCGCTCGCACGACGCACGCTCGTTCAGAATTCCGGATAATTAACGAGGCTGGCGTTTCCCGATTAATTGGCCCGGGAGACTTTCGCGAAAATTAATCCACTCCGAGGGGGGGGGGGGGGGGTGCGCGATACACCTGCTGGCGCAGCGGGGTTTCAAGAGCACCAGCGGCTCGCGAATCAACTACCTTCGCCGAGTGCATTGCTTTCGTTTCGGGTATTTAGTTAGTACATGCCTTACTGAACCCTCGAAACGAGCGAGCCATCGGCGAGGATTTTTTTTTTCTCTTTATTTTTTCTCTTTTCTCCTCTCTTTTATTTTACTCGATCGTAACGCGAGCTTCAACGAAATCCGCGTAACGGTCGTATTTTTGGATAAAAAAAAAAAAAGGTCCTCGCGCGGTGCTGGATGACACGGGCGAATCGAAGGGGGGGGAAAAAAGAGAGAGACTCAGAAATAGTATTGTGACAAAATACACAGGCCGAATGGAATTTTCGCCCTGCCGAGGTATAACCGTAGAAATAACGGCCGTATTTTTCTCGTCGCCAGCGATGATTTATAGGAACGGCGCGGACAGTCTGGCGGTGTCTTTACTTTTATTACGTGCAAACTATTTACAGACGCCGTTCATTAGAGGGAGTGCCTTGATCGAGTGGACTGAAAGGAAAGTAATGACGTTCCGGTAGGAGCTATCGGTAACATGGAACAAGGTCGTTAAGACCGCGTCTCGAGCGGATCCATCGATCTTCCGGGGCCTCGTCTGCGACTGTCAGTTTCAGGTTGCGCGTTCGGACAGACAACGTCGACGTGTCGTTTTAGGGATCGTGGCTGACGACCAGAATCGATGAGGACAAACAGTGATTTTTCAAGCAAAGTCCTCGCAAATTTTTTCAAAGAGGAAAAAAAGAATTACTCGCGTCGTTTACGTATCTTACACGCACACGTATTGTACGTATAATGCATTCTCGCGAAGCTAAACCGTCAATGGACGACTCGCTGCTTAATATTTCAGCATGCCGATTTCCGAGCGAATTGAAATTTAACTTCTCCCGAGGCTTCAAACTTTGATCTCTCGCTCGCGGAATGATAAAGCGCCGCGAAACTTTCGCAATGTCTAAGAAGAGATAATAGGATCCACTTAAATTCTTTTACAGCGGTACAATCACTCTCTCGAGGTACACCCGGCTATTTGTCGTGATAGAACCGAGTCTCTTTTGGCGCGAAATAAACGTGACTTTAGCTTGTATCAAGTTGGAGTTGGAAACGAGCCAGAAATTATCGCTTTGATCTCGGTGCTGGCCCGAGTGCGCGAATGCCTTCCATTAACCCTCCGAAACATCCGAAAGTTCCGTCGTTAAGCAACGGTAGTAGAGTTTTACGTTCGTTCCGCCATGCGCCAGTTTCGCGTTGACGCACGTGCGTCTACTCACCATTGGTGCTTAACATTGCCCCTTTATTTCTTCGAGATCACTCAGATGAACACGAACATTTCAGATCGTAAGTGTCCCCGACATTTCGCTTTAATATCCGACAGTAATTAGAAATTAATACCATAAAATTGAATAGTACTTCAACCATTATATTGTAGCACAATATTAGTATAATATTACTTATTATATTGTTGTACACTTATCCCTCGATTTACGCGATACTTCTTATACGTGGAATTTTTTTCTTACGCGATAAATAATCCCTTCGTTTACGCGAGGTACTTTTTATACACGGTTTTTTTCTTACGCGATCTCATTTTACGCGGTAAGAAAATATATCTGTCTGTGGTATTTATTGAAATTGTTATATATTGAGCCAAAAATTCTTACTTTATTGTAGGTACTTATTACATTATTCTCACCTTTTTTGGTTGACTTGTGGAAAGCATCTTAAGCTTAAGTGATAACAATTTACTTTTCTGCACTTCGTGCAAATAAAACAAAATAAATGTAAAATAAACATTTTCACAACATACACGAGCTTTTCTCTTATCTGTTTTTTTTTTTTTTGTACTGGCAGACTCCATTTACGCAATTCTCAACCGCGTAAAAAAATCACCATGGAACGAATACTCCGTGCAAATCGAGGGATAAGAGTGTGTTATATTATAATGATTATGGAATGTGAAATACATTCTCACAGATCCTTCCACGAACGACAGATGAAGAATAATAAAAATATCACGGAAGAAAACAATAACGAAATTTATCGAGAAAATAATAATATTCTAATCTTTCCAATTTTTTAATATTATAAATAATCTCTACAGTTTTTCATGGCTATAAAAGAAGGACAACGGTGCGAGCTATATATTTCTCTATACTTGTAACATCGAGAAGTGTGCCCGTCGACTTTGCACGAGTTTGAAACCCGATTATCGAAGATTTATACATATATAGAGGAAAGTCCCCTATTATGAGATGAGCTCCTAATATGCGATAGCGAGGTTTCTGCTAAACTAATAGACCCTATCTGTTGGTTCCACCATGAACTTATTGCCCTTGGGGTAAAACCTATTTAGTGTAAAAATCATTGTTTGATCGTGCGTGTAGTCGTTGCAGAGAAAGAAATTGTGAAATTGGATGTTGTCAAGTGCCATAAATATGAGTTTTTAAACCTTGTTTATTATATAATTAATAAATATTTGGCAATGTGTTCTGCATGCAGCGATAGAGTAACGTCGTATTAATAGGAAAATACGGGATATGTTCAGTTGCTCAATTGTAGAGATTAGATTTGGTGATCGCGAAACCGCAAGGCGTGGGGCTCGTAACATGAGATACACAGGGTACCTACTCCTGGGTTGCTGGAGTATGAAAGTTATTGTACAGTAATAAAATAAGAGAAAATACTATATTAACGTTAAAGGAAGGTTTATACGAAATTATAAGTGTATGCTGACCTTGATTTGAGGGGGAAGGGTGGAAGGGGAAGATTAGGTAAAATATTGGGTATAAGTGGGTGCAACGATTGTTGCAAATATGCTTCTCCATTACATTTGTCTTTCCGAAACTTTAAATAAAGTTTTCTAATTGCAATATGATATATTTTGCACTTTATTAGCGATTTCCTGGGGTCTCTCATATTAAGAGCACACTTTTTCGATTTTGCCGAAAGCTTATTTTTTATATTTTTCTAATTTTCAGAAAAATCAATATTTAAATTAAATTTTACATTTTAGCATCTTAAAGCTTATTAAATTCCCTACAGAATGACCTACTATATTTTTCAATTCTGCCCATAGACTTCCGGCAATCACGCAAAATAGATGTGGTGTCTCGTAATCGGGGACTTTTCCTCTATGTATATCTCGACGCGACCACTTCGCGCGTTGCTGCATGCGCAAAAGTGCTCCAAGAAGGACATCGTCCTTCCGAGCGTATGGCTTCGCATCTCCATCGAACGATTCCTTGCGAAACTTCGACGTCCATATTCAAATGCGGTTCGATGAACCCGCTGGAAAAATGATCAGAGATGCGGGTGAACGGTGCCGGCTGGATCGCGGCCAAGGGATCTTCTCGCTCCTTTGATCGCGCCGTCGACCGAATCGGGCCGCGTCGCTATATGTTATCTTATCAATATATCGGTCCATGCCCCCCATCCTTCCTCCGAATCGCCCGCGCAGCGACCGGCGCGGCGGCGAAACCTGGCGCGCGGCGAGACGCGACGGGCCGCGCGATAGAAGCGCGAAAAGCGAGGAGTAAGTTAAATTGCGCCGTCGAAATGGGCACGGCTACCGGTCGGTCGGTCGAAAGCCCATTTCCGATAGAAACCACCCCTCTTCCTTGTCAGTCAGGCGAGACGAAGCCAGGCCGGCGGCCAGCGTCCCCGTTATACCCATTTTCGGCCAATTCCGGATTGCGCTCGGCGGGGGAATCCCGCCTGGATCGAATAGCCGGCCCCGGAGAAGTATCTGGGATTGATTATTCGCGGGTATATCGGAATAGATCGGCGATAGAACCCCGAAACGACGACCACCCCCGGCGGTTGCCCGGTATCCATACGGGGGCACAAAATTAGATCGCTGCAGTGAACTCCGCACTGCGGACTCTCGAGCCGCGTCATGCATTAACATTTGAGCATCCGAAATGGAAAAAAAAAAGACCGGCTGAGTTTGAAAACCGTAAGATTCTCCGGTAGAAGCGAAAAATTTTATATTTTATATAAAATCCGCGAGATATCCAATTTTACTGTAGAGATTATTTGATTTAATGCCAGAGAGAGAGAGAAGTGACAGCTATAATGAAATTAAGTAATGGAATTTATTTTTTATGTTTAAAATACAAATCTGCGGAAAAGAGTTGTACAACTTTAAAATAATATTAGTCGGATATAGTCCGGTCGACAAACCGCATAAGAAATTGATTTTTTCAAACAGAATGCTCTATGAAATATGATTGAGGCAAGAAGATGCACGTATTCTCGGACATATTTATATGTAAATGCAATAGCTCGATGTAATCTGACAAAGAAACACGTTACTTCTTTTATTGATCCCATTGCTTCTTACTTGCGCGATTGAGTATCGATTGAATATCTAACGTGAATAACAATTGGCATTCGGAGACAGTTTAACGTTTCATTTCTTGATACGCATTCTTCATTCCTCATAATCCATATTTATAGATTCTCGAAACGTAACGGACGCGAGCGACGTGAATCCAGTAATAATGTCTGTCCTCATAGCGACGCGAGACTGACCGGCGTTGAAATCCGAGCGTAATTCTTCTACTTTTTTTTGTTTTACGGGCATAGGTACTTTCGAATGTCCGTACTATGTATGTAGATGCGACGTGTTACAAATCGACGCTAAATCTTCAGATGATCCGACGCGAGTACACGAGTACATTTTACTTTGCGTTTCGTCGAAACATTTACTCAGCGCTGCCGCGCTGCTCGCCATCAAGAAGTTTTAGCTGAAACCGTGCTACGTGCGCGCTCCGCGTTTCTTCAAGTACATCGTAAAAGTACTTGCAAAATTACATTCTGTCACCGAAACAGTTTGGCACGACGGGCACGTATCAGCCGTTTCTTACGCAATTTTGCGAATTTCTTATTTTACGTATGTACATTCGTGCCAGGACGAATGTGTGTAATATGCATAAAAGGCAATAATTAAAATGCTTAAAAATTATATCCCTATCAATTTTAAGATAAAATAAATGTATAACATGGAAAAAATGATATATTAACAGCATTAGTCTGATTGAGAAACTATAATCTTGTTAATTCAATAACAGTATTAATGAGACAAATAACATTTAAAACAAGAGCATGACGTGTGTTTTATGAATAGGTACTCTTATTGAATTAACAAGATTATTTTCAATCAGGCTAATGCTGGTAATATAGTACATACAGTGTACAGATTTCTGAAATGTCATATAGGTATTTCTGATAGAATTAAATGTCGAATTGGCTTATAATCTTGTAGGATATAATCAAGGATTTTAATCTCCTTCGATGAAAATCCGCGTAATCTGGGAAATCTACATCTCTCTCTCAATATCTCGAACATTATTATATCTTTCGCCACTATTAATATATTCAGCGGCATTAGAATTTCGAGTAGATATCTTCGTTCAATTCTGCCTTAGCAATTGTACGTCACGTTTTGTATGAATATATAGCTGAGATATACGTTCTCGTAAAATTGTAGCCGTATCTTAGTTTTCCGTTTCGCTGGATTATTATTGATCTGCGACCCGTGCAGCGATTGCACGGTGGATATACCACAATATCACTATAGGTATTAACAGATCCCATCGATGCTTTTCTCATCGGAGAGATAGGGAAGAATCGCCCGAGAGAAAATTTCGTTTGTCCTTATTCGTTTCAATTAACTGATAACTGCGGCAATACGCTCTTTGCCTCGGTGCAAAGTTGCTTGCGAGAAATACAAGTGCGCCAGAGAAAAAATACTATTAAGTTATACAAATATATCGTTAATTTATAATAATAATCAACATAATCAATTTATTTAAATAAAAATAATGAGAAGGTTTTTTTTAGACAGAACAGAGAGTCTATCTCGATGATAAAACACCGTCCTCTCATGGAATCGTAATCCAATCGTTAAAAATTTAATTCTTTGGCTTTGTCAAGTCCTACATTTGTAATGCGTTTATTCATTGAATCATTCAGCTTGCGAACTCACGCGATACCGAAGGCGATATGCAATTTTATCAACTTTAATCGCCAATATTGACCGCGACGATTAATAATCATCGAACATTTCATTTGTATAATGACGTATTATCACGTTTTCGAATTATTAGCAAATGGGAACGGTTTCACGCGAGATTTTCGATGCTTAAATGATAATTAGTGGAACTCGCGGATACGTTATACATTAACGGAAACGGTGTCATATATACGTACATAATTAGCTCGCGGAGAATTAATATCTTGTTTGTTGTAGCGCGAGCGATCGCGTGACAGATATTGCACGATAAACACGGCAAAATTAAGAAATTAAGTTAGAGCACTTTTTAAATCGCCACAGGCATTTATAAACAAATAACAATTGTTATTTTATCGTCATCTGAGAGTGTACATTCTGACAGTAATTGATGGTTGCAGCGAAGCTGGACGGCGTGAAGACTTACATGCGGATGAGGAGAGTACCGAATCACTTGCAAGTTAAAGTTATCAAGTGGTTCGACTATTTGTGGCTGACGCAGAAATGCTCCGACGAAGAGAAAGCAGTGAGTTGTCTTCCAGGTAAGTTTCACTTACACATAAACGTCAAAATAATTCACGAAAAATTCTTAATTTGCTGAGAAACAACTAGAAACTGCAACGCGGGTTAAAAATTAAAAAGAATATCTACGACAAATATTATTCACGTAAATTCGAAGCTTTTTTTTTTACAGAATACGCGCTTGTGTACCGTTATTTTTAGCATAAGTGATTTATGAAAGCACAGTAATGCAATTAACGCAAACGTAATTAGTTATTTTTATATGAATCATTTATCTTCTCTTCGCCCTCTGTAGTTATCGTTATTAATGCGCAATATAGAAGAGATGCGGGCGCAAATTTACTTTCATAAGCGCGAGATATATGAAAATCCGGCGCCGCGCGGCGTGGCCGTAACTTTATGATATTTATATAAGTCTGCAGAATCTATGCAGGCGGCTAGGTGAGGCTATTTCACGAACGTGTAATTTAACGCAACGTGTAATTAATGTAACTTCGTCCATCGCAAATTCCGAACAAAGAATTTTCATTTTTTTATTAATCGAATAACGGTACAAATTACGCGGGGCGTGTGTTTACGAGCAATGAAACGATATCGCTGCCTTTCGCCGCTGTGTTAGCGTATATAATTTCACGGGAAACATTTGATCTCATAACCGCGCTGGCAGGATCCGCAAACTAAAATGCGAGCAAAGCGACGCGTAAGCAGGCTACGTGTACGGTTGCCGACATCGTCGCCCTTTAATGCAAACCGCGCGAGAGCAAACGGTCGTGGGCGAATTTTCGCTGGGGTGTCTCTCGCAAAGAGGCGAGATAAAAGTGCGCGCTGAAAACTCCCGACTTATCCGAAAATTATAATTTATTCAGCCCCCCCCGCCCCCTCCACGCTCGTTAAATTTATTCTCTTTGTGATGCAACAAACAATTTGCGTAAGTAGAATTTGCATCATAAATAGGAAAACAAATCGATTTGCACGTCGTATCAGTAACGAATATATCTACTATATCACGAAATTAAATGCCTATTTTTATGATAAATAAATTTATTTATTACGTAATTGAAATTTGCATAAAGTAAATAGAAAACCAAATCGACTTGCATATTGCCCCAATAACGAATATATCTGCTATTATTAACACAAAATTAAATGCCTATTTTTATGACAAATCTATTTATTACATATTATCATTTCTTCTGATTCATAGTAATGTGATTACGTTAATTAATAACTACGCACGAGTGATTTTCCTCAATAAACTAGATAATTTTTTTATTGCTTGCGTAAAATGTAGAAGATTCGTAAATGTAGAAAATGTATTTCTGAATCGACTGTTAAAGTCGATTATTGGAATGAAACGATATTTCTGCTGAGAATTCCCCCACTAAAATGCTAGTAAAGCAACGTAATAATGATTCTATCGCTCGCGACGCACTATAAAGGAGACCGTAATGCAACATAAAACGCAGTGTGTATAGAAGCAAATAAACTGGAAGGAACGGGGACCCACGGGCTACGCCGAGTAACATAGGAGGACTTACGCTGAAATTTATTGCACGAGATATACAAGAGTGCTTAACGCGAAGTCAAGCTCCCACTAGGAAGAAAATTGTCAGTTTTTTATTTTCTAGAAGCTATCGTAAACTCTCGAAAATGTATTTATTTCTCTCCCGCGAGAACATCGACCGATTTTTTTACACGCCTGCGTGTAGCATGCGTTCTTTTGTGTAACGTGACGTAAAATTTTCAATCGTTCTCTTTGTACTTCTTAAGAGACTCCTTTGTAATCGCTCTCCTTACAACTGTAAGAAAGGGATCTCCATAATAAAGCAGCTGACTTCTGCGTTAACCACTTCTGCGCGAGTCCCTTTGTTTCTTAAACTGAGAAAAATGTATTTCGTATTGCTCTGTTTTTCACCCAACCATTGTAATAACGTTCTTTAACTCGAGGCCCTTTATTTAATGGGAGAAGAATCGGAATTTAGACACGGTTAACGCAACGCAGTCTAGAACGCAGAATGTTAAAGAGGGAACAAATGGCGAAGTGCAACGTTATTATTTCACCGCAAAAGCGGAATGCGCTCTCTCTTTTTCAGATGAGTTTCCACGAGACTAAGAGCGAGGAACGCCCGGACAACATCCTGAAAATCGTTTCGTTCGAATGGCGCGCGCATTTCCCGTGCAATAAACCTGCTATAAGGCGCGAGTTGTAAAGTCTCCAAGTATAATGGACAACATAACGAGAAGTTGGAAATTGAATATTAGTGCGAAATGAAAAATTGTTGGCCATTACGATGCGAAGGTTTTCGTATACCTACGTAACATCGTTTAATCGGCTATAATGCGAGCGATAAAGTCCCGGAAATAATATCGAAGACGTCGCGTCGTCTCTGTATAATACTGACATTTCCTAGCGAATAATTAGTTTTGATTTTTAGAACGCTTTATAATTAAATACCTCTTTAATTTCAAATTACATCTTTAAGAGATTTCTCTCGACATAAAATAGGCGAAATATCACAAAAAATCTTACCATCTCTGATCCTATTTTTGCAGTTTACTTCGTTGAGATAGGTTGCCTGAAAGATTTTTTTCCTCTAATTAATAATTAAATAACCTGTAGTACTGCACCCACGCGTAATAAGACAATCGGTACGGACTTTTTTTGGGCGGCGATAATAATCGGATTATATTGACACAGAGACGCGAGCAATTAGGCTGCATTACGTATTAATATATCGGGAAAAGGCGATATCGATCGGCGAGAAAATTGCATATGAAAAGCAAAAAATGCCAACGCATTGCCGATACTTGCAACAGCTTGCATAATCACAATTAACACTAATTTGCGGAACTTAGTGCTAATTACGCAGCTGCATTGCCGCAATAACAATGGTAACGTCGTAGCGTATTGCGTACTTATACGGTCGACATGCTTCTGGGTTAACTACCAATTTCTGGTGCACGCTCGGCTATAATTATCTCAGTAACAATAGTAACAATATGTTAAGCTTTACCCTGTTAATCAAGGATTCATGAGGGAAATAATACCAAGTCAATAAATCTTATTTAACGAAACTTCCATTAATCTAGCGAGGGTGTAATTATTAATGCGAGGGTGTTATTAATTAAATAATTCAATATTAATTACAATAGACATTTAATAAAGTATATTTGTTTAATAATTAAATTGGTATTAATATTAATTATTATATAGTGTGTTCGTATTTCCGCCAAGAATATATTCGTACAGAAATAATCGCGAAGCTAAATTATTATTATTTAATCAAAAAATAATTTAAACAGCAAATAATTAATAATTATAATTTTGTAGTAATAAATCTCTTTGCACATATTCCGAGAAGAATGCAAACATTGAAATTTAACGGAAATTCAAATTGAACGAACATTAAAATTCGAAGCGTTTTAGCTTTATAATTAAAACCGTTTTAAATCATTAAGAGTGCGAAAATATTAATAATTTTACACGCGAGATTAATATTAAAAAGAATATTTCATGATCGAAATCGATGCACGTATGTCGATTGTTTATAAGAGCTCCCTTTAGTTGACTTTTTACTTGCCCACCTAATTACGCGACAGGAATTTTCACCTTATGCAAATATAAGTACGACAAAGTGTCTCTGGCTAATGAGACGTCGCTTTGATAAAAACACCTTTTCTTTCCCCAGAACAGTTTTACACTTTGAAGTTTCGGATGAAGTCGCCGCGCAACAGGAACAGTCCTCTAGCGCTCGGCAACTTCCGCCGTTGTTGTGCAACGATGTAAATTGTTGCGCACAGAAATTTCACTACCGCGTCGCGGAAAAAATTTTAAATATCGAGCGCGCGGGGAGTATATAAAATAGCCGGAAGAAAACGAGGGTGAAGAGGTGCGGCATCGTGAAAATTTTTGAAATTCTAAGTTAATTAAAAATGGATACGCTTCTTCGCACGTTATAACGTACCACCTCGACCGTGTATGTACACGTTGCATTTTCAGCACGTTTCCGCGCGAAAGTACAAACTGCACTCTCCTGAATTAATTCGGAGATTCGGATTCCCTCGGAGATGCTCTTACCCCTTTATTTTTTTCACGCTTCGCACTTAATCGCTTTTCGCAGATAAGCTGAAGGCAGAGATCGCGATAAACGTGCACCTGGACACGCTGAGGAGGGTCGAGATCTTCCAGAACACGGAGGCTGGCTTTCTGTGCGAGCTGGTGCTGCGACTACGGCCCGTTCTTTTCTCACCTGGCGACTACATCTGCCGCAAAGGTATGTATCTGTAAATCGCGCCCCCGCGGTCATCATTCTTCCCGGCGCGGCGCGGCGGCTACTTCCGGCGCGGAGTTCTCGGAAGCGTCAGGCCGAGCGCGTGTTTTATACATACTCCTCCGTGCCGAGCGACTTTAGCCGTAAATAATTAATGCCGTAAATTAGGATTTAGATAAAAAATGCGGCTAAATGTCCCGTTGTTAGCAGTCGACTTTGCTCATCCCCGTCGCCATTTACGGCCCCTCGGGGGTACGAACCCCTAGAATACCATCAGGCTTCTCTTCCCACTCCCCCGCGATTTCTCCCCGGATTCGGTGTGCCCTGCTTATGGGAGGCACGCTGCGCGCTGGAAGCACGCCAAACGACGTAACGTGGGGTGTGAAAAATGATTGCTCTTTCTCTCTCTTTCCCATCCCCCGTCACCGGAGACCGTGTCTGGTGGACGAATATTTTTATTTTACGACCGAAAAAGTGACTGCCGCGCTCGTTATTAACGCGATAGAAGGAAGCACGGGCCACTGTCTGTTCTCTGCATAACTATCTTCGGTATAGTCCAGTTGCATGCAGAAGCGGCTCGTAAATTCTAACGACTGACACCGCCATTCAACACGCGGGTCTCCGAAAATATATTTCTTTCATAAAATACAGCAGAATTCAATACCATAAAAAAGAGGAAGCCAAAGACGATCCGGTATGGCTATATTTATGTCAGAAATGATTTCTTATTTTATTTTAGTACCCTACAGCGTCGCGGAACGTGGTCTTTCTTTTCTCTCAACTCATATTTCGTCTCGTGGAACAAAATTTACGATTATTTAAATGACAATTATATTCGGGAAGCAGTTATTCTTTCGATATCGAGAAAATCTAGTCGGAACGGAATTCGCTGAAAAAATATGACTTCGCTATCTATTTTTGAATATTTATGACGCATTCCAGAAACTCTCCGTGTACATATACCCCGCATCGTATATCGTGCACAAATAAAAGCTATTGGCCTGGCACTTTTATCGACTTGTATTTTTGTATTTATTCTCGATCCGTAAGCGGCCGCGGGAGTAACAATTTCAGCTTGTCCAAGCGCGCGAAGACCGAGAAACCGAATCGTCTTTCCCCGCGGGCGGATCGTTTGCCTTCCATCCACTTTATCCTCTCGACGGGGTTTCTTTTCACTACCGGCGGAATGACCGCCATGTGCGCGTAAGGAATGCGGGAAGCAATACCTTTGATGGGCGACCTCCCTCGCGCATCTCGTCGCCGCCTGCATCGTGCCATGCGTCGCGCGATTACGGTCGGAATTATGACTGAGCGTTACTACTTGCCCCGAACAAATGACGGCCATTCCGCGCGTATCCTGTTGCGCTCTTTTGTGCTATTTTTTTTTTTATTAAGGTCGATTCCTCCAGCGTCAATTAATCGTAACGATATTTTTCTCTGCGTGTCACATTCTGGGAAGAGACAAAAAGGCAACCTATAGGTTCTGTATATGTGCGCGTGTTTGTTACAAGAGCTCCCGAACTCTCTTATCCTTGTTTGATTTTTTTTTCTCTATTCTTGTCCCTCCACTGAAAAATACGTCGTTGGTTAATGATGACAAAAGTCGGATTGGTGGAATGATACGAGCACATTTCTACGTAGCAGGAGAAAGGTATACCCAGCTCTTGTCGTATACCTTGAGATATATGTACCAACCGCTGTACTTGGACCAATGGCGTCGACGGCTTATTATTTTTATGGACTCGTAAAAAGATACTATACATAAAAAGAGCTGAAATTTATGTTAAGTACATTCGCAAAACTTTTTTATCCCTCGGAGTGAGGGAAATATGACTTGTAGCGCTGTTCCTTTTATCGCAGCTTTGGTTATCGGGGATTCAGCCGAGCAGCGATATATGCGCGCGTACGCCTTGATCAAGCTAGATTAAGATAGAAGGATAGAAAATGGTTGACGGGATAATTAGCCCTCGCTTAGATGTCACTTTTGTGGGATTACAGGTGAGGTGGGAAAGGAGATGTACATAGTGAATAGGGGCCGACTGCAGGTGGTGGCCGACAACGGGAAGACGGTGCTCGCCACCCTTAAGGCGGGTTCCTACTTCGGGGAGATCAGCATTCTCAATATGGGGACCGCAGGTAAAGAGTGCGGTAAATATTCCAAACGGACCAGGGGCCCGTGAGCTGTCCCCCTTCGTTTTTCACGATCACGTTTTCACGTTTCACGTTCTTACCACTCTGTGAGAGGGCAAGCCGTCGAGCCGGTATGAGCCGATCTAAAAACGATCTCTCTAGCAATTTTTTCACTATCTCTCTTTTTCTCGCAGACTTGTCCCACTTGTCGATCTTCACCTATTTTAATCGCGATCGACGTTCATGCAACGACGCGACGTCCGCCGCGGTGAACAAGATTAAAATATGCTAATCGGTTACTGATCCGTAAAAGGAACTAGCTTCGAGGAGCAGGAATATTAATTAACACCTAGCTTTGAGGAATGTTAATTCTTTGGTCTTTGCATTGAGGGAAAAAAATACGATGTAAACGGTATTTAAGAAAAAGCCGAAGAGTAAATTTTAAAAAGATATTAAAATTTGTACTTAATAAAAAAATTCCATATTTTTTTATTACAATTAGAATAGAAGCAACAGGATTCTTTATAATAGAGAGAATACATTCCCTTACTGAATTATACATCGACACTTGCGTGCGCCTCATTATTTATTTATTTAATTAAGAATGATACAGTTCTTTTCACCGACAGAAATCTTGACAATATAATTATCTCAAATTTCTCATGACTATTTTAATCTGCATGCAAGAGAATACGGATAGGTATTACATTATTAAGCGCTTATTTCCGGGATGTTTTCAAAATTAAGCATAATCTTCAAATTACGGTTTAAACAAAATTAAACGCAAATTTAGATTTACACGAATATAAAATGAGTAGGGAATTAAGCGAGCCTCTCCATTATCACGGTCGTGATATTACATTTTCTCAAACACACCGAAAGATGAGCTTTATCTAATTTAACTGTGATTGACGTTGCATTATCTACCCTACCCGTAGTAAATTTTGCTGGCTGTATAGGACATTTTCCTATTATTATTGGATTTATCGCAGAATTTATGGCATGTAGTCACCGAAAATTTATAGCCAAATTTGATTATTTGAGTTCGAAGTTATATTTATGTCTCAATGTAGAGCGCATCGTTTTCACTATAAATGTGAAACAGAAATCAAATAAAAGGACTGAAAAGTTATAGGAAAAATATTTTTTTATAAAAGAATATAGGTACAAAAAAATTGATAAATGTCGAGAAAAATGAATCTCACTAGATTAATTTCGTGACACGCGCGGTACTGTATCAAATGACCGCACGGCAATCAACTGTGCCAACCTGAAATAGCCATTCGCTGCGCGCGCGTTGACAAAAGAAAATTAGCGGAGAAAAATTTTTTCCTCCCGCTTACATTTTCCTTTTTGCACGATTTTAATGAACGCGATACCGAAGCCGGCTTCCAAAGCGCCACGAAATCACTCGTGCGTCTTTTGGGACTTCGCCATCGCTCGAGAAGGGAAGAAAAAGAATTGGCAATGCAAAGTATCACTCCAATTTCTCTGCATCGACAATCCTATTGCCCCCGTCTGTCAGGATAGAGCCGTCCGCGCGCGGGATCGATGGCGGGTCTCCATTCTTGTTTTCGAGGACCGGCTCGGAATGACTCCCGTCGAGAGACGAAAAAATAAGCGTCCAACGGCCGCCAGCGCGTATAAAGAGTCGCCTCGGAGACGGCACGAACTTTATTCTCCTATCAAACTTCCTTTCAGAAAACTCTCTTTTTCCCGAACGGAACATTGCATTCGCATTCGTGAGAAAACTTCGGGCTAATAAGAGCCCCCGTTTTGGCCGCGCCATCTGAATGATCTTAATCCGCTATAAGTTGAATTCTCTCCTGCCTATGCCGTATTTTCAGAGCTCGATCCACGCTGTTATTAAGTTAAAAGAATTTAATCTTCTGCGATACTCTATATTTTTTTATGAAATAGTTGCTAAAGAATTTTTCCCTTATATTTATGCCGGCGGCTAGTATGTCAGCTTATCTTTTTAGCAAACACAAGCTCTAGAACTACGTATTTTATCTACAAAAAAAAAACCGGGCAATATTGTCCCGCGAAAGTGTAAAAAGCTTTTCGTACGCTGTTACTCGTAGATAACAGGGCGCCCGTTCCAGGGGGTATTGCGCCCGCGTAGGACTCCGCGGGCGTTTTTCAGTTCGTGCGAACGTATCAATCGCATTTGAATTTCGTATTGTGTTTGCGTTGAATCAGAAATTTTATAATACTCGTGCTTATCTAGTAAACAGTAACGGCTAATTGAATTCCGCAAGCGTACCCCGTCGTTGCGAGACCGTCGACGCATCTCGAGTAAGGCCCGTGACACGTATTGCCCTTTAGTCTCCACCCTTCTTCTTCAGTCTTTCTCACGGCTGCTGTACTCCATTTTATTTTTATTTTTTTTTTCCTTTTTTTATTTACGATCGACCGGAACGACCGACCGAATTATGACGCACGTCGTAAAATATCCGATTGAGAGCTTCTTCTCTTTTACGGCGCGGACTCACCCGGAATTTTTGGCGACACTCGCCTATCCGAGAGAAGAATAAGTCGCCAAAGAGATCAGATATTGAACCGAATCGTCGATAACGTATCGAAATTATTCATTAGCTCTTCTCTTTTTTTTTTTACTCGAAGCTATACCTACATGTAAGTGTGCCAATCGGAAATAGCAAACGGCGAACTCAGCCCCTCGCAAGGCGTACCGGTCGATAAGATTTATGATGAATCATATTTTTAGCCATTCGTGCTCACAATTTCTATATTTCGCTTCCGTAGCTCTATTAGAAGAAGTGGCTTAGAACTGGATCGATTTGGATCCATTTCTTTAGTCGCGCCCCTTTTCAGCATCGTATATCTTTGATTCACACCAATCGGTGCTGCAACATCACGCTGAGACTGTTATACATTTCTCTTTTTTTTTCTTTTCTTATACTTGCATATCCATTAATTGTTGTCTATTACAATTGAAGGACGGCATTTGTAAAGGACTTATCCGCTTGTTTAAATTGATGGCGGTTATTTATGGCGGCCTTAACACGGGCGTTCGATCCGCCTATGAGAAATTATCATTGCACTGCAGTCGTTTACAAATGCTTCCTACGAGCATCTCCATTCTCACGCGGTATTATCATGTTACTATTCATTGCACCATTCACGTATCTTTCTCACAATCGCCATATCACTCTCCCTGACGTAGGCTCTTATTGATGATTGTAATTTTTACTGCTGTGATGCGTGCTGATTTCATACGTATTGACCTGCATTCGGATCCGCCAATTATTACCAATAATTATATCGATATGTATATTTATACACACACACACATATATTATATACACACACACGTACAAATTGAGTTACAGTAGTTTCTAGTGTCCTTTATCTTAGCTAACTTTTTGAAGCGTCCAGTATAACTTTAATTACCTTGCTTTAGTCATGAAGGAAGATAGCCGAGCTTGCTTTCGCTATCCCAGTACGCGCAAAGAGAAGGGATTGTCGATAGAGAAAAGCAAAATAGACTACCTCCCTTCAAAAGTATACATCCAGTATATCAAGCATTGATATATTGTTCCTTTGCAAATGTATTAACTTATTGCAAGTAAAATCTATGATGGTGAAAGAAAATCGATGCGAAAGAAACTACAGCAAACTGTATCTCTACGTAAGGTATACATTTATTAAAATTAAGATGTACAATACCATAGGAAGTGACGTATTTGCGTCGTCTGCTTATACGCATTATCGTGAAAATATCGTCAATTAATCGCAGAGTTTTCCGCCAAGAACGTATACAACAAAATCGCCGTCCGATCGCACCGCAATCGAATAACAATCGCAAAGTTAGTATCGCCGTCCCGTTAGAGTACTCGCTTAATTATATATTTAAAACTGTAACGTAATAGATACGTAACATTCGAAAGAGCAGCGAGATATCATCTTACTCGAACATCTCGCGAATTCATGACAAAGTAAAAGTGCTTTTAGGCGACTTATATCTTATATCCTTCATGTCGGAGTTTATTTGAGAAAAATCCGTCTGAAATAAGTAATTCAGATACTCGAGAGGAATATGGAATTTCCATTCCGCTAAATTTCTTCGATACACGGTTAATGTTTCTGTGCGCGTTACGACGTATTCGACCGAGAGCGAACGAGAAGCGGAGAAAGGGAGCGGCTTCGTTCCCTTATTCGAAATGTGAAAACTTTCTGAATAATATATGACGCGAGTTGTGCGCGCGCGGGGCTATTTACAATTCTCACCGTGATATAGAGACGCATGCCGCATGCTACAATTATATGTATGCCGGTGAAGCTAAACACGGTGCACGGACGCGGAAGTATAATTTTCAATCAGCCGCGCGAAGAATTTCCCGTCGCCTTAAGCTTAATTATTACAATTTGTATTACGGCTCACGGGGCATTCGTAGTATACTAATGAAGCGGGACCTCCGAACGTATAACATTTATCTGACGGTTAAAATCTTCCACGGAAATTTATAAAGTTCCGCCCCGGTAGCTTCTGTTATTGCTTATACGTTTCAGAACCGCGGCGCACGTCTGTATAGTCTGAAGCAATTACGCTCTTCGTTACCTTGTTAATTACGCGCCCTTTCACGCCGGCATATAAAATATCGTTGACACCAATTAAAGTTGTAAACAATGGCTCGCGCGCGCCGTCATTATCACATTCTGGGCAAACTACTTTATTAGCCTAGTCTGCGCGGGGAGTTTTTTTTTTCTCTCTCTCTCTCTCTCTCTCTCTCTCTCTCGCTGCCGGAAGCTAACCGCATTCCATTCCGCGAAAAGCTGCAACTATATGTGAAAAAAAAAAAACACGCTCGCGGAAGCGGATAAATAAACGGCATACCGTGGAGCAATTAATTCGTGCCTATTACCCGTCAATTTATCAGCGAACAAACGCCGCGGCGATTAAATGCCTCTCTGAAAAAGTCGGGGAAACGGGCCGAGCGACCTGGCGATCAATTAGCAAAGAACGCTGAACCGTAACGTACCTGATTAATCAAAATTAACTGCGCTTTTACGGGTATGAAAACGACGATAAAAGGAACTTAAAGAGATAGCTCCGCGCATATATATGGACGTATCGGGCGCACAGTAGTATAGTCGAAACCATGCACGCGCGTCCGGAATTGAGGAAATGAGAGCGTGTAGTCTGCTGTAGATGAAATGCGGCCGGAAATACGATCGACAGATCGATCACGGTGCGGTTACATAAGAAAGCTTGATGCATCCCGATAACCAATAAATGGCTACATCGACGCAGGTAACCGGCGAACAGCCAGCGTGCGCTCGGTCGGCTACTCGGACCTCTTCGTCCTAAGCAAGAAGGACATGTGGGACGTGCTCAAGGAGTATCCGGCTGCCAGGGTGCGCCTCGAAGCCATCGCAGTCAAGAGGCTGGAGAAGTACAAGAGAGCTCCTCTGGAGAAAGGTGAGTCGAGCCTGTCCTTTCTCTCTCTCTCTCTCTTTCTCTCTTTCTCTCTTTCTCTCTTTCTCTCTTTCTCGTCTTCGCTCGCGCATCAAGTACATATACAAACAACTATCATATTTCCTTAACGGCGCCAGATAGATAGGGCAAATCGATGAGGCACCCCTCTCGAAGGTCGTTCAAGCGGGCCGCGCAAATGAACGACTTTCGAAATTCTCCTCGAGTTAAGTTAAAAAGCTCTTAAAGATACCTCAACCAAATTTCTTCGTGACCTTACAACTTAGATCTTACAACTAACACGGCTGATAAGAAATCAGATTTATAAAAGTTGCCCAGTTATACTCGCGCGAATCGGCTGATTACGGCCATGTTTTTCTCGTTTTATTCGATGAAACTTTAACAAACGGGAGAGCTTTAACGGGGAAAAGCTCGTGTTAACTCGTGAACTATCGGCATTCAAAAGAAAACGCTCTCGCGCTTCCAATTCTATAATTCGGCTCGTTTTCTCTCTTTATGTCTCTGTCTGTCTTAAGGCGTGCTTCGCGCGAGCGAATTCAAAGATCGCTCGCGCGAGCCGCGCTACATCCGCGAAAGCTGGTATCGCGTCGGAATTACGCTTAAAACTCCATTTCAATTCACTCGTCCTCGGAGGAACAGGTTGCGCGGAGGAACAGGAACTACAGGTTCGAATGCGACTGCGAGGGCGACGCGTCTTGCGAACAGCTTGGCGCACAACCAAAACGCCTCGAATGCCTGAAACTTTCCTCGTTACCATCGTTAAAATAGCTAGACTCGCGCGCGGAAGTTTACGCGCCCTCGGCAAGATAAGTTCTTCGGGGCGCGGATGCCATCCGGAGAACTTCGAACCGTGGCCAAGAATGGGGGGATTCCATCAAGATATGCTCGTCGCTGCTACGGCGCATTAACGAATTAACCGTCGTGGAACGTAGTAGACTGGAGTTTCCAGCATAATAATCGTTAAAGATGTCTTTGAAGCGGATACCTTGTATCGTATTCTCGAGTGACATCCCAGAGAAGACGAGCTGCAGATTCGATATAGTCTTAATGTTAGTGGTTATTTTGGAGCTTGTTACTTTTTTGCGATTTTGGAAACGAAACTCACAGTCTCTTCCGTCTTTCGAACACTCTTTTAATTAAAGTCAGTAGCCAAGTTTTTAAGAGAACAGATTTCGAAAAATATTTCCGCTCTTCAATAAAGATAGAAATACTATTAAACAAGAACGAATTTTTTTGCCGGTGAATAAAAACAAGGAGTAGATTAAATCGACACTAACTGGCAATTTATTATGTGATTTTACGACGTTTCGGCCATGGGTTTTGGCCCTTATCAAGTGTATATCATTTTACATATAAACGCTGTTCGTACCAAATCTTAATTGTGGCATTGTGCCAGCAAGCCGAAAGTCAAGAAAAGGTTTTTGTGCGTCATATGTATGTTAAAAACGATGTAAGAAATGCGAGTTGTACAACGTTAACCGGCGAGCGATACTGACATGATTAACTCGCATTTCTTACATCGTTTTTAACATACATATAACGCACAAAAACCTTTTCTTGACTTTTGGCTTGCTGGCACAATGCCACAATTAAGATTTGGTACGAACAGCGTTTATATGTAAAATGATATACACTTGATAAGGGCCAAAACCCATGGCCGAAACGTCGTAAAATCACATAATAAATTGCCAGTTAGTGTCGATTTAATCTACTCCTTACTAATTAAACAAGCTTTGATAAATTTTTTTATTATTCGATTAACTACTGCTAAAGTTTCCTTTGCAAAAGCGAATTGATTTTTTTATTAACTTGCTTCATCGATATTAATTTTCTCATCTTTCACAGTACAAATTTTAATTTCATTACATGACAAAAAATAGCGTTAAAGTTTAATAAAGCGACGAGCGAAGTCAAAGAGTGTCCCAATTCTGTCTGTTTCTCTCTTTCGGATTGTGCGACGACTGTGATAAAATGGTAAAATACATGCTCGCGCCTAAAAAAAAAAATATATTGTATACACTGCCGACTGCCTCGAGGGCTGCATGATATAAAAGTCTATCTCATATCGCTCGCCTTTTATTTCCCCAAAACACCGTTGTTCAAAATATTCTTTCCGACCTCAATTTTTGCTTAAAAAACGCTCGCGGTGCTCTCCGCCTTCGCCCCCGCGCAATCCTCTCTAGTCTCTTCTGCAGACGTAATGAGCGTCTAATGCAAGTGGGCTGTCGTGTATGAAGAGTCGGTTTTTGAAGGTATAGCCTTTACAGGAAAGTTTTCAAAAAGTCGACTCGTCACTTGACGCTGACAAATACCCAACGATGTCGAAAAGACGCGACGTCGAAAAGCACACAGAAATTTTTAACCGTCTATGTCGCTCAAAAATTATTGAAGCGAGACTTGATTACACACATTTAATCCGCAATCGGATAGAATTGCGCAAAGTTGCTTGAGTTGAATAAATTTAATTTTCTCGATATTACTCGACAAGATCGCCGCTGTAAGATTATAAGCTACCCACTTCCCGTTTGAATCCTCCACAAAGGGAAATGGTCTGAACCTTTGCTGCGAGTATATACAGATGAAACCTCAACCACTACGTTCAACAGAGAACAATTTTATTTTTCTCTCACGGACCGCGGGGGATCCGAAGCTGTACGAGGGATAAGCGACTGTATTATGTTTGCCGCACAGTTCTATAGACGATGCTCGAAAGTTTCGTGCGCGTAGCGGCGGTCTACGAACTCCGTCTGCTCCGCCACCTTGTACAGCAGGTTGAGCAAAGGGTGGCTGCTTTGCGCGCGTCGCAGTTCCCCGGATTAATTAATTAAATTCCTCAGCTCGCCGCTACGCCTATTACCAGCGTACGCTGACGAAAATCTTTTGAACGAGGCGCAACGAAATCGCGTCTTCGCCTCGCTGCTCCCTTTCAGCCACCGCCGGCACGGGCGCCGCCGCGCTACGTGATCCTCGATATCCTCGCGCCGTTAATGTCTCGAAGGATTTTCGAACGTTGAACTTTGGTCAAGCTTTTGAAAGATATATATATATATATATTCCAGAGCGGCGCGGAACTTTCAATGCGCGTTTAACGCCAAATGCGGCTACGTTGCTCTATATATGAGCGAGCGCACGTCTTGTCGAACCTAAGATGGAGTTGTGAAAATAAAAAATCTTAATGCGAGTTTATAAAGGAGAGGATACTAATAGAACACATTTGTTGCAATTAATTTTTTATTTATTAACTTTTCTTCAAATATTACAAAATGCATGAATATATATATATAATATAAATATATTCGCATCACTTTTATTTGTCATTTTAAGGAATAAATACCTCTACTAATTTTTATTACTCACTGGCGACTCAAATTCTCCTTTTGATTTTAAGGAATGTTTAAATTTTATTTATGTATGTGTAAAGCGTACATGCAAATTATTTTTACGCGGAGAAGTCATGCTCGATTCAGTGCCGCACACCGCAAATTCATCGCCACTGTTTTACATGTTTCCCTCATATGTCTCATTTGCCTAATGCGAGAAGCGCACGCGCAGGGTAAACGTGAGATGGAAATTAGACGGTCGCGTTTAACGCTAAATAGGCGACGCGGCGAACACCGCGCTATCTCGGGGAATGTCTTTATCTCGGGATTTACTCATCCGCATGCGAAATGTTTTTGTGACCTAATTCCCGAGCGTACGTAAAAGCGCGAAGAATGAACGGGACGGGTACTCAGAGGCGAAAGTCGATGCCACGCTGATGGAGATAAATGGCAGTGGAGGTCCCGGCAATTCTTTCCTTCCGGGTGTCTCGTTGATCCGAAATGCGCGGAAACGGCCGCGGCGCGGCGGTCAGAGATACCGCGATATAACGGTATCAGCTTTAGGTCGGCGTGTACACGGGGGTTGAGCATCCTCCGATCTACTTTCCGTTTTCTGACAAAATGTGTGCGGATACATGTAGGGGCGTTGCGAAACCATTGTCCTTTCAGCCATAAATTCCAGAAGGCGAATTAAGAGAAACGAAGGAAAGTATCTGATTTTATTCGCAATGAGAAGTTAAAGCCTGTTTCTTTTTAAGTATAAAAGATAGAAATAAAAGAAATAAAAGAAATAAAAGTAGTTTGACACATTTGATAATGTAATAGAATTTGTTTGTAAAATCTGAGACTTTATACAATTTTAAATAGACATTATTTCTTCAAGCCTGAGAAAGATTTTATTTTTATGTTTTTTACTTCTACTTTTAGTACGGTATTTTTTTTTATATATTAACCATAAATTTAATCAGTTCTTAAAATTTTTTAATAGTTATTTTTATTGATAATTTACATACAGCATCGAGTCCCATTAAAAAGATTAAGAACCCATTGAAAAATTAGGTTTTCGAATTCTTAACATTTCTGGTTTCCCTTACAATCTCCTTAAGAGCAACGAAAACAGTGCTGAATAAAACGAGATATTCTACTCGAGCACACCTTGAGGGATGTAGCTCCGCTTCTTTTGAGAACGCGACGAGTTTTATCGCCAGTCCATCGCCGTATTTTTCCGGTAATACGCTTACGCCGCTGAAATTTATTTCGTTTATAAACTTTTCGAGCCATTCATCACCATCAGAGCGACGGACTTTCATTCGGCACTCATCCCGTTCGCGCGGGGGCAAATGTACTTTTACGTCGCTACGAGGGATGACGTATATAAATAGGAAATTAGGTCGCTGTAATAAGTGTAATGCGTAACGTGAGTTACGGCGGTGAATTATGGGGAAAGGAGGAAGAGCCGCGTGGCGTGTGGGCGATATGCCAAGGACCGAGATCCGCCGGCTTATCGATCCGGCCGCCGTTATCGGTGCAACGTCCCCTAATTAACATAAAATTGAACAAAGGCATGTCGCCGTTGTGACGTTACGAGTTTAGTAGTACGCCATTCCCTGGGGATTGCGGATCAACGGAGAGCCAGGCGTTTGACAAAGTGAAGTGGCTGCGGGAAATGATAAAATACGGACACGCCTGCGTAAATGAATAACTTATAGTCTCATACTTATTGTTAGACTTCTAATTGAAATAGCTTCAAAGAATCGCATCTCGTGCGTCACGAAAATAACAATTTTTTAGGGGGCTTGACGCGTCGCGTCCGGTTCGCTATTAGCATCCTGATCCGCGATTTACCTCCCATGATGTCGTGATATTTAAAGGTCACTTTAATTACGAAGGATTTTTAATTTAAGTTAACCCGAGCCCACGCGTTCTACATAACGATTAGTGCGGTGTTATTAAAACCTTTTTGACATAGAAATGTTCACGAGTACGATACACAAATACGTTTTTCATTCGTTGCTTTGCATAATTTGCTATTTTACAATCCGCATCTTTCGGCCAGCGAATATCCGTTTTGCATAAATGCGAATGGATATCGTTGAAGCCTCTTTAAATGATCCGTAATGCTGTGTATTGTGGTATATACATGCGTGTATTTTAATATACATTTTATTAAAATTATATGTATTGTATTTCGGATTCTCTTCAAGCACCTTTCAGATAATTTTTATAAATGTACGCTTTTTGCAGAAAGCATACAATTATAAAATTCTATTTTGATTTCTAATTATGGATCCCGATAAAGCAGACTTTCGCCATAATCGCCCGAGTGTCTTTAGCGATTATCTAAATATGTCTTCGCGCGGCGAATGTCATTGTCGCGAGGCGAAAACCCGTGACATGCCCAAAGATCATGCGTTCCACTCGACGATCGAAGGATTCGCGTCAAAGTGATATAGCGTACCATTGATGCCACTGGATACTGTCGGCGCGGCGTCGATTAAATGTCAACGCGCCCCAAAAGCGGAAATTCGAGAGCACGTACGGATCGTATCGGTCATCACGACGTGCGTAAACACAATGCACGGATTACTCGCATTGCGAATGAATGATATTCTAAATAAATGGCCAGCTCGTCCCGTATTTCTCTCTCCGCGGTTTCGCCATATTTCGCGTGAATTCTGGCGACACTCCGAGCTGAAGCTTTTCGTGCGCTACGACGGTTTCACTTCCAGCAAGATGGAAAGAAAAAACGACACAGCACGATGATAATATCGCGACTCTCTTTCTCTCGGGCCATCGGATCGTCGCGGTTTTTAATATAAAACCCCGCGCAAAAACAGATTTGAAACTGTTTGATGAAACTCCGGGTTCCGTAAACGAAACGCAGTAATATACTATTTTACGTTAATTAAGGTAACGTGAATTTGTGAAATTATTCATTATCCCCTGTCATATTAATTTAGTTGGCACACAGAACGATTTGCCAGAAATAGGACATGTTGAACATGTTCCATCCACGAGTTCCAACTCTTAAGCTTCTTTTACTGAAACCGCATATTTACATTCCTTGCCTGTCGCAGCTCATCTTGTAATGATGAATAATTCTCTTAACGTAATCAGCTCTTTCATAACTTTTATAGCAAATAGAAAGAAGAATATTCAATCCTCATGGGATCAATTTAAATTTGCTGCTTTCATTTCCATAGAGGCTGTAAATTTAACAGGAACGTTGTAGAGATATTATTAATTAATAAATTCGAGCCAAAATAAAAAGTGTACAAATTAATATCAGAGAACATTGAATAATACAAATTGTTTTAATGCGGATAAATAATTTAATACTGTTGAGCTAATAATAAAATCATCATTATCCCGCGCACAATGGAACCATAGACTAAAGCAAGTGCATTTCCAGTTGCCATGGGCAGGTGCCAGAGCACGCCCGGTCTGGTGGAATCGCGAGGCCGCATATCGCTGGAGGATATGTGGGTATCGCCGATCGACCTCAAGTCCACCCACGCGTACTCGACGGCCGCCTCGTTGTTCACGCCGAGTCCGAGCCCGTTGACGACTCGCGCCATGCCGGGGGCGACGCTGACCGACGCGAACAACGTGCCCAGGGGTACGGAGAGCCCGATAAGCGGGGCCAGCAGCGGCCCCAGCAGCGAGGATCAGACGGCCAGGGCGCCTCCATCAGCCGCCACCCAAGCCTCCACCGGCAGGCAGTCCACCCACTCCGGTACGTTTCCCCCCCCCTCTCATTCAATTTTCTTTTCTCAGAATTTTTCGCCAGAGTTAATAGGGTTCTGCCTCTTCTCCCCCTTAAAGAAATTTTAAAATTTCCAACACGTCTCGAGGAGGATTCTGACGATGGGATGAATATAAATCTTCCATTTATTATATATTCTTATATGTATTACAACACTCCACATATCTGGTATATTTATATCAGAAATCGCAATTCGTAATCCTCTTACGGTCTTGCCGGTGGTGGCTGTAACTACTGGCTGCAGTATAGTAATTAAATTTAATCGACTACTGTGCGACACGTATCTCTCAAAAAGTCTACAGCTAAAGCGGATCAATGCGAGAAATTTAGACTATCAAATGAAAAATAACGATATTAATTTATAATTATTAGTCTGTATAATAAATGCCTTCTGGAAAAAGGCATTTATTATTTATTATACTACTGCGATATTTCCTATTTATTTTGTTAACAAAATAAACAGGAAATATCGCAGTAGTATAGAGGGTGAAATAAGTGAATTTATCCTCCGAGTCGGAGTGGATTCAATATAATGATTTATGAAAAGTATAGCGGATATTTCTGTAAGCACTCGAAACATTCGAGTAATCACGTAAATTGTATTTCCCGATCATCGATAAAATGCTGTGAAACGCGGTGGAAATTTTATCCTATCCCCAATCTTGTTTGATATCTCGTAAACTCGTTTTGCCTATATGCAGGACAAATTTCATATCAGATTTATTTTAAAAACGTCATCGATCGCGCTACACCTCTGGCGATTCTTCTGGCGATAGTATTATACCCGTGGTATATAAATCATTGCTGATAACGTTGGAACCGGCGCAGCGCGGCGGTGTGTTCGCGCAAACTGCTGACGCAAAACCGTAGTTTCTTATAGACTATAAGACTTGGCGATTAAGTGAAGCGCGAACACGGAGAGAATAGGAAGACCTTCATGGCCTCTCACTTTCTAGTCATCAATATTTCACGTTCCATAAAAGCTTTTTTAGAAAGGCCGTGTAATGTTTCTACCATAAACCATCGATGTCGTTACGTTCGATTGAACGTTTTGTAATAAGTTCCATCCTGGAGATATTTTCGGAACAAAAGACTCTGAAACACACACATACACACACATGCCCGCGCGCGCGCGCGCACACACACACAGAGACACGGAGACACGGATTCTCCGTAACATTATCATGGAAATTGTCATCATTCATGATATTCCTAGAAATGCATTTTATTGTTTATCGTTACGATTCAATTATCTCGGCAAATTTAATCGTCATCTTTTGAATGAGGTTTAATTGCTTATCACTGCCTTATGAGGAAAAAGATTGATGAACCGTGGCAGTATTGTGCACGTCCCCGGAAGAGACTTTATCGCGCCTTCATAAACGAACGGGCGATTTATTCGCAATCTCGGCTCGCGATCGGATTAGAATTCCGCGGGACGCGCGATCTCATTGCAAATCAAATCTAGTCGGACGTGAATAACGCACGAGCGAGCGAGCGAGTGTCGCGCGCGAAATACGGACGCGTTTATCGGCGGCCGTAAAACGGCAAAAAGGTAAATTCAGAAATATCGCGGGGGGATAATGAATGACGAGCGACGCTCGGCGCCACTCGTAAAATAGCGCCCGCGACCATTAACCCCGATAGATACGATAGGTAGTAACGATTTTAACGTGTTTCTGCCGACGTTTATATGTCGTTTGGGGAATAAAATCCACCCCCGCTTTCGCGCGCTGGAAATTCAACTGGTAATCGAGCGTTTCCGTTTAGAGCGTTTATATATATATATATATATATTATATATATATGAACAAAACGCGGTATGACTCGCGCGAGGGAAGCGGTTACCTCCCCCGCAATTAAAGCGACAGATTTCGCTGCGGGGCGATAACAAATCGGATGCAAATCTACAACGAGCTGATAGTGATTCAACTGGCGAAATATCATCACGCGCGGTAATCGTCCACTCCTCTGGGGTATATACGCTAAAATGGAAAAGCGATCTCTCGAAATAGCCCCAGCTCCGCAATTCCGTGCCGAATTCGAATGTTGACGCGAGGAGTGACACGATCAAGACGAGTCTCCAGACAATAGGGTCCCTTAACGGCCAGACGGTGCGATTCGTTGAATTAGTTAGCAGTTTGCTAATGCTAATTCTCGTACGTATCAGCCCCCAGCACGATGCGACCGGCAGAGAGACAGTTCATCTTGCATGCGAATTCTATTATCGCGCTAGTGCAACTGTTGCGAGTAGAGAGAAATACTAATCGCGCGCATTAATCAGCATCAGTGAATCACAAAGACCCCGCGCGCGGATGCGCTCGAGGATTCATTTCGCATTCGTACTCGTACTCGTTGGCGGTACTGGTTAAGTGCGGAACTCGTTTGTTGCTCTTTCCACGCTCCTCGTCTAACTTTCAACGATTGATAATTGCGCGCGCTTGTACTGGAGCAACGGACTGAAAGACAAAACTTTGTATTCACGTGTATATATATATATATATATATATATGTACATAAAGCTAAATATCTTTCACTGAAAGTACTGAAACGCGAGCCCCACATTAGAGAGAACACAGAAACTAAATAAAAAATAGATATATAGAATAAATCAACCAGATATAACGACACGAATTCCTATTGGGCGTTCGTCCGTTCGCTTATTCGGTTTCGTATTATTTATTAAATTATTATTAAGCTTCTAGACATATTTGTTTATCACAAGAATACAAAAATTAATCCTAGAACCGCACCATGAAAACTGCATACGCTAACCGCACCTAGGGGTCATTATGACCCCATGCATCTTTGATCACTTGTCAACTTTTAGAGAAATTCACCAATCAAGATGTCTATTGTTTTTTAATTCACCCCCAGGCTCTCAGAAATGCAAAAGTGCAACGAGAATAAAAATATGGATTAAAATAAAAATTGCAAAAATATAAACGTAAACAAGAATTCTGAGAAAAAATCGAAAGAAAAATTCGGGCTGAGGGTCTAAATGACCCCAGGCTGCGGTTCTAGGATTAATTTTGCGAAAGACGTGAACAATCGCTGTATCAAGTGAACACGACTCGTCTTGTTTCAGGCCTGACCAACAGCACGATGCAGCTGGTGAGCGAGGGTACGACACCCTTGTTTGGCACCCACGAGGCTCTGTTGGCGGAGATTCAGCGTCTCCGCGAGCGCCTGAAATGCCTGGAGACCGAGAACGCGACTATGAGCATCAAGCTCAACCAGCAGCAGTGGGAGGTCGAGCATCGGCTGGCCGAAATTGAGATGCAGATCTGCGGTGCGAGCTCGACCTCGAGCGTCGAGGACAACAATGAGAGAAACCGGGAGAGCATTATTTAACGAGAAACAATGCCGCGAGAGCGCGGCAAGACCAAGATCGAGCGGATACGCCACTACCTTGTCGGAGCCGCTGATACTAGGTACTTATCTCATTATACTTTATACATTTTTCTCTCGTGTCTGTATTATTTTATTTCTTTCATATTGCATTGTTACGGTCAGTTGTTACAGCAGCAATATTGCCATTTGCATGATGTCTTTTCTTTCCTTCTACACAGAAAAAAAGAAGTTATGAACCAAACCTTATTATACTGAAATAAACGCGTTCATTATTTCGTATATATGCAACTTTCTATAAAATATTATAAAAATTTCAGAGCCTATTCTTATTTATTTATAAAAATTTCAACTTTTTATTTCAACTTTTTTTTTGTCGAACTATATAAAATGACTTCATTCAAGCAAGTTTTCTTCGTTTAACGCAATATAATCTCATTTTAAGATTTTCACGTTAAAACTAAAGATATTTCCAAATAAAGAATATTCTTTTTCTTCTGTGTATGCGTACACAGTTTTGTAAAATTACTCTGCGCATACACAATGTAGTTATTATTATCTATTATTTTATTTGATCCGGCTTTTACAGGTACGGCGATCAGGAGGAACCGGACGAAGCGAGGGTCTTCAGCGACACGAAGTCGATCGGTAGCCTGAGCCAGCACCTGTTCGAGAGCGACGAGGACGAGCGTTACTACGGTACCTGCAACGGCTACGTATCGCAGCCCGGCAGCAAGTCGAACCTGCTGCTGTGCAGCGAGTGCGATCAGAAGACGCACACCTGCAGCTACCAACCGCAAACACCTGACTCGCGCACCGGCAGATACGTGGAGGAGCGTATGGACGATCGGCACCAGGAGCCGGGGACCTCTCGTGCCTACAGAAGCCCGGTGAAGCTGTCCTCCCCGCGCTCGTACCGTCCCGATCAGGATCGCGTGACGCAGACGTCGTCGCCGCGATCGTACCGCGATCTGGAGCAATCGGTGCCGATTACGTCACCTCGATCCTACCGGACGCAGCAGGAGCAGCAGCGACGCGGATGGACCGCCAGGGACACGGACGATCGAGGTGACGTCGACAGAGGCGAGTACCTCGACCAGTTCTGGTCCGAGGAGTGAGCAAGTTCGTTCGCTTTGCTTAATTAATTTGAATGGCCTCGGTGTTCTCCGACGATCCGATGTCTTCCCATCATCCGGTATACACGACATTTCCGATCTTCGCACTCGCATTCTAATCTGGAACCCCTACTCCTCCTAGACGAAAAAATTCCCTTTTTAATTTAACTCTTTTTTTGGTAGACTGCAAACCCTTATTGAAACCTTTGAGTTTTAGTCCTGTTGCAAGAATGGATGTTATTACTTAACGTAGCTAGCAAATGCTCGCAAAACAACTTTAGTACCTAGATTAGGGTAGTATTTCCGCTCTCCCTTCTCTTATTGTGTCTGAAAAACCCCGTAGCCATCTTTCCATTTCATTTCTCCGCACGCACTCCGCATATTCTCCCCGATTATCTCGCCGCTGCTTGCATCCGCACATCTCGCTGACGCTTCGCGCGATCTCCGAGGCGACTGCCGCCGCCCGGAGATCGCCTCGTCGCGTCAGGCGACGATCTTAGATCGCGCGATGGCAACCCCGTCGAGCTAATCCCGCCGATCTGCTCACAGACCGCGAGAGCCCGATCTGCGAGCTCTGCCGAGGTAACGGGTACGTCGTCGTGCACTGCGAGCACTGCGACTTCTCCAGCGACGGCGATCTGATCTGCTTCCGCTGCCAGAGCGACGAGGGCTCGTCCAACGGTCAGATCTGTCCGCGTTGCGAGCGGGAGGCCGGGATCGGGTCGAGCACCGGCAGATCCGGGTCAAGCGACGAGGGTAACGGCAAGTACCCGGTGGACGCCGTGGTGAAGATCCAGGTGAACGATCGGACGATCGACGTCGATTCCGACGAGACCCCCGAGAGCGAGAGCTCGGGCAATTATCATTCCGCTAGGGGCGCGATGGAGCGGCTCGACACCATCGTCGAGACGAAGGGCGACACTGCCAGCGAGAACGACGAGGAAAACGGCGGCGGCGCGAAGCTCAACGGTACCACTAGCGCGAGATATCTCAATTACATGATCGTGCTGTTCCTGTAAATAAAAAATGACGACGTTGAGATAGATGCGGCCGGAACCGCGGCCCGCGGCTCGCGGAAAAGGGGAATCCGCCGGAATTATACGCGAGAGTTGTATAATTATTGGATCGAATCGTTGAAGCGACAATTCTTTCTCACAATTGACTGATCACCTATAATCTCTCGAAAATTATCTTAATCGTCGACTATTAATCTAAAATATAGCAAAAAAATAATTATTAAAATTCTGTAAAATTCTGGCGTCGCTTTCTGTTGGATTTTATGATTTCGCATCATTTGACTCGACGACCAGCGACGTTACGTCCACGCAACGCAACCGCGATATTGGACGCGATCGATCCGTGATATTGGACGCGATGGCCGAATGACTTACGAACCGATGACGCTATTGACGCTAGTATCAAGGGGGCCGCGGCTCGAGCCGCACTGTAAATAAACTGCCACTGGATATAATTGATCCGTACAATATAGGACCGTATAGATTAATTAATAGATAGCTCGTAATAGTTAAGATGCAGATCAAGCGAGGCGGAAAGAGGGGAAGAGGGATAGAGAGTGTGTGTGTGCGTGTGTGTATCACGTTCGACGCGCGCAGTATTGCCATGAGCTGAGATCCGTGACGCAACGGTCGACACGTTTCGACGCGCGACTCTTAGAGCGGGTGTGTGCAAAGATTATAATTACTCAAAGTTACAGTAATTGGCCATCGAAGCTCATATCGCCTTTAACGGCGTCAATAATTTGGATTAATTAAACTTTGTAATATCGATTTTAGGCAGCTTCGAGTAGGCATAAATGGGCAAAAACAAAACAGAATTAGGACACATAGGTCGCTAATTGTTATTAGTAATCGGTAATTGCTCGGTTTTTTTTTTATTAATGAGCTCTTTACTTTTTTTTTCGATATGTTAAGACTTGTAAAAAATTTAAACAGGCGAACAGGCGATATTGAACACAAGTAATTACGATTCTTGCACAACTCTCCACTAACTCATGTTCGGGACCAACTAAAGCCATCACCTACATGATCTACATCACTGCTTCCGACTTCCGCTTCCATCCGTGATCATCGTTTGTTCATTCGGTCAGAGAAGGGGATTTAAAAACTCGAATTCCGTATAATCTTCCGATCCCGGCGAAAATCGGCAACATCGTCATCTTCATAGTGTACCGAGACGACAGTTGAACCGAATACTTCATTCTCTCATAACGAAGAAGGCAGGGCTGAAGGACGCGTTTAGAGGCGATACACGAGCGCGCGAATCCACCGAATCTCGTTAACAGGGGAGATAAGAAACAAGAAACGATTTCGTTCTCCTCCCACGTTTGTAACACGCGGCTGCGATTTTTTTTTTTAACGTTTATAAATTACGAAGTAGGGTCCTTACTATAGACGTGTACGTTTTTTAACTTTCATCTTCCAATTCCGTGAGTATCCCGATGTAATCTGAAATTTCCGGCGTGTCGAGAAATGGATCAAATTTGACGTATATAGATGAAAGAAAAAGGCAAAATGAAGAAGGTAGCGAAAGAAGTGGAAAACTGATTCTCCTTCTTTCTTTTTCTTTTTCTTTTTCGTCGTTTCGAAGAGAGTGTGAAAGGTAATCCGAGCGATCGCGAAGTCGATAATTATCAAAAAAAAAAAAACGATTGAGACTGGTATGATTCCGAGAAGAAATGTAATCTATCGCCGATTTTTCGCGAATAAGCAGTTTGCCCTAGCGTGCTTTCAGTATCGAAATTTGAACTAACGAAATAATGGCGAACTGAGACGAAGAAGATTAAAAGGTCTCATGTGAGAGAAGACCCTAGATACGAAAAATTCAGAAAGATTCGAGCACGTGTGCCAATTACATCGAAATTATACCAGTAGTGTCAATCTTTGAACTCGGGGTACGCGATCAACCCGAGGTGGTGGAAGAGCAACACAAATCTCGCGGGACTGGGCTCATGTCATCTGTATATGATATACCGAACAATGATTACCACGTAAGGTATTATCCTTAGGAAATATCAGTACCCGGTATAAACTGATCCCGCCGTGCTGCGAAGTCGCGGTAGACCCGAAGAAAGTGCAGAGAGAGAGAGACGAAGAAAGCGAGGGAGATGAGAAAGAGAACATCGCGACCGGTAGTTCAGCTCGGAAACACGTAGCGATTAAGTGCTCTTACTACGAAAAAAAAATAAAAATAAAAATAAAAATAAAAATACGAATGCTTCGCGAGGATTACAGGCGTGCGTCCCGCGCGATCTCGTCCGCGCTCGAGTTACGGCGCTCTCCGCGGCCGAGGGGGGGAACATCACTCTACTGCCACTCTACGTTGATTTATAGAGAACACCTCTGTAAATTTGTTAGAGGAATTTGTAACACGTTAGGGCGACACTTCGATAAACCGTTGAGATTTACATTTACTCCCGTACGCGCGATCCCGAGGATATAGACGAGATACTCGAGTCTCTCCGCCTTTGTCTCTGAAGGCCTGGAGAATGGTTCACGCAAGACGCTCGGTATCGAGATAAAGCGCATTCGACGACCGGAAGTGCATCGAAGAGGAACGTTGGCCCTTTGCAGTCCAAATTACAATATTTCTCGCAAAATATACGAAGACCAAGTATTTCCTCCTCAATTTCGTCTGATCGGCTGGTTTAACAAAGAATTTTTATTACTTGGAAAAATTTATTTTAAAAATATAATTCAATTATGATGTAAAAATATATTTCACATAAAAATTAATTAGTAATAATTATGGTTTAATTATTAAGTTAAATTGATTTAATTATTGATTATTATAAAATTAATTTATAACAATTATTAATTTTGACAAAACTAGAATTAATTGTAATATATATTTTAATCGCAGATATGAATGCTTGAAGATTACGCAATAAGCAATGCATTATGTCAATCCAACTCGACCGCAAAGGGCGCAAAGGGTTAAATCAGACTCGTAAGCGAAAGCTCTCGGGGCTCGCATTTCTGAGCGTTTTATTATTGAAGTTACAGATTGAAACTCTCGAGCAGTTATTGAGTAAGAGTCACCCTTCACTTTAAAGTTCGTTACAGATTTTTCAAGTATACCTCAAATTCAGCGTTTATATCGAGATCACACGTGTGTGTTATAACGACTCGTGTCCATTTCAAAGAAATGCTGTCAATGATCGCTTACGATAATCGTATTTACTCTCCAGTGGATATATCACAGAAGAATATTGTACAGAATTATTTTCTTATTTAATTTGATTCTCTCGTTCTCAAAAGTTACTTCTAAATGGAAACGAGATTCAAAAAGCAAGATAAATTTAAATATTCCAATTGCGCACACTGCCTCTCGACACCGCGCGTATTGTCTGAAGTATTGCGGATTTGCGATTTGCGACAGCGGAGGATCGGTCAATAAATGGCAATAGCGATATATAGAGAGAGAGGGAGGCTCGTTATGAAGGGATGAGAAATGCGTTTAATCAGCCTTACTTAGACAATTATTATCTACATTATTACACTAAATTTATATGCGTATAACGTGGGTGATTTGCGTATGTGCGTGTACATCGGCGCCGGCGTATCTTGATTACAAATTACAATCCTTGGCGGTATGTGCGCTGTGGACAACGATTATCTACGAGCAACGTGTGATCGTAACGTAGACAGACGTGGTGTGTATGCGTGTTGTACATAAAGCAATTATTATTTGGCGCCCGAAAAGGTAGGTATGTCTTGCGTTCGGAGCTTCAGGACATCCTGTCTTCGATGGAAATCTAATCATCTTAACGTTAATGATTACATGTAAATAGCGTTGTCAGTGCTGTATATTTTACGCTGTTTAACTGGCTGTGATATTTATATGTTCAGAGTTTAATTGTGATTAGCGATATTCTATGTTGATCCTGTTGAGCGTACAAATTGCGTACCCCATATGCGTTTTATCGATTCGATCGATTATATAAGCATCGCGAAATCGGAATAAACATAATACTCGTCGAAGGGAGACATCGGGACATTTGCCGAGTTTGCGGATTGTCGCCAATTTTTTTTCTGAAAATTTTGGGAGCGGTAATGTAGGTACAACTCAATTAATTAACAGCTCGCAATCATTTATATATTGATTATGATAATTACTCATTATCATTTTATCATTGTTATTATTATTAATATCAGAGATGCGGATACTTGTAGCACGATGTACTTGTTAAATTTATTAGCGCAAGTAAACGATTTACGATTTAAGTGCAGCGCATAGCCCGAAGAGCGCGCCTGAATTGATCGATTATATTCAACCGACGATAATCACGCGTTGCTCCGGAGTCGTTTAAACCGGAGTAAAAAGAAAAAACCAGCGCTGTGCAAGGGAAAATGTAAAATAACTTTCCGGAGATTAGCCGCGATACATTTATATTACGGTTCGGAATACAATGCGAACTTACGCGATCGATATATCAATTATCAATATGATCAATCGGATCATCTTTCTCTATCATAATAACACTTCCGCATGACTGTTTGCGCGATATTGAGTTTATTGAAATATTTATCGGTGTTACAAGACTTACGAGCGACGTGTAGATGTGTAATGTACAGAGAGAGGAGAAACGCCGTTGGAGATTTACGAAGCCGTAACGCCCGAGGTTCGTTACGAGGTGAAAGAAGCTTGTTAATGACTGACCCGCACTCGACGCATCCATCGTGCGGTTGACCCGTCTCTTTATTCTCTCATAATTCGTGAGTGCACGTTCCATTGCCTAATTACATTTAACGATTTAACGTCACGTTCCAACGTCCACGACCCTAATTTTAATGACGATTTCGAAAAGTCCAGCCTTCCCCTTAGGAGAAAAAAGCAAAAACAAAAAGAGAGAGAGAGCCATATCGATCATTGGAGAAAAGTTTCACGACGATGTGTTTTCGATAATTATGCATACAGTCGCGATGCGCATGTGTTGTTCGTCAACTTTTTATAAGGCCAAATTTACAAGTTTTGCATATATTTAAATAGACACACTACGTAGTCGGACGTTCGACAGACAGATTTTCAGATGAAATCTCTAACGTGGAAAGTGTCAATGGAATTTCTGGTCGCTTTGTGGATCTCGTCTGCAGCCAATTTCTAATGCGTATATTAACGTAGTGCCAAGTTTTACAATATGGTCTTCCTTTGCGCACGGCGTAAAATCGCACGCGAATCAGAAAAAAAAATGTGAAAAATGCAGCGCGAACGTACAAATATCGAAACAAGTCGCACGCGCGCATTTTTTGTGTGCCAAGAATATAAACCTGGAGGCGTCGCGAGATCTAACGTTTCTTTTTAAATCACATAAACGTCGTAAATAGTTTTAAAAAAAAAATAATAAACGCGGTGACTAGCGGTCGTAATTGTATATCGCGCTCTTCCATTAGAACAGAGCCGATTATATCGGCATTAACTCCACAAAGTGATCCAGAAACGGTAATAATCGGTTTGCCTTTAAATATATATTGCTATCGTGCATGCAACGGAATCCTTAATGCTTAATGCGATTACGCTATTCCATATCGGATGGCAGGAATGTAGGCGAAGATATATTATTGACATTCAAGCGCACTTTTACATAAAAACTTCTCCATTTCTCTTCGTATCTTGAAAAATTTTCGTTTATTAGAAATGCAAAAGTAATTCGAAGCGGCTGCAATAGGTTTTAGAACGTCGTTGTTCCGTCGTGACATTTGAGAATTCGTGATGAAATGCATACTAAAACTTAGTGTGTAAGCGATATTAGATGAATCGCGTAGGAAAAATTTTATCTCAAATGTGACTCTTTATAGATTGGAGAGAAGGGACTTTTTAGAAGATACAACGGAGTCAGCGACGTTTAATCCTATCAAATCGAGACTATATATCTAATTATAGAAAGAGATTAAACCATCGGGAGATATGTGCGAAAACATGAGGAAAGATACAACGAATTTTTTATTTTTTTTAAGTTTGTACATTTATGCGTAATCCGCGGTTTCGCAATAGACTTCTCTCTCCATTATGCAAAAATATCATTATTTCTGATTTAATATCGCTCCAAATGTGAGATAGTCAAAGATTTATATATCATGATTTTTCTTTTATGCAGAATAATTGCAATTGCACATTTGTATATCAAGTTACTTTTATCTGTGCGATATTCTAGACATTTTCCAGATCACATCTCCAAATATTTTATATATAAAACGGTCATGTATATATCTAGTAGTTCAACACACAGGAGAACTCTCGGACTTTAGTGAACCAGATAACGCCAAAAGTCCAAAAGGCGTCTGAAGAAACTCGTTCGGACGAGACGTCTTTAGCCAATTGTATCGCCTGAAAAGAATGAGAGACTCTTCATTTCTACGTGAATTAGCTCGTCCTCGTAGTCCAACGTGGTCCAACGTGATCCATATATATGGCACAGCTAGATATATTGATTTCTACGCGCGAAAGTGAAACTTCTGCCATGCATTATTTTCGGCATTTCTGTCATTTCGCTACCTCGATCACACGTCACGGCGCTTAGCATTAAACGATCTATCCGATAATATATACATAACATGAAACAAGGGAGAGGGGCGAGTCTCTCGATAAGGCTCTTAATGAATGGTTTTACTCAGGAATAAAGTTATAATGTAATAACAGTTGCGATATTGAATATTAACATTTAACGAACGACCTTTTGTAAATATGAATATAACAAATATAAAGATACGCAATTGCATATACATATATGTATATACGTATATATATGTATATGTATGCATATACACATATATATATGTATATAAACTTGTACAGGGTGATTCGGAATAGGCCGCCAATAAATCTTAGCGTCGTTATTTAACGATCTTTTACGACGAAGCGTAAAAAAATTATTTGCGCCGAAGAAATATATTGTTCCATACTCCTCCCGATATTATCCATCTTAAAAACTACTTTATCTTTTATTTCGCATACACGCGACGAATCCGAATTACCCTGTACAATTTTACGATCGCCCAATAAGAGATAACAAGCCTGATAGAGAAACGCGTACGTATATCTGCGTAAGGGAAAGAAAGGAAAAAAGGACAAAGAGAGAGAGACTGCGTGTGTGTGTGTGTGCGTGCGCGTGTGTATGTGGATGGGCAAAGGGATGGACGTTGAATAAAAAAATCATGTAAAAATCTGTATGTACGAGATCAAAGCGAGAATTCAATTCCATTAATGGAGAACTGACCAAATTGTCGACGACGACATTTGTCGACGATCATTCATGTCGAAAGGTAGACAACATCAAAAGGTAAAGAGCGGAAAAAAAGCAGGAAAGAACGAAAGAAGAAGAGAGGAAGGAAGGAAGGAGAGATACGAAGAAGCGAGACGGTGAATTCGATCGTTGGGAGACGACATCGCAAGATGCATTCGCGAGCGCAATTAGCGCAATTAACACTTTGACCGTCGTACTCATGAGAACGTCAATTGATTTCTTGCAATATCCATATTTGCGGTGTGCATCCGCGATTCTGAAATCGGTAGAAGCGATTGGCGTGACAGGTAAGACGAGAGACAAAGTACCCAGACAGCACCTTGCCCAAAATTGGGATATAAGACGTCTTAAAGATGTCTTAACACTATAGAACTACCAAGGGGGTCAAAATGACTCGTTTGACATTTTTTAATATTTAATTACTCCTTTTTAAAACATCTTAATTTCTGAAATTTTGCCTGATTTTTATTGAAATTACATATAGATGGTTAATTTTATTAATTTGTTTTCTCTTTTTCTCTTTTCTTTTCTATAATTTCTTTGGTATAGAAATAAATATAGATTAATCTCTGGTAGTTCTAGTGTTAAAGATGTCTTTAAGACGTCTTATTTCCCGATTTGGGGCATGCGTGCTGTCTGCAAGGTAGCGATCGGCGCGGCGGTCAGAGTGTCCCGACCGCGGATTGAAATCGGTATAGCTTCAACGAGGCTCAGATCTTGATGCCGTGGACGGAAGCGAGACCAATATAGGAGTCGCCGATGATGTCTGCTTCTCTATGACTACAAGGTCGAAAATCGTACTCGCCGAAGATCTAACGGTTTCGAATCCTTTGGTCGAGATGAGATGCCGGATGAGAGAAAGAGAAAGAAAGAGAGAATGTGTGTGTATGTGTGATGGAGAGAAAGGAATCACGATCCTTTTCGGTCAGGATGCACGGCCGTGTGTGCGCGATCCCGGGCGCGTTGCGTACTTACGCGCGCACGGATTGGTACACGCGCGCGTTTTTGTCCATTTCTATACACGTATATCTGTTCTCTCCTATACGACGATAGAAGGGTTATTTTTAAATTTTCGAAACTTAGCTGTGCCGCAAGAGCGTGCGAGTGTCAGTACGATCGGATGTCAGTAGGAATCCTGAAATATAAATAGACGATTGAAGTGGACCGCACTCACGGGGGCTTTTCTTCTTCGTGACCGATGATTCTGAACTCCCTCCGTCTTTCCCCACGCGCAGCGCATCCGCGCGTATGTTAATTATCTGTCATATGATTGTCTCGTAATAAAAGATTAATACACTCCAAGGGAAGATTCTTGAGATACAAGTGTGATAAAAGTCTTACACGCGGAGAAAATTTTATATTAAATTTTGGTATGGTGTCGCACCAATTGCGGACCATCAAGGAGTACAAGTTTAAGTGCTATAGTCTTATAGTAAAATTGTTATGACCATAGCATTTAATCCTATAATTATAGCATTAAATGCTATGATCATAGCATTTAATGCTATGGTCATAACAGTTTTACTATATAAGACTATAGCATTTAAACTTATACCCCTTGATGGTCCGAAGTTGGTGCGACACCATAGTAAAATAATATAAAATTTTTTCCGTGTATACTTGTCAGAGAGTATAACAAATTGTGATCTCTATATAAAAATATAAGAGTAAACAGTGATACATAACATGACAAAAACACTTGAACGATTGAATACGATTGGTAGGTACGTTTAGCCATTCGGATCCGGTTTCTTCCGGACAAAAGACACGCGGCGGGTTCGAACTGCCCCTTCTTTGTTCGCTTGTAGCAACAAAGACCCCGAAGACCGAGAGACCAATAAAATTTGCGGGTTGCAGTCAGAACCCGATCAATAGTCGAGTCTTCGAGAAGAATAAATCCTTGCTCACAAATCGCGTCTATCGCAAATATTTTCAGAGAGGTGAACGAACGCGAATAAAATATCGCGAATGCATCACACCGTAATTCGCAAAGCATCCCGGAAGAATTAGAACTCTCGATTTTTCGTTAAATCGGCGCCGTTTGAATGGAAATGCTAAGTTTCTTAATACGTTCTTGCGAACTGGACAGAACGAGAAGGATTAGAAAAGCATGAAGGAGCAAATTGAGAACTGTTATTAAATTTGAATATGACTGAATTTATTAATTAGCACATCCACATTAAAACGTCACGTTCTCGTTACGCATTACTATAATTACTTATTACTCATTAAGTGCTTATTTGATGAGTTTAAATTATACTCATTAAATATTCATTTAAATTCTCATTAAATACTTATTTAATGAGTATTTAAATGAATGTTTAATATTTATTAAATTAGTATTTAATGAGTATATTATTAAACGCTTTTATTTTGCGACAAGAAAGATACTAAAACTTTCTATTTTCTAACAATTTTTAGAAATCAAGAAAATATTTCTTTTTCATATCAAAATTAAATATTTATCATTAAATATTTTGAACATTTAGTTGAAATCCTTCGGTTTTAATTTTTAACGATATGCATAATATATCGCAAAATATTATTAGGTGTTAGTATAAGAATTAATTTCAGTTTTTTATTTAAAGAATAGTAAGAATAGTATTAAATTTTGTATATGTCGTATATGTACACACTAATTAGCAATCGACATTTTCACTTAGGTAGCATTAGCAAGATTGCGAAAGTGATGTATGTACTAAATACATACATCTTGCGCAAGCACGGATGTATGCTATTCACTCACGATTTCCGATGAGTCATTAATTTCCGCATAAGAAGACCGAGCACTGTGACATAGAAACAGTAACGCACGCGTTATACATTCTATGATTCACAGAAGTATAAGTATTGCATTGCCTATCAATTAATAATCGATAGTAGGGCCGACCGTTTTATTATGTACGAATGATCGCAATAACCATCACGTACAACTGAAGTAGGTATATCTAAACCGCAAAGTCCTCTATAAATACGATGAAAGTTATACAAATCCATGTTTTCTAGTAAAAGAAGCACGCGTGTTCAAGAAAAGCATGAAAGTTTCCGATTGAGGAATAAATGCGATATTGAGCGAGTTATTTATTTATATACATAATTATATTATAGGGAATTAATTAAATAATTCAATGAATCCGAGATAATTATTATATCTAATACTTCTAATAGTAGCAAAGTCGCTCCTTAATTATTGATACCGATGGGTAAAATAAATTTTAATTAATTTTATATTCCGCTGTTCTCCAAATATATCTTTTCACTTTATTTTCGCAATGCAAAAGGAACAGATCTTCTTTGAGGAAATTAATTATTCGATTTCTCGAGTCTGAGTGAATTTCGTCTATCAGATCATGGTTTCAAGATTAGAATCCATCAGCGCAAAGACGATGTATTCTCCGAGATGAATAAATGCAATCTGTTGCAAACGCGGAAGTCGGTGACCGAAGAATTCATTCCCAGACAGCACAATGTCCAAAATAAATTCTTATAAGACGTCTTATAAGAAAGCTTCTTTAAACTTTTTTCGATGCAGAATTTTTGAACATAAAAGAAAATTTGCTAGGATAGTCTTGTCTCGATTTTCGACATTGTGCTGCCTTGGATGTTAGGCAGATGGGTATAAGTTTGCTTTGTAATATCGACAATTACAGGATTGTGAAGGATGACCGTCAATCCCGTTAATGCAGGTCGTTGCAAACAAAAATTTATGGCGGAAGAATGCCATTGTTATTAGGCAGGTAGGTAAATTCGCTTCGTAACGTTTACAAGACCATAACGAATACCGTTAACGTTCCGAGAGCGTGATCTCTTTCTTTTACCTTTCACCGTTTATCTCGACGACCGAATTATCGATCGCGTTGATATCTCGTAAATAGAGCGAGCTGAAATACGTCGAGGCGTATATCTCCTCATTCAACAACCGAGGAGATCGACGCAAATAAAACTCGACATAAAATCGGCATTGCATTGTAGCTTTTCAGTTTTCTTCTCGCATTTTCTTCATTCGTTCTGGAGAAAATAAGATTTCAGAGGATCTCTCGTATTGATAAATGAGAATTTCTCAAATGCAACCGCGCTGTTTAAAATCCGCTTTGTTAAAGTTAACGCATTATGGGTTCGAAGAAAGCTTTTTTATACTTTTTTCGATTGCAGGATTTTTTAATATATAAAAGGTAATTTGCTAGAATCAGCTTGTTCGGAAAAAATTGATCAGCGTTAGGACATAACCGAGGACATAATTAACTTTCGGAAAACGAGCTGAAATTCTACCTGAAATTAAATGACGAGCAATATCTGAAGTTTAGTAAAATTTCTTAATATATTATATATATTAAAGAAATTTTATTATATAATATATTAAGAAATTTCATTAAACTTCAGACATTTCCCGTCATTTAATTTAAGGTGGAATTCAATTTACTATACAGACTCAGTTAGTATTATACAATACAATCAATATATACTTTAGGTACGTAACAATTTAAGAAACATTTTTAAGACATTCGTTTTTGTGCGCTGGATTCTTGATTTACAATTTAATTCTTATTACTTAATTCGAATGGAAAAGGGGAAAACCGTTTTATTTCTATAACATCCTATATATTATAAAAAGTATTACGTTCTATTCTTGATGAAAGTTTCAAAACGACTCAAGCATCTAATGAAAAAAAGGAAGAGAGAACATCAAGGGAACCCGCAGAAATGATCAAGAATCCCTGCTGAGAAAAGCCGAGAAGAGCCCGAAAGTTCGTCCCATCGTGTTTTATCCCCAAAAGGTACGAAAAGACGGGAGATATTAAAACTTCGACCAAACTCCGATTAATTAAATCAGCGATCAACTCATCAAGCAATTCCTATATTATTTCTTTAACGTGACTAGAATAATTAATTTTCTCTGTTGCTCAATACGTGGAAAAAAAAGATTAAGGGCCGGTTGTTCCAACCTGTTGGTAAACTAACTAATATAGTTAAATCATATATATCTTTGTTTTTCCTTCAAATTAGACATAGAGAGACAATGATTTTACTATTTATAGTTTATTATAGTTTACCAACAGGTTGGAACAACCGGCCTTTAGAACAAACAATACGTTTCGTATAAAAATTTTGTCCCAAGCAATGCTGGCGGTTGACTTAACGACCGATTAAGTTAATCGGAGTTCGGTCGAAGTCACAAGTCACACCCTTGATCTGCGATGATAATCAACAGTAACAATCAAAGTTGCGCAAAGAACGCTCTGGAATCGCGTGTGCGGCGACGTGTCAAAGGGTGACTGGGACATCTTACTCCATCTACTCTCGCCAGACGCGAAGCGACTCCGCTCCGCCGCTGGACCACGAGGAAGAGCGCGAGCGACGGTACGTTTTGAGCGCTCTCCGCGATTCAATACAGCGGATTCGCATGAACGTCGAACCATAGCGACGTTGCGCACGAACGCATAAATGCATATCCGATTGCAATATGAAATGCAAGAGCGCTTTCTCGCTCGCTCACACGCATCCTATCATCCGGTCTTTCTCTCCCTTTCTCTCTCTTTTTCTTTTCTATCTCTCTTTCTCTTTATTTCGTCACGCGCACGCACACACGCACGCATCGTCCTAGAAGCGCGCTTGCACGTGCACGCACGAGGGCCCGGCGCGTCGTCGTGTGCGTGCGCGCGCGCGCGCGCTTGCGCGCAATCGTAGCCTCGAACCCAGACGCGTTTGACGACGAAGGTGGCGCCAGGGGGAAACGCCGTTTATCTAATTACGAATTGTCTAAAGCAATTAAAAATTGAAGAAAATATCGGCGTTCACGTGACAAACGTAATTCGCGAAAATCCACGGCGCGAGTTCGTTTCCTCGTAAAATACAATATTTTCATTGCAAAATATATTGTAAAATAATATCGGCGCCTGCGCGTGGCGACGCTGGCGGCGCCAGGGTCGCGTAGTCGCCGCCAGGACGGCGGCGCTGGGTGCGAGGCTACCACGGACCCGTGAAACCGCCGTATGCGCATGTCACTCGAGGCACGGTCTCTTTCTGTCGTGGCACCTGAAGGTGAGTGGTTTGTTCGTCTCGTAGTTCGCGCACCGGTTGACTTATCCGACGAATCTCAGCCGAGGATAAAGCATCGGACGACAGGTACGGAATAGAACGATCGTCGGGGCCGCGGCGTGCTGTGCTGTGCGTATAGTTTCGCGATCGCGTCGCGTCGCGGCCGCGAAAGATTCGTCGGAACGGTTTTTCCGCCGCGCGCGACGGTAAAGTGCCCGCCTGCCGCATGGCCGGTCGTACGGCCGTGCCCGAGACCCTCCTCCTTCCGTCCGTTCGGCCGCGCCGGCTGTTGGCACTCGCGGCGCGTACCGGCGGTAGTCGACGACGAGCGTCGTCTCGCGGGATCGTCCCATCGTCCTCGATCGCGGGGAATAAAATCGCGGACGGACGCGAACGGGGAAAGAGAACGCCGGTCGAGAGCCGGCGGCGGACGCCGAAATCGCGAGAGGAGCGGGCCGGATGCACTATGGCGGCCGCGTTTGTCAGACTCAAGAGAGCGGCTGCCGCTGGAACTCGCGGCGGCGATCGCGGAGCAGTCGCTCGTCGCGAAAAGATTCTAAGATTCTCGCCGCGCGACCGAAATCCCGAGGATTCTTTCGTCGCTCGGTAGCGCGCGCGCGCGCGCGCGGCGTACGTTGTTCGACGCCGAAAAATATCGCGCGATTCCTCGCGGCTGGACGCGTGCGGCTACACGGCAGAGCCAGAGAACCGGAAACGCGAGGTTAAAAGGTGCTCTCCTTCTCTTCTTTCTGTCTCTCTCGCTCGCGGGAGTCGCGCGAGTCCGCCCGGTGGCCGCGGAGGCACCGTGTGCAACGCGGCGACTCGCCCGGGCGGCCTCCGGAAATCGATTCGCGATTCGGGAAGTCGCCGGCTTTCGCAAAAAAAAAAAAAAAAAGGAACGAAATACCACCGTTACGCGGCCGGAGTTAAAGATCCGCGGAAGAATCGCGTCTCGGATCTCTGAAACCGCAAGGCCAGCAAGGTCGACGGATCGCGCGGGGGGGGGGGGGGGGGGGAGAGGAGAATCTCGTCGGGGCCCCCCCCCAGAGTCTCGTAAGAAGGAAGAGAGAAAAAACCTGGGCGGTATCTCGAGCCGAGGAACGATTCCGCGAAGCGATAACGGTCGATCTCGCGCGATCCCGTCGCGTTCCATCGCGCTCGCCGGCTGTAATTGGCATCCGGAGGCTCGGGAAAAGGGGCGGGGGGGGGGGCGGAGGGGGCCCTCTCGCCTCTCCCGTAATTTTCCATCGCGAACTGCTGGACCGCGAAAAGACGGTGGCGGCACGTTTGGCATTCGGCCACCTGATCCGCGACGTTCGCCCCGAGATAAGTAGCTTTTCGCCGCGATTCTTTCAAGCGCGGAATCTTTTTCTCGGTCCATTCGGTGAGTTTCGTAAGGAAAGAGAGAAAGGAAAAAAAAAAGAGAGAGAGAGAGAGAGGATCCGTAATAACGTGGCATCGCGCGCGTCGCGACAATCGTGCCAATCGTGGCAACAGCGCGCCGCTCCTCCTTCGTCACTTTACAAAATGGCGGCCGGCTGCCATGCCATTCTCGAATATTCACGTTCGGCCACGTGGACGGGCGGGACAAAGACCGCGCGCCGTGACGCGCCGGATATGCCCCGGGTCGAGTCTGCACGCCGCGCGCGTCCGGGGAAAAACCGTTGCACCATCTGGCGCAACGCGGGACCGGCGCGAGGATCGGACGCGGCTGGACGAAAGACTCCCGAGACCGCGAATGAATCGCGGTGATTCCCAGTCCGGAGCCTCGGTCGCTCCGAATCCGGACCACCGTTCGGTTCCATATTGCGGGTCGCGATTATCAATTGATCTCGGCACATGATAGTCGGATGGTCTCCGATGCGCGAATCAGATAAATGTAATGCAATTAGAGGCTTGAATTTTTTTAGATATAAATCAAATGTAATGAAATTAAAGGCTTGAATTTTTTTCGGACGGCATGCTCTAACTTGTATATTTTTTTCTTTTTTTGGTAAATCTCGAGTATAGCGGCCCCCCCTCCTGATTTTCGAAAAAATCGGGAAGAATCGGGGGCCGTTATACTCGGGATTTACCTTTTTGTTTTTTGTTTTAATTCAGATTACTAAAAGGACTCCCCTAAAACTACCAAAATGGGAAAGGAGAAGATTCATATTAATATCGTCGTTATCGGACATGTCGACTCCGGCAAGTCTACCACCACCGGTCATTTGATCTACAAATGCGGTGGTATCGACAAGCGTACCATTGAGAAGTTCGAGAAAGAAGCCCAGGAGGTAACGTCCCATAATTTCTATACGATATATAAACTGTATAGCTTGTATGTTAAATGTATTTAATTATCGCTGACGGTGATAGCTCGTTACGACATGGTGATGATACAGGTTTTTTTTCTCATTCGCGGTTTCCACCTGAGGATCAGCTTTGAATCCATTGACGGCCGAGAGTGTCTGAATGTCCTATCACCGAATCTAATCTTTTTCAATAATAGTAGAACGTTAAAACGCATCTAATAATGATAATAGAAGGTGATATTTGAAACAGAATAAATGTAATTGAGTTGATATCTTTTTTAGATGGGCAAAGGTTCGTTCAAATACGCCTGGGTACTCGACAAACTCAAGGCCGAACGTGAGCGTGGTATCACCATTGATATCGCTCTGTGGAAGTTCGAGACCTCCAAATACTACGTGACGATCATCGACGCTCCCGGACACAGAGATTTTATCAAAAACATGATCACCGGTACCTCGCAGGCCGATTGCGCGGTGCTGATCGTAGCCGCTGGTACTGGTGAATTCGAGGCTGGTATTTCAAAGAATGGACAGACCCGCGAGCACGCTCTACTCGCGTTCACCCTCGGCGTCAAACAGCTGATTGTCGGAGTTAACAAAATGGATTCCACCGAGCCCCCGTACTCCGAGACCCGATTCGAGGAAATCAAGAAGGAAGTGTCGTCCTACATCAAGAAGATTGGTTATAACCCGGCCGCTGTTGCGTTTGTGCCGATCTCCGGCTGGCACGGAGACAACATGCTGGAGCCATCTTCCAAGATGCCCTGGTTCAAGGGATGGATGGTGGAGCGTAAGGAAGGCAAGGCCGAAGGTAAATGTCTCATCGAAGCTCTGGATGCCATTCTGCCACCCACCAGACCGACCGACAAGGCTCTCCGTCTTCCCCTTCAGGTAACATCGTTGTCTTAATCTCACTATTCTCAATCTTTACTTTACGAGTAACTTTACATGATGATATCATTTTACAATTTCATTCGTGGTTTCCACCGGAGGATTTTCAATCCTTTGACGGCCAAAGTGCGTCTGATTCTCATAGATATATAAAGTGGATGATTAACTTTATTGAAACGGAATGATTTTAACGTTTTCTCCTAATTTCAGGACGTGTACAAGATCGGCGGTATTGGAACTGTACCCGTCGGCCGTGTTGAGACTGGTGTATTGAAACCCGGTACGGTTGTTACCTTTGCACCCGCTGGATTGACCACTGAAGTTAAGTCCGTTGAGATGCACCACGAGGCCCTTCCGGAGGCCGTGCCCGGCGACAACGTTGGTTTCAACGTCAAGAACGTTTCCGTTAAGGAACTGCGTCGTGGATACGTTGCCGGAGATTCCAAAAACAATCCGCCCAAGGGTGCCGCCGATTTTACCGCACAGGTACGCTTGTTACATTTAATTGCAATCGCTTTATCAATCTTTTCGACACTATGATGAGAAAATAATGTCCTCATTCGCGGTTTCCACCAGAAGTTTTCTGATGATGGTCGAGTGTGTCTGAGTGTCTTAATATTTAAATATTAAATGTATAAACTTTTAAGGAATTTTAAAATATGTAAATTATGAACATTTAATTAACGCAATTGTCCGTTTTGTACAGGTCATCGTGCTCAATCACCCTGGACAAATCAGCAACGGATACACGCCCGTATTGGATTGCCATACTGCCCATATTGCCTGCAAATTCGCAGAAATCAAGGAGAAGTGCGACCGCCGTACCGGCAAGACCACCGAAGAGAACCCGAAGGCCATCAAGTCCGGTGACGCCGCCATCGTCGTCCTCGTACCCAGCAAGCCTATGTGCGTTGAGGCTTTCCAGGAGTTCCCGCCCTTGGGACGTTTCGCTGTCCGTGACATGCGTCAGACAGTAGCTGTCGGTGTCATCAAGGCTGTCACCTTTAAGGATCAAACTGGCAAAGTCACCAAGGCCGCTGAGAAAGCCCAGAAGAAGAAATAACTATTGTAATAGTTTCCGTGCATACACCGATAGTTTCCGTGCGAATATGCCGCCGGGCGAACAACGGCGTACACCAGCCGACGTAACTCACCCTCCTTTTCACGACTCGCAGGAGACGAATTCGACAGCATTGTCCATAGCGGAGTACCTCGTGAGGACTTTAACGCGAGCTACGATCGGAAATGAGAAAGCAACGATCCAATCGCGAAGATTGGCGCTTTTTGCATGCGAGAACGCGCGGCTACCGCGCTACCTCGACGCGCGGACATTTCGCTTGTCGAAATGGCTCCGTCATTTTTTTCACCGCAAGGAGTTTCGCAGGAAAGAACACGGGACAACATTTTGCCGCTGGCCGATATTGTAATTTTCGTCTCGTGGGAGTCGCTAGGAGGAAGAGCGAACTTCGCGCGAGCTATCGTAAACAACGTAACACCTACCAACTACTTCATAACGAACATCAACATAATTTAGCGCGGCTTAATTATATTTTCTAATTACTATACGGAAATAAATTCTGTATATATCCGATACTCGAGAAGAAACATGTCATTATTGCTCTACGTCGGCATAGTTACTCGATTGGTAACTTGTCAGGTTTATCATCCTTTTGATTTTTGAAGAAACGTTTCATTTATCGCTCTCACATCTACGGTAGCTATACGATCTGATCAGGAGAAAAATAATATATATCGCGGTGATGTCCGTATCATTTTGTCTTGGTAGCTTTTTTATATTAATCGTTCAGACTATTAATTTCAAGAAATTTAGACTAGAGAAGACAACGGTAGTAGGTCTTGACAAAGATAGATTTCGTTGGGATATGGTACCCTGTAGTCTCCTCTAATTATCTTTCTATTCAATTTATAGGTAATACAAGTTGAAGTAGATCCTGATGGGAGAAAGAAACTTTTTCTACGAAATATTCCTTTTATCAACTAACGTCAAACGAGAAGTGCATGCGCAAAAAGAAAACTGCTTTTGACTCGGTATCCTTCAACTACCCGCGATTCTTCTACAAACGACGAATTGATTAACGGTTTTCTGTACATACCTACATATAAATACCAGCGATGACGAGTAAAGAGCGAAAATAAAGAAGCTGCGGAAACTAGATGACGGTGATTCACTATCACCAAGTACGCAAACCCGACTCCTTGTCTTCCTTGCAACCTGCCCGGATGCTGCATCGGCACTTTCCACGAAGAGACTCGGAAAAAGAACGCTGTTCGATAAAGGCATGAAATGCACGTAAGCGCAATTTAGTGGCATGTATGAGACTCGGCAGCGGAATTTTTTAAGTACGAAATTGATTGAAATTAATATAGGTTGTGGCGACTAGCCAGTTTATTCCGCTGTAATCTGTACGGAAAAAAACCGCTCTATATTATTCATATGAAAAATGTGCGAAGTTTAATATTGTTGTATATAGAACATTCGAAACTGTGTTAACAATTCAATTGATAATTAGAATTTGGTATGTTCTGGTAGTAATATACTTTTGTCTTTTACGCTGCATTACTGCAATATACTTCTTGTTTTGTCCTTTATATATTGCGATTTAAAAGTACTTTGCGCTATATCGCATTGCCTCAATTCTTATATATGGATAAATTGCGATTACGTATTTAATACGTGCATCAAATGATGCGAGTATTTCATCGTTTCAAGTTTCGTGAAATATGAAGAACATTTGGAGTGATTAATGTCGCTGTCTCTTTTTCATTTAATTAAAATGTAAGCGCTGGATGTATAAATACTAAAATATATAAATTGCATTAATTATGAGCATGCATTATGATGTGTTATATATTGAATTAGTATATCAAAGTAACAGAAAGTTTTATTAGTATATCAATTGATATCAACACATCTGTGTTTTTAGCTGAATTTTCCTCTTTTTTTTTTTTTTTCTTTTCACGTTGGAGAGAAAAAGAGAAAAGATGAACCGTGCAAGTTTAGCTAAAAAGAACGGTGTAACGTGCGCATACGCGAGAGAAGAAAATAAAAATACATCCCCTTGCCTCTCTCTCTCTCTCTCACTTATCAATTTATCATAAGCAAAAACGAGATGATGCTCTATTTATTATCTATGCGTTGCAACTTTCAACGTGTACCATCCCCCGATCCCGATCTACCGCGCACCAATTGCCACGGAGCTGTTCCGAGTCTCGCTATGTTGAGGTTAGGGAGTGTTTACTTGTCAAACCCGCGGCCGTCGTGGAGCCGGAGATACGTAGGCGAAACATGAGGGAGATCTGAGGGAAGTGTGACGGGACGCTCTCGCGGAAATCATGTTTTTCCCCGTAGGATGGCCGCGGGTTCTCAACACCTGCGAGCAGGGCAAGATAAACGCGGTGGTGTGCAACAGGGACAAAATTATGTTCGCCATTCTCACCGCGGATGCCATCGTCATCTGGTACTGCAAGGCACGTAATTCAGGCCGAGAGCGGTCTGCTTTTATTCGTCCAAGTCGCAATTCCAAATCAATCTTCGATTTGGAGCGAGAATTTTGTTAATAATTTCATGTTCAGTAAGATCGAAACTTTTGCGCGATTATCTGGTTGTAAAATAATATTTATCCATGATATGTTGACAGCAGGAATATAAAATTTTACTGTGTACTGAGATTATTATACATTTCGGTGTGACTCTATTTTCAGATAGTCAAATCTGTCGAAAACAGGTTTTTGCAAAGTGTAGAATTGCAAATTTTATGGGAAGAATGCCAGCAGAAGTATGACAGAATATGATGGAAGATTGACTGCAGAAATACAGATCTGTTATCTTAGAACAATTTAAATGATACATTCCATCTAAAGGATTACAAAGTAACAGATTTTGCTCGATTTTGCTTGATTTCTGTTAACGATCTGCTGTCAAGCTATGTTGACAAGCTCAGCTGGAAGAACATAAACAATACAGACACAGTTGATACCAATTTGTTGCAATATTCTGCTCAAATCTGCTGGCAAACTGCTCTAACATTTTATTTACTAGATTTCATTGTGACTATATATGCTTTTATGATTCCTTGCACTTTTTATGATTAAATCTTTTACATGTTAAGTTGCGCATGTTCTCTTTTGTGATTTCTTCAGATGTTTCTGTATCTGATGATTTCTGAAGTACAATTTATGTTGCAGCCCTGTGTACCAATTGTATTTAGCAGACGGTCCGCGAATTCTTTGTGGCAACACGGTGAGAACGTCTTGGTGCAATGGAGACCAGACTCGAGTATGCTGGTTATCGCGACGTCGGACAGCTACCTGCTGTTCTACAGACTTTCAGACAACAGCGCGGAGGGTCGGGGACTTTACGAACAGCGAGACTCGCCAGTTACCAGCTTGAAACGGGATAGTGCAGAATTATTTATCAAAGAAGTCATTCCATCCCTTGTCTTGAGTTTTGTGAGTTCTTTGATAATGTTTTATTTGTCAAGCGTAAAGAGAAATTTAAAATAAAAATTAATTGTGTATTATTAGTTATTAACCGATTAAATCATTTGGTTTATCGAGACTGAATGCAAGCGGTGATTTAATTTTCTCTTGTTTATTTTACAGGAAAAATCTGCTTGGATCGACGGTGGGATCAGTTCGTTAGTTTGTATACGAGATGAGCTTATGGTAGCGACCAAAACTAGCCATGTGGTGCGTCATAAATGGGACGGCACCGTGAATCGCGACTATTCCTTAGACCTGAGACGTATACCGTTCAGTATTGATCAGCAAATTTCTACGGTGGCCGTACCACTGACAGAGAACAACATTTATGTTACTGATATTGAATATTCACCTCTTGTTGGAGGTTTCGCTATTGTGCTAAATAATGGCAAAGCCGCATTTCTCACTGCTCAATCTTTGAAGTTTGATCCTAATCAAGTGCAGGGAATCTGGGCTCAGGATTTGGACGATGCTACTTGCGCCGCTGTTAATCATAAATATCGGCTAATTGCCATTGGTAGGCAAAAGTAAGTGTTAATTTTACAATGCTATTCTTTAGTTTATAAATGTATTATTATTTTTTTCTAATTAATTAACTTCAATACAATTCTCTTTAATTATTTAATTCTACAAATTAATAGATAACAAATTTTACGTATTATTGTTAATATAATAGTAATACATCCGTAGCATATTATAAAATGTAACTATAGTTTATATATCTGTGCAACACATTGTGACTTAAATATTTTAATTTGCAGCTCCGAAGGCGTTGTATATTATGTCGATGAAACAACTGGCGGTTTAGAGATGTCACATACCTTGAGTCTATCCTCCAAGGATTATCCAGGTCGACCGGGTAGCGTCAAATGTCTCAGATGGACGCCCGATAGTTGCGCTATCGCTCTAGCTTGGGAAGGCGGTGGTTTAGCACTGTGGAGTACCTTTGGTGCTCTATTGCTCTGTAGCTTGAAATGGGATTACGGCCTACGTGTGGATCTGACGCACGATAATCCTCTGCATATCCATACGATGGAATGGTCCGCGGAGGGTTATCAGTTGTGGATGCTCCGAGAATCTCCAGGATCTTTGGTTACCAACGAAAACGGCAACGCAGCGACTAATTCAAATCGCTCTCTCATTCAGTTGGACTTTGCTAAAAGTCCTCTAACTATCAATCCATGTATGGGCCATCATGGACATCTATATCTTCAAGGTGAAGATAGACTGTATTTAAATCTGGGCGCTGGATTATCCTCGACCGCTTCGGGTTTTCATCTTGCCGCCGAAATGCCAAACGACAGTATGCTCCAGACACTTGCCGGCTGCAAACAGTGGCTCGTTGTGCCTATTCCAACTGCATACAGTGGTTCTAATTGGCCGATTCGGGTAAATACAATAATGTTTTAAGAGAACGTATTGTAAATTACTGACAATTTTTTTCAACTTATTTATTTAACTTTATTATTTTATGTGATTTTGTTAATCGTTTAACATTATAAATAATTCGTTAACTACATAACATTTGAAAAAGATTTTAAAGTTTTTCTGTTTTTTTTTTAAATATGTGTATATATTTTTGTATTGTGTGTTAATTCATATATGTGTATTTATGTTTATAGTATACTGCAATAGATAGCGAAGGTTTAAGTCTTGCAGTGGCCGGTCGAACGGGATTAGCACATTATTCCCTACCCTCGAGAAAATGGAAATTGTTTGGCAACGAGAGTCAAGAGCGGGATTTCATAGTGACTGGTGGATTATTATGGCATAAAGGCTATCTTATAGCCAGCAGTTATTCCATATTGGACGATAAAGACGAGATTAGAATTTATCCGCGCGATACTCGGCTCGATAATAATTATGTCAAGAGCATTAGGATGCCCTCGCAGGTGCTATTATTGAATACGACGAAAGACAGACTCCTAAGTTTCTGTGCCAATGCTCAAATTAGTATCTACGATATGGTGCTACAAAACGACGTGGGTAAGTACGAGATTGCCTATACATTGTGAAATCGATTTTGAAAAAGTTTCAATCAGTCCTCGCTCAATGAAAAATGGACGTGCTGTTATTTTAGAAGCTGGTGGTATCGAATTAACGAGAATACAAACGGTGGACATCAGTGGACTGTGCGTACATCCCGCTTGCGTAGTTAGCGCCACGTTGACTTCGATTCGCGCGGAGACCGCTGGCAGTCATCCTCACCCTGAGAGTCTCCTGCTGAACGTCTCCGGACGTCTTCTCATGGTTCAACGTGAACATTCTACCGACAATTCGGAGGTCCTCTTCACATGCGGCGCGCCGACAGTATTAGCGTCCTACGTCGAGAACGTTTGGGTACCGTCGCGCTCAAGGAGGGACAAGCCGCACTTAACCGAAGCTCTGTGGTTGTTCTGCGGGGCTCACGGCATGCGAGTTTGGTTGCCGCTATTCCGTAATCATCAGGAGAAGGCACATGCCTTTATGAGCAAGCGGATAATGCTACCATTTCACTTGCGCATTTACCCATTAGCGATACTCTTTGAAGACGCGATTCTACTAGGAGCCGAAAACGACACCGTGCTGTTCACGTCGGATACTAACTCGCCCTTTTCACTGCCCTTCAATTTATTGGAGCTTACGGTATTAATTTTACTTCTTTCTAAATGTAGACAACTTTTACATGTACAAATTTTAATGATATGTCAGTTGGGATAGTTCATCAAACTCTTAAGGAATTATTCAGATATTTTTATTTTAAAACTTGTAAAATAATTTGTAGAACATAAAAATTTTATTATTTTAAATTATTTTTTATTATTTCTAATTATGTAACTTAAATGTAATGACTTTATATTCCAGAGTCAAGTGTATCTGCATCAGATTCTGCGTCAATTAATACATCGGAACTTGGGCTATCACGCGTGGGAAATAGCGCGTTCGTGCTCCGCATTGCCGTATTTCCCGCATTCATTGGAACTGTTGCTTCACGAGGTTCTCGAAGAGGAAGCGACGAGCAAAGACCCGATCCCGGATGCTCAATTACCGTCCGTCGTGGAGTTTATCCGCGAGTTTCCCGGTGTTTGGGCCAGAGCCGTCGTGCAATGCGCTCGCAAGACCGAAATCGCGCTTTGGCCGTACCTGTTCTCCGTCGCCGGTCCGCCGAAGAAGCTACTGCAAGATTGTTTGCAGCGTCAGCAACTCGATACCGCCGCTAGTTATCTGATTATTCTACAGAATTTAGAGCCATCCTCCGTCAGCAGGCAGCACGCCACGTTACTGTTAGATGCCGCGTTAGAGCAAGGTAGATGGGAACTATCGAGGGATCTTGTGAGATTCCTTAGAGCAATCGGTAAATAATCTCGTAAATCTTTATAAATATGATTAACTCTCTCTCTGTACTTATATATATACAAAATTAACATTAAATTTCTTTTATAAATTTAGATCCAAATGACGTGGAGTCACCACGTACATCGTGGAGTGGCAGTGCGAAACTGGTAGGCCCTCCCCAGACACCTCCTCTTTCTCCGCAGGAGGACGATCTGGCCTTGGTCTTGGGTACTATGCAAGTTTCAAGGAGCCGCAGTTATAGTACTACGGTTACGCCCAAAGTGCAATCCGAGAAAGACATTGCGCCGTCCTCTATGCTCGAGAAAACCCGGAACGTTGTTATGAGGCGAAAGAAATCGGTTCCGACAGTAAAATCTAGCGAGAAAACTGAAAACAAGTAAGTATCCCATTTTTTCCTTTCTATTTAAAAGTAGATATCATCATAAAGTTACATGAATATTTAATATTTAAGATACCTAGAGAATCACATGAAACAAGCTAAAGCAAAATATATTTAAAGCAAATCTTACAAATCTTAAAATTAGAAAATTTCTATTTTATTCTCTTTTCTTTTGCTGTCGAACTAAAACTAATTAAATTTATATTTTTCCAGGGAAGGATCGGCGGAGGAATTCTTCATTGATGTCATTTTGCAACGTCACGCCCGGCGGCTGCTTTCAGCCCGTCGCTTGATCGACTTGGGTAGATTCGCAGCCCGTCTTGACTTCCATTTAGTGACATGGTTCGCTCGAGAACGTGATAGAGCAGCGAAAATTGACGATTATGTGGGCACATTGAAGGCAGTCCATGAAGACTTTGTATTTCCATACCCGACGCTTTCCTTGCCAACGCTGCAGAAATTCCGGAGATCTAGTCTCACCTCTCTACACTCCATAATATCCGATGACGAAACCTTGTCCCCGAACTTGGTCGTCGACGTACCTGACAGCGGATACACTAGTCTTCCTAGCGGTAGACCACCGTATACAACGTTGGTCTCGCCCGTCGCGAGCTTAGAGACGCAATTTCCGACCGCGGAAGCCAAATTAACGCCAAACCTGATAAATGGTGAGTCATATATCTTTCGTTTGAGGTAGTTCGAACAAACTTCTGTTCAAGTAAAATTTTTTGGAAAAAATGCAAGTTGTTATATTCTTATAGTGAAAGATCGTTGTGCCCTAATAATTTCTTTTTTTACGTTTGATTTGTAATTTTAGATGCCAACAGTATTCTTAGTGATACTAGTACAATCTGGAGAGATGATGCGGATTCTATGGTTGGCTCTGTGTGCTGGGTCTCACCGGAGTCAGTGGGACCTGCAGATATGAATCCAGCTTCATCGATTTCTCCACCAATCGGTCGAGCAGAAGTACAGCTTAGGTATAAATATATGCATATTTTTTTTAATTAAAAACCAAAATTAAAAATTACTATTGTATATCTTGTATATCTACATGTTTATCTTTAAATTTTTAACAGGTATTTACTGCAACTATTTCTCGAGGGCAGTTGTCTAGGATGGGCTGCGGTGGTAGCTACTGTTCTTCGAGATGCGGCGGCCATGGCTAGAACCGTCAGAACAGCACATGCACCAATGCAAACTTTCGACTCTATAATCAACCTGAGGGACGGATTACTTACATTGACCAAATGGTCTCATTCGGAATGGTATGTATACATTATCGCGTGTATGTATCTTCGCGATAAATATGTGCGACGATTTTTTAAATGTTTAAAATTAAAAATTTAAGTATTTGCTGTAAAACGAGCTTGAAGTTTATTTATTTTTTTAATGAACAAAGATATTTTAGCAAAGATATTTTCTTAAATTTCTAATTTAATAAATAACTTGTAAAGTTTAAATTTTTGCTAGAAAATATTTTTAAATTTCTCGATAATTGACAGGCGTTGATATATACAACATTTATTCAATCTATGAATTAAATTGATTACAATCTCTACAATTTAATTATATTGATTGCTATTCTGATTTCAGTTTGGGGTACCGTCCTTTTATGTCCAACATCCAAAGCCAAATATCATTGTTGAATAGATTGGTGATAATAAAGCAACAGCAGGAACAGGAGCAGATACCGGAAAGCCCTTCGCCGAGTCCGGCTCTATCCGCCGGCAGCAACCAACGCGGTACTCTCTCCCGCTCGAGGCACTCTTCGATTAGTCACGCTTCCAACACAGCTCCACTCGAAGAGGAACGCTCGCATGAATCGCTCTTGACCGTCGAGGAGTCCGTATTTCACGGAAGTTATAATAATCTCAACGTCACAGAGGACGCGTCGCCGCAGAGCGCTTGCACGATCTCATAAGGGTGCTTCACGAAACTTCAAAAAGGCTGTCCACTTTACTATGTATTTTACATACCAAGTGTAATTGTTTTTATTTAAGACTAAATTTTAAAAGATATTATTTGATTATATGTTTCAGACACATAAGGATTCCGTATATATTATAGTGTAGATTACTTCAAAGAGATCTTATTTTAAGGCCGTTGATATTAAGGCCTTGATTGTCTTAATATTAAGGATAATTTTTGTAATGCGACAATATTCTGCAAAACTGATATGGACATCCTCGTTATAGTGCAGGTTGTTCCCAGAAGTATAATTATAATTCGAAGAAATCCTGGAAATTTGTAAATACAGTTTTGGAACGTCTTTTTTATTGACTTTACATCAAAGATTTTGAATTGTACAGGGTGAAACATGTAAAGGTGAATGATTCACATAAGCATGTGATGTACATAAGCGCTTATGATATTGTTAAAATATACGCTGTGTCGCGAGGAATAAAACTCGAATGCGATGTACGAAGTCGCCAGGGCCAACGGCAATTCTTAGATGATTTTACCGCTGAGTATGAAAGAACGAGATGCTCATTCGTTAATTATGAGCAATAGGGAATAGCAATATAGTGAAATTAATGAATGAACAGCGGTTCGAAGATATTAAATCAAAATTGGCGCATCAAGAGGTCTGATATTATGATAATTATGTAATACGCAAAACAATGAAAATTATTAATAAGCTATTTATACATATTGTAACATAGACGATCATACAAGTATACGTTATATTTTCTCATAAAACTTTTCTGTGCTTATTTTATTAGGTGCTGGGAAATATACATTCGTCGGCAACTCAACGAACAAACAAAATCAGAGATGTAGATAAATGCTTAGAACATTGTTTTACAGTGTAATTCTTAATTATACGCAATATTTTGTGAGGTGAAAGCAAGAAACATAAAATAACGTATTATTAAGAATCACCCTGTATAAGATCCCGAGAGCAGTTGCATTATTTTTCAAGATTTATCCGGAATAATTCAGTATTTATTATTTTTCTTAATTGCAGCTTCCAAAAAATATGAAATAATACGCAATCTATTTTATATCATCTCGACCATCAGATAATTTCGAATTTTATTTCGTATGACTCGCGTTAAGTTAAAATAGTAGGAATTAATAATACTCACGTATGCGACTTCTCTTTTGCCATGCGCAAGGACATTTATTGCATTTGCCCTACACCGTTTGCTATTTGATAAATTCATGATTAATTCCGCTAGACAAACAACCGATGAATTATCATTTAAGATACCTCAATCTAAATATTCAAGTGTATTTACTATCTCGTATCAATCTTGTGTCCCGCATTCCGACACGTTTTTATAGGGAACGTTTACCTCGCAGGTGTTTCTAGTACATTCGATACGTGATATTTCCTCCATTCGATCGGCTGTCCTCTAAAAGCAACGATTACTCAGTGCATGAGGAAAGTCCACCTTTATCCTGTGACACACATAATTAAGGAAAGACGGTATTACATTGCGTTATAATAGCGATTTCTGTCGAGCTATTATTTCCCAATTTGTGGGATTTCTAGATTCATAAAGCTTATGCGTCTTTTACAGGATGGATTAATGCCAATCGCAATCGTAGTTGCGCGGACGAGCTTGTCGCGGAAAAAGGTCGTTTCGTAAGGAGGAAAAAGGGGTAACACGTGACGAAGATAAGAATGCAAACACTTTCGCGAAATTCCTGAAGCTCCACGCGCAGAAGCACGTGCGAAGCGACGGGAGTTTAGCCCCGCGATAATAATTACAAATACTCGAGAAAATATTTTAAAGAATCGCGCTGATTCAGAATAAAAGGAAGGGTCGTAAGACTCGATCGCGAATGATAGCGCAAACGCGAACGCAATATAAAGAAAAAATGATTGATAACCGGTTTGTTACGCTTCGTTTTTGGTTCATTTTTTTATAAATTTACTAGCAATTCTACAATTTTAATTGTGTATTTATTTGTGTATACATTTCTTGTGCACATTGCTACGATTAATTGCTATTAAAATATTTTGAGTGTTTTGCAATGTATCTGAATATAATTAAAATATTTAACTAAATAATTTCAACACACAATATACCTATAAAACTAATAAAATATCGCGGATATTTTAGTCATCGTTGTTAAGAGAGTCGTGTACGGTGAAAAATCGAAGCGTTTCGTCACTATACGACTTTTGAGTTTGTTCCACCGTGATATGTCTTATTTATTTCACGAGCACACGATTGACGAGAATTCGAGTTTGCGTAATGTAGATTCATAATATTAACAGTAAAAGTAGAAAGTTTTTTACACAGTAGAATTTACATTATTTATATAGCTACGTTAACAGTTACTCGAAGGCCAAACACGTAAATTAGACCGGTACAAGTACAGGACGGTAGTACGACTAGTACGATGTAAAATGTAAACAAACACGTCAGTCGTAGACAAGAATTCGTATTACGACGGTGGACGCGTTTCGTATCTGTTCGAAAAGTTGAATGTCCTCTAAATCGTGGAATTCCCGGAGTGACGCGAGTGCATCTCGTTCAGAAACATTTCTTCTACGACGATACGTCCAAGATCAAATTCCTGGAGTAAGGCAACGTGTTCGGCTGGACCGGGCAGACCGAGCTGGACCAACTTCGACGTAACTCAAGTTCTACCAGGTAAGAGTCGAGATAAAGCGAGAAAACTGTTTTTTTTTTTAAATAGCTCTCTTAGATTTTTATAAATTTGTTTAAAATTTTTATACGTGAAATAACATTATTATATTATTTTATTTGCATTCTTTTATTGCATTTCTATGTATTATTACGCGTTACTTTGTCGTACGTACCAGCGATTAAATAATGAAGCTGATTTTATTTTAATTAGAATAATTATGGTAAAAACTATTTGATTTTATTCAAAGTACCTACGTTTTTCTTTCTGGCATTGACAGTGTTCTATTCCGGTGTAGCTTTCAGGGATATTTTGTCATGTGCTTTTGCTCAAAAAGTATAATTTCAATTTGAGGCCAATACGGAAATATTATCTATTAACAAGCCAATAAAAGAAAATTGATTTTATTTATTTTTCTCGCCTTCGAAAAGTTTTGGTTTTGAGCGGCAATTTCTATTTTCGGTTCGAGAGCGATACTTGTTGCTCACTTACCGCCGTGCTTTTTTTGATTCAACGATTTCCGGATTTTATTTCCAAGCTTGAAGGGAAAACTTTTTAAAAATATCGGAAATGTATAACAACCCATGACAAACTATCTAAAAGCTACGTATACTGAAATTGTACCAGTCGACAGTGCTGCTTGTTTTATTGATGATTTTGTGAATAGAACAAAATAGTTTTTCTCGCAATTTTATAGTAATCAGTTATTTTTAGTAATCAGTTTTGTATAGTAATTATTGCAGATTTCTAAAATAAGCTCGGTCTTACTTAATCGCTGGACCATGTAATATTAGAGCTTATCGTTTCATAGATAAAATTTTTGGAATTATGTTTATCACTCGGAATATGCTCGTTTATTTATACCGCCTTATTACTGTTATCATTCGTTTTATTATTTATTTGTTTTAATGCCAATTTCCTTTTTATCGTTTGTCAGGTGTCTTTAATGTAATCTTTGAATCTTTGAAAAAAGTATACGATAAACGTCATCGTCTACGTATATTTAATAGAATTTAATAGCTCTTCGAGCAATTAAGAATGTAATCTTATCCAACGTTTGACGAAACAAATGCAAACAAACGCGCTCATTTCCGCGGCTGTAAACTTTCTAAAGAAGACATTAACAATTTTTGGCCGAGTGTTACACTAATTTTTAACTTAATTTTCTGCGCTTTTTCAGCGTGAAGTATATGTATAAATACGGCTTTACAAGGGACTTTATATAAAATACATATTGTTATGCCTCTCGACATTCTGATGCGCACAATAAAAATCTATTTTTTCCTTATTTTTCCTTATCATTACGTTCACGGAATAAGAAAGACTATTAATGTTTTACGTAAAATTTTTTTACACGTTCGGGATAATTGGCCGTTATGGAGCTTTAAGCTATAAATATTATTGACGTTTGATGACGTCGTGAATTATTTATAAACATCGTGATGATAATGCAAATCTATCAAAACCACTAATGTTTAGCCGCACTTCGATCGGTTTTGATCGAAAAATGTGGAAAAAGTCTATCACCTCTGGTACACACCGGTATTTTGCAGAAATAATACGTATCAATTACTTATTATATGTCGGATGTGCTAACGAAAATTTATTCCCGCATAAATATTTTTGCGTTAAAGCGATAATTGCGAAATCGCGATCGCGAATGAGATACATTTATATCCAAAGTGACCAAAGTTTCTGCGAAAACAACGTGCGCAAATCGGCCAAAAATATCGATGGAACATTAGTCGCGTGACGATAATTTTTGCGCTGAGTAAACCTGAACCGCGGGACTAGCCAAGATACGTCGAAATAATTACGTAGAAACGATTAATCTATTGTAAAGAAAAATATTAATAAAAATCAGTGTCTGCGTGATGACTTCCGCAACACGCAACGTGTCATACATATGTCTTCTTGACAATTATATTATTGCTTTCCTCAAAAGGTCCCCGTGGGTTTTTGAGTTTATCACACGTTGCATGTGATTCCCCGCGGGAATTCCCTTTCGAACGAATGACATTTCCGTTCTGACGTATTCATTATAGAAATGAGGATGCAAGACGATAAAATACACGCTAATTAGGCGCAACGCTTAATTAAATTTTAATCGATCCTGAAGCTAAGAAAAACAGCCAAACGGAACGATCAATGTTTCGCATGTTTTCAGCTGCTTTTCTGTCACATCGCATCGGGAAAATTCGTCCGATAAATGACGCTGTTTTTTGCGCCTCATCGGGACGTTGCGGTCGCAGGTCGTCCTTGTTGCGTGTAAAAACGAGAATACCGTGCAGAGATCGATATTTCAAATTCAAGGTTGCATCTTATCAAATATGTATACAGCCTCTCCCATGCGTCGTGCTATTACGTTAAACTTGCAAGCCGCCGCGAGGAGATGCGAGTTGAATGTCGATTTAGAGGCAGTATCTCGGCGACGCGGACGCGACGAGATGGAAGTTCGATAGTTCAGTAGATCAATCCTGCGAGAAGCTCTGGCAACGAGAGAGAAAAGAAAGAGAAAGAGAGAGATGAGCGATGCAAATATTTGTCTGGAATATTAATTAAGAAGATGCACGAGTTCTCTGTGAATAATGCCGCTGTTTAATTTTTCAATAAAATATAATTACGTATATCCTCGTAATTATTCGTCGAAATATTCAAGCCCCTCGTAGGGTCGTATATTACGTCGTTTGTTTGACGCATATAAAATTCCAAGGCGATCCCCAGTCTAATCTGTTTATGTGCAAAATTTGTAGCACGCGCTTTCGCTTAGGTACTCGTTACGTCATTTTTTTCTCGTACTGGCACCGGGATGCGTCATAATATATTTGCCGAATTAGTGTGATCGACAGGTTCGTGATCGCGTAAATTGGTCCGTGAATTTGCAGGGTTATGATATTAGACCATATTATAAGAGTATCTCGAATCAATATGCAAAACTGTTTATCCTATTTAAATACAGAGAAGCAGTCCACAGTCCCGTTAAGAGGAACGTAGCATGTAGAATAAGAACAAAATCATTTTTAAGTATTAAAATCGGGACTGCGGATAGATAAAGATTCGAATTCTTTTTTTATTTAGTTTCAAGTGGATTTTCTAACGTTAAAAATAGAATATCACTTCCAAAGCTTATCGGAAGTTATAAAATTGCGATAAAAATAATCTGTCTTAATAATCTTTTATAAAGATTTTGCAAATTTAAATAAAATGTCCAATTTTAGCATTTTTTTGTGATAAATACAACTCATTCTATGTATTAAAGTCGATATAATGAAAATAACAGGAAGCTAGTTAACTTTTATTTTATGTTTAAAGTCTCGGGTCTGTAATTAATCTGCCAGAGTAATCAAACTCTCAAATATTATTAGAAAGCTATTTATATTTTATATAATCTCTTAGCAAATAATTTTATATGATATTCTATTTTAAATTCTCTCTCTCTCTCTTTTCCATTTCTCCTCGTTTCTTACAAAATTTTAAAGATAAAAATGAACATTACATATCTTTATATGTTTTAACGACAGCAAATTTATATCCGAAAGTATGATCGAGAAATGAGTGAAAAAAATCAAAGGATATCCGTGGAGATTGGCGTGTCATTTAACGTCTATATAGCCTAACATTTTCCCCGCATCTCTATATGGGTCGATTCGATATGGATTTATTGTCGAACCGCAAAGCGGTTCTCTGGCACCGCGTGTTATCAGATTGGTAGATCAACTGAAAGCACGTGACCGATTAAAATGTCGCAAAACAACGGGATTACCTTGAAATCTTATTGCTTGCGCGGAGCGCGAAAAGTGATGACTGTCCCGTGACTGGGACCAGTCACGAGATTTCGCGGCATATTTATTATATAAAATTGCATAATGCAATATAAATATTTAAGGAAGTTAAACTTACACTTGTGACGCACAGTAGTATAGTTCTCCGACATAAATTCTTCAAATTTAGCTTTTCCTATTTTTATCAGGTTTAAATGGTTTAATTTGACATTCTTTTATGCTTTATTTATTTTTATTTTATTCCCTCAATAGAAATATTTATTTAAAAAATAGCTTTGAAATTCTTTAGCCATATAGCAAACATTTCTGTTCGATATCGACAATTATAAAAATGTTGGATCACAAAAATACGTTAACTCAATTTCAGAAATAAATTTGATTAACTATTTCGATGCAACAATTAGTTTTAAATAATAATTCTTTATTATTTATTTGATTAGCGATTCTCTGTCTTTAAAATTTCGGTTTTCCCTAATAATTTTTATGCACATAAAAGGAAAATTATTTAAGAAAGTTATTGATTAACAAAACGATATAAAATATGATATCTGCATTGTCTTTAAAAAAAACATTTGTAATGCAATGCACTCGCGCATTTTCAGCGGACAATCCGGGCAAAATTAGAGAGGAGATTTTTCGTGTCACCTAAAGGTGACGATGAGGATACGAAAAGTTAACGTCACTGATTCGTATTGGCAAGAGCCTTCCCCACGATTCGTACGTCAATTTACCTACGTCAGAAAAACCCGCTGTGACTTTCTTCGTCGTGACGTCACGAGTCACGAGTCAATGAGCCGTCAAACAAGTTATAAATGATATTTTAATTGAATATCAACAGAGCTGATATTCAACATCCAAATGTTAAAGTACGCGCGTGTTCAAAGAACGTTAATTCACGCGGAACCGCGTGATTATTAACGATGATTTAAGAGCAATATCAGTATTCATGTTAATTGATTAGAAGATGCGAAAAATGATAACAGAACGATTAATCATTTGGCTGACACAGTATACCGCGAAAATATATTACGCCAGAGATTCTCAACGATCGTTGAAATATTTCGGACGTTCGATGTTATGTAAAAACCATTATAATTTACGAAATTTAATAATAAAAAAAAACATAAGACGCCACGAAGTACATCTCATATTTTCCTTAATGGATTAATATTTTTAATTGGTTCTTAAAACTCGAGACTACTTTGAATTATCTTAATCAGTCGCAATTGGTGTAAAAAATTGAACATTTTATTATACAGAATGTTATAAAATTAATTATATATTGTAATTATATTTACGCTAACTATTGTCGAAAGAAATGTAATGCGTGCAATAGAAATTAATTCGATGGTTAATTTAATCGGAATCTCTTTGCGTAGTTTGACAATTCGAATCTCCTTATACTCGCCCAATATCTCGAACCTTATACATTCTCGCGTTAGTCGACGAACAATTGAGATTGTGCATTGTTAAATACTGGATCTAACAAGACGAAAATATGTTTGCTTAAAGAATCCCTCACCGCAAGAGGCACGAGAAACTAGCTTTACTAGCTTTATCGAGAGCTGTTTGCGAAACGTATGTACCACATCTCACGCATACAGATGTATCAGCGATATGATCGTCGATATTTAGCCTAATTTTTATTGTAATTGTCTGTAAGGTGACTTAACTTTATTAGTGATTAAATCCGGATAAGGATATCTTATCATAGTATCGATATTTAGCTTCCAATATATTAAATAGGTATATCAAAATAGATATTTTGTTTCTCATATTATAGCTTAAAAGTATAAGTATTGAAAATTCCTTTTGTCCAAAAATGGCTAATCAATACCTTGATCCAATATTTAATATGGGAGTGCACTCTATATTCTATTGCCTTTCAATGTTGACGTTCAGCTATTGTTAGATCCTGTATCGGGAGCTAACAGCAAGTATCGACACTTATTGTTAGATAAGGAATCCTTATCCAAAAAGACACTTTAAGCGGTATACATCTCAAAATATCTCAATACTTCGGTAATACGAAAAATAGACTATCTATACTTAGATAATATAAAAATAAAAGGCACGTATATATATATATATATATTTTGAGACATATGTGTATATAGACATAGTAAACAATTTGCACGGAAGTTTTCGCGTTTTTCGCACCTCCACAACGAATTCCTTAAGCAAACATATTTTCGCCTCATCTGATCCAATATTTAATGACAGAGGGATGATGCGCAATCTCGATTGTTATCGTCGACTAGTGCAGATATGAGGATATTAAAACCGCGGGAAAACAAGAGATCTGAGCGAGATTATTCTATGCAGATTATTTTATAATAATCGTCTGATTACTCGCTTTATTTTTCTCTCCGATCGATGCATTTTTATAATAAATTTTGGCTTTAATTAATGCGGGCTATTGGATGTGCATTAAGCAGCCTCGATACTTACAATTAGAATAAATTAAATGGGAGAATATTGAAGAGAATATTAATTAATCTGTTTATTTATTCAAATCGGATGAATTTGATAAAAGTTGGGAAAGCGATAATTAGCGAAGGTACAGCAGTATCACTTTTTTATTAATGTTTCAAATTAATAATAATCTCTTAAATAATGAGTTAGTATGCATTAACGGCTTTCAAAAATTAAACTGACTTTTAAATACGATATAATATCACGAAGATTCTAGCATCTCGACGTCTCTGCAATAGAAAAAAAAAAATGCGAGCGTGCAGCATCAACCACTTTGTAACAATTAATTAAACACTCGGGGGCCACGCATCGCTCGCTGTAGGCCGGAGGTGAAGACTTTATACAGTGCAGTGCATACTGCATATACGGTACCCATCCGCGGGATTAAATCTTACGTAATATTTTTATATAATAACAAGCCATTAATTTCCCTCGCGCTAATTCCGTTACTTTATCGTGTCGATATAAAATATCGACCTGTTCATCCAAGCAACGCGCCCCTCCGCGAGCGCGCGGACACGATGATGGATTAATCTCTCAACCGATCGAGACGTGCGATCTCCCGAGCCTCGGCAAGATATTTAACTCGGGGACTATCGGAAGATTTCTAACTGGTAATACTCACATACGCGAGCACGTGGCACGGTTTATTATACATGCTAGAAAATTCTCGCGGCGGAGGGCATTACACCGATGCGATAGCGCGTGATCGAATCGAATTCCCGGCAGCTTCGGGATCGCGTCACCACGTGACGATTAAGTCTCCACACGACGTCGTCCGGTCGTCGTCGCGGGGGAGGCTGAGGTCGCCCGAGAAGGGTGGAGGGAGAGAGAGCTCGCCTCGCGCGATGCGTTTAAATGGCCGGTCGCGCGTCGCCGCGAACTCAGTTTCACCATTGCGCCGCGAAAACCGGTCCGAAATCTTATATATCCTGCGACATTAAGTACTCCTCGTACACGTATACATATATTATTTGCTGTTAGATATTACATTTCGAAAGCGGTTTTCTCATTTTTCGCGTTTTCGTTCCGACGTTCCGCCTTTATAACGGGTAGCGAATCAGCGGCTGGAGACCAGCTGAAGGAGAACCGGCAGATCTCTTCGGAAGACCCGCGGAAGACAGCAAAGTCCGCGGCGAATGTTCGCCTTTCCCCGCTGACAAATGTCGACGAGGACATTAACGGGGCTCGATCCGCGCGACTGTGATGCTTCAAAGTAGCAGAGAGAATTTTTGAAATTCAAACGTGAAACTTACTTCCAAATTCCTTCGAGAAACGAAGCGCTGACGCACTTCTCTGCCGTACCGCGTGACTCTTCTTCTGCTTGGGGAGACAGTCACTGAGGACAGAACGAAAACGGATCTTCTTTAAGCCGATTACTTAGTAATCTAAGTGAGTGTAATCTTTATTAAATCCCTCCTTTACTTTAATCTGTTTCTAGGATTAGCAGATGCATTGAAATAAGAACTCTTTTATAAAAATATCAACAAAGAAATAATTTATCCCAATCAATTCGAGTTCTTTCTTTTCGAATTGAATATCTTGGTGGACCAATAAAAAGAATTAAAATTTTGCGGCTTAAAAATATAAAAATGATTTATATTTGTCATAAATATATTTATATATATAATATTTTATTAAATATTTGACAAATCAAGTAAAAATAAAAATAACGCAATACTATATATATATAGATACATGTACATATTTAATGTTTTATTATTTTTAGGTCAGTTAGATTCGCACAAGTCGCACATGAAATCATACTTTTTATGCAGATCATACATGATAATTGTATAACATTATAAAATCTATATAAAAATATATGGAAGATACAATTTTATGTGAGACTTGTGCGACGACAAAAACTGAAGAAATAAAGTAACGAGGCATTAACGTTATTATATGAAATATCAACTATATATACTGTTGACTAGACAAGATTAATAAGATTATATTGTTGCAACAAATTCCACATAATTTCGCAATTTTACGTAACGTAATCACGTACAAACACGACATTACCCGCGAAAGGACAATATTTCCGTTACACGTACATAGCACATCGTCAAAGTGCAAATTTATTAAAAAAGAGAAGCGCAGTCATCCTCTCCGATAACATCTCGTTTAGCGTTCAATCAGATTAACCATCAGATTGTAATAACCGATGTGGTGATTACGGGGCAGAGAGGCCAGTTTATTAAATTAAACGCCCTGGTAAGCGTCCGCCTAATCTCCTGCTAATTCCACTACCGAGCTCGTACCTGCAAGCGCGTTTCGCTCGTATCGCCGTTTGATGGCTCATAGTAAATTTCTTCAATCGACCACTTCGACAATTATCTATCTGTTTGCACGACGCTCGCTCGTGTTTTTCCCCGATAGAAAATCTCTACCGGGGAGGATCGTATTACACACGATAGTTTCTCGCGATTTTGCGCTTGAGTCTCGATAAAGAGAAGAATACCGAGAAATCGCGTGTCTTCGCTTCCTCGCCGTGATGATAACGATCGATTCCCCCCCATCGATTTGCGCAATCTGAAATTAATTCACCCGCATTCGGTTTATCTGGCCTTTCGGTCTCGCGTATAATTAGGCGTAATTACGTACTCCAGTTCGCGCTCGCCTACGCCTACGACTAGACCTTGGGTGCAAGAGAGAGAGAGAGAGGGAGAGAGAGAGTATAATATCATTGTCAAAGCGATAAGCGGGCACGTTTTGCATCACGCGTTTATCAATTGATGATCTTTTCACTTGTAACCGAGCCGAGCTCAACGGGCTAATGCTCATTAATGCAACAAGAGCTACGAGTATATGCGGTATGCACTCGGGCAAATCGCCGTGTGCTTGTCGCGGTGCACGTTTATAAAACAAGCCCGAACACGTGATTCGAAGTTTATACACTGAATCGCATTTGTTATCACGTTATACACACGTACACATAGATATTTTATGATATTTATTGATACATTCGCGATAATATAATCCGTATACAGATTGTGCGTGTCAAAAACATGATACACGCACAGATACGTGCAGAACAAAATAAAATATTGTTTTAAATATATATAAAAAAAAACTGAACAAAAATATATTATATGTTGCAGAAGTTTTTTTTTTCAAAAACCGATAATACATCGGCATTGAGCTAAAAGCTCATAAAGACTAGTAGAGCTCGGAATGCGCGGAAAAGGCCACTTTACTTATTTTAAACGGTGTAATTTCTTTTGCAATTGTTTCTTCTGACTATGTAATTACCGCAGCTATAAATAATTATTACCTAAACAAATTTTTGCACAGATGTCCTTCATGATTAAGTTCTAAATTATTAACATGTGGCAATTTGAAGCAAATTAAGTCATTAATACGATAAGGAACTAGTTTTGCGGCATATTTCTCTTTTTTTTTTTGTCTTCTTTTTTTAGTTTCGATCTGCCCGCCGTATATAATCATTAATCATCTAGTCGCGTGGGACGCGCGTGACGGATACACGAGTGAAACAATTATTATGCGACCGCAACATCTTGACGTTTTATACAAAAAAATGCAAACTCTTAATTACCTTTTATAAATGTCAGTTTTTATCATAGAAAACTGTAAGGTGTCACTCAAAACTTTTAAAACGTTCAATTCTGGAATCTGATTTCTTGCCCACCAAAAGATAATTGGCACGAAAAGAATCTTTAATAATTTGTAAACAATTTAGAAACTGGATTAACCAATAAAATATTTTTTAATTCTATTAATTTATAAAACAATTTAAAAATAATAAAATAGAAAAAAATTCACATTTGATATCAATATATATTGATAAAGTAATTTCCTTCGCACGAACAAAATTAAAATATTCTGATTTTGGTTTCTTATTACTATATTTAATAAATATATTGTATATTTGTATTGTATAATAATAATAATAATAAATATATATTTATTATTGCTATTATTATATACTATTATATCCTGCTGGAAATAACTACATCATTGTTTAACTTAAAGCCTCTTAAATTGCACGTGCCACTCGTATTTCGTTATTCCATTTTTATTAGATGATTCAACCGCACGAGGAGATATCTTTACATTTATTTCCTCTTGAGCTCATGTTGACGTTTATTAAAGCATGTAAACGTATTATACGTGACTCATAAAAATCTCAGACGAACTATGCGTACGATCAGCGCTTGAGGAAATTACAAGATTATCTGGTACATTGCCCAATGTTTACGATATTTGAACAGATTGTCGCACTATTCTCCGGTAATCGCCGTCATGCAATAAAAAGTATGCAAGACGAAAAATTTCGGTGGTTATCACCGCCGAGAAACGTACCGTTGTTGGCACAATCGCGAAATAAGCTCTTTGTTTTCATTTTGCTTTTATTTGTATAAAGCAAACGTCGCGGTATTGGCGAAACAATCAGACTAAATGACGCCAGTCAATCGAACCCACTTGTAGTAATTGCGACTTCTCTAACAGTGAATTACGCCGGCTCTATCGAAGATCAAACACCGACCATGTTCGTCGGCACGTACAGTTGTGCACTTTGTACGCGCATAAAACGACATATTTTGTTTCAGCTTGGATTCGGCCACGTTCGTTCGAAGACACCTATCTCCTCGAACGAACGTCGCTTTCAACCGATAAGCTTTAATCCGTCGTAGTAAAATCGCGGGTGATAAAGAAAGTACTCGGGAGCTCAATCTTAAGCCTGTGATAAAAAAGTTTTTACTTTTTTTCTATCTTTGCGAAGTTTATTAAGGAGGTTGTAAAGAGAATCAGAAATGTTAAGAGCTGCTTATAAAATTTTAAATATAAGCTCTTTTATAAATAATGTCAACATGTAAATTTTTTTTTAGATTTTTTTCTAGTTTTTGACCGACTAGTTCTTGAGAACATTTATAGCAAAATTCATGATTTTTTAACGTCACTTTTATGTCACAATAAAAGTTTTATCGCGTAATTTTGTATGTGCATTTTATACGGCGAAGCACTTAACCGACGTACTTGAGATGTGACAAGAAGTTTATCTATTTCGTATTGAGTTTCCATTGTCCTATTTAAGTACATGTCAATTAAATACGTTTTAAGCACGTTTTGATATCGATTTATTACTGCGGTTCTATTGCAGTGCAATTTAATATTGCAAGACCATGTGATCATATTTTTCAAATGAAAGTATTTTTGGAGTATTTTATCTTTCTTTTTTATATTTTTTATATTATATTATCTTCCTCTATTATATCTTTCTAAATTAATCATAAATTTATTCAAATCTTTAACATTTTTAATAGTCATTTTTATTGATAATTAATCGAGTTTTCCATTAGAATCCATTAAAAATCTTAAATTTTGTTATAAATGTTCTCAAAAACTAATTGGTGAAAAATCTAAAGAAATTCACATGCTGACATTATTTATAAAGATTTTATGCAATTCTAGTCTCGTCGCCTTCGTTGTTATGTAACTAGAAACAAAAGAGATAAACGTAACTTTTGGAAATTAATTTAAATACGCCCGAAACTTATACCTTAAATATGCATAAAGTTTAATTAATTCTTGATTAATCGTAGACGTTAAAATTATCTCTACAAAAGTCACGTCTCCTCTAAATAAAGTGTTACTCTAGATTTATATTGTATCGTACATTATTTAAATTTGCGGTATATCGAGCATTATTATCCGATTAGCAGTATTAATGATATCCAATGTGTAACGCATAAAAAAGTGCATGTAAAAAGTATATTGCTCAGAAAAGACAAATAAAATTTATTGAACTTAATAATTTATCGGAAGAGACTTAAATCGAATTAATCAAATTTTATATGTGATTACGATCAAATCAATATTGGGATTAAATCAAGCATAAATATGAATAATGAGCTGCAGAAATAAATTACAGGGACGTTGATTCGTTCGAAATCGTCGATTTCGAACTGCAAGGAACCGAGTAGGAAAGTATGTCAATAAAATTATAGTCACCTGATTATACTTACTGCTTTGTTGACTAATTGCAATGATTAATACAGAATTGTGCTTGCATGTCGCGCGCTTACGCAATGCGGCTTCAATATCAGAGCATATCTCTCGAGTGAGGATTCACGCGGATTATCTACCACGTTATCACGAGGCATTGCGCATTGTGAGGGAAAAAAATCTTCTCTAAATAAGATCTAAATAAGATCTAAATAAGATCTAAATTAAACCTATGAGAAAATTAGAATCATGCAGTACGAAGTCGGAAAAAAGCCGAGCGAGCGAGCCGCAAACGTTTCGGGAGATCCGCGCGGCGAGTATCTCTCAAAATTAAACGCCCGTAAATCGCGGAATTGTAATTTCCCTACGGCTCTGAAATGAATGGACGAAAGTTTTCGCTTTAATTTTCAATAAAGGAGAAACACGCGCGGATGTTCCAGCGGGCCGGACCGCGCCGCGCGCGAATAATGCGCGCAAACCGCACTCGTGACCGCGCGGCAATATAGATCCGCACGTTCTGGGGTACAAGATTTAAAAGTTATGAAACCGGGCGTCTTACATAAAATAGAGAGACACTCTAGTTGTTACGATAACCGCGAGCTCACGTAACCCAGCCGGCCTGCCGCCGCCTGCATTTGGGGGCTGCGCTGCGCCCGCGATGCGCTTCAGCGACGCTTTTAGCGTAAGAGGAACCCGGCAATCCCGCAATGAGAAAAAAAGAGACGCTTAGTCGGGATAACACTCCCGACAACATCGAGTTACTTTAGCAGACGCAAGAAATTCTGTCGATATAACTGAATCAATATTTGTAATTATAAGTATATCTGTTGCTAATCGAATTAATATGTGTCTAATTATAAGTGCTATTGTTATAATATTATTAATTATAATAGCTATTGTTTATAATATTAATTATAAATAGCTATTGTCTTCGATTAACTCGACATTTTTTGCTTGGATAGAAATAGTCATCGCTTTCGTTTATTTGCGGCAAGCAGATATCTCGTTTGCGGCTCTCGTGACAGAATTTGCTTCGCCGAATGTCGGAGGCGACGGATCACGTCTAATCTAATCGTCTCATTTATGATATAGTAATATTTTCATAATGTATTTTTCCTATAATGGAAGAGGTAAGGTGTGGGTTAAAGACATCCTCGTGACAATATCGCCTTGACTGCAATTAGTTACTTGGTTCACGGCCAAGTTTAATAGACTGATCGTGGTGTCTTCCACTCGTGAATAACGTCTCCAATCGTTTTAACTAACGATGACTAAAGTATCGCGATTCGCGATTGCGAATTGTCACATGTTATTAATCTAATCGCCATCGAAAAAGCTCGGGATATTTTTAATTCTTTGAAACGCGAACATCTCTTCTTTTATAAAATGAGAAAAGAGAGAATATTCTCCATCTGCATCTCATTTTATCTTTTTCTTGTCTACAGAACCCTGCTGTGTAGATTATTTCGTATTAGATTATTTTATTTTAAAAATGGCGTTCGCGAATAGAAAATTTCGATCGTTTATTATTGATTTGACCTATTAATTGATATTTCGTGTTTTCAGAATGAAAGACAATAACAGCTCAGACAGCAGGCAGGGTTTGGAGGGCTACGTGAATCACGGCTTAAGCGGATCCACCAACAACGTGGATCTCATTCATTCATTTCAATCTCTTCACAATTCGCACGGGAACCATCGCGATATACAAGGCTCTTCAGATTTCATCTGTAAGTTCTAAACGATAGTGCAAAAGGTTGATACGAAATCGTATTTTTTGCTGAGCTGCACACAGTGTCCGGGAAATAATTTTTCATATATTTTATATATAAAATTTGTCCATATATGTGTTTCTTTTCTCTTACGTAAACTCTGTTCGTGTATACAAGAAAAATAATAATAAGAAGAAGAATTAAGAAATAATTAAAAGGATAAATTTTTTTTACAAAAGAGTAAAGTTTGAGCAAATGAGAGAAAATTGCTCATATATTATACTCATATATAAATGTAATAATTGTAAAATATAATTTTAAAAATTCAGATGCTCGTTAATTCTAAAAACAATACGAGAGCTAGAGTCAAGAGGCCAAATACGAGCGAACAAGGATATTACAGGTAAAATATTCAATAGTTACTACTGAATATTTAATTTAACTTGTAACATACTTGTTTGCTTGTATTAAAATATTTAATAGTTGCTATTAAATATTTTAACTTGTAACATCCCCATTTGCTTGTATTTGGTCTCTTGACTCTCTCATAATCTCATAAAATATAATTATACATAGAATATTTTACTATCTAATTGTTATTTTACTTTTTGTAAAAAAGAACAATTCAAAGTTATTTTTTAAATTATTTTTTAATTATTTTTCTAATTATTTTTTTATATACATATATACGATCAGAGATTATACAAAGGAAATAAAAAACATAAATATATTTTATTTACATAATTATACAGCCACTGACAAAATTATTAGGTACCCTTTTTCTTCTGCAGAATATCTTGGAACTGTAAGCTTTTTCTTGTTTTCATCCTATTAGCCTTGTAAATAGTTTAATTAAACAATTAAGGCACAAAATTTATTATCTTTTTTAGGGAAACAACAATATTACTCAGAAAACTGTACACTTCGTATTTCGACTTTGATTAATACAGACGCGATTATTTCCATTTTACAAGCGCAATTGCTAGACTTTTAGTCTGTTCACTGCCACAGACAAAAAAATCCAGCAATTACTTGTAAAATGGAAATAATTGCGCCAGTATTAATCAGAGTCGAAATACGAATGTAAACAGTTTTCTGAATAATATTGCTGTTTCCTAAGAAAGATTAATGGACTTTGTACCTCAACTGTTTGAACCACTTCACAAGATCAATATTAAGATGGAAACAACACGTAAACAGAAAACTTATTTGTTCCAAGATATTTAGAAGAAACAAGAGGGTGCCTAATAATTTTGTCTATGGCTGTATATAAAAAATTATTTTCTGGATGGATGATACACATACACAGAGAGGCAAACGTTAGTTTAAACATATAAGTTCTATTCATTGTCGTATTTTAAAGCATAATTCACTTCTCTCACGCGGCGAGGATGCCACAAAAGTGAGTACCTATCGTAAATTCCACGACTGTTCGGACAAGCATCTAATAACGACTCATGTTACGAAATCGGCCGAGATCTTGCGTGTGTTTTATACTTTATGTATCTCACGAGGGTGATAATGATACGAAGACTCGTGTTTTAAACTTGATTTGACAAAGATAATTTAAATTGTCCGTTCTGTTGCAAGTTACGTCATCTTGAAACATAATTAAGTAACAACTAACAAGATGCGGTCGCAGATATACTTTAAATTATCAAATACAGAAGATTTGAGGATTTTTAAGTTCAATTTTACACAACGTCGTATAATAGAAGCGACGATAACTAGTTTCTGATCTGATTACATTATCATGTAAATTTATTGATATCGATCTTCGCGTTACGAAACTTCGGCTTCACGTTGCCACGGCCCCAATTTATTCAGCAGAGATAAGGACTCTTTCTTCAACTGCATCGTATTTAATAGTCGGTGATAAAAAGAAAACGAGCTTTGATAAAATTCCATTGACAATTAATAATTTTCAGTTGGAGATGATAACAGTTGATTCAATTTCAATAAACGGTTTGATAAAAATATTATATTACAAAATATTACAAATATAATCTACGTAAAGATAAGAAAATAGAAAAGATAAATTAATTATTATGTAAAAATGTTTTTTATTTTAATATTCAGTGAGTTTATTCTCTTACATTAGAATGCGTTATTAATCACTGGCGACCTACGTTAAACTTTCCATTTGATATTTTGGCCTCTTGATTATTAATAAGTATATTTTTATATTAAATGTTAATATTAAATAAATCTTTAATATAAATATTTTCTTTGTTTTGCATTGCATTTTGTACATTAGGCCTTTTTACTTGTAATAATAACTTTTTAAGTTTCATAATTTATTATGAAACACAATTTATTTAACAGTTATAATGAACATACTGCGTAGTAATCCACGCGGCGTAGACGACAAATTACATAAAATTAATCCGGCACGAAACGTGTTAATCTTCCTATCATTTTATTTCTTGCGGTGAAAAATGTCATATAATCCACCCGTTGCATCTTGCGCATCGTGCTCATAAAAAAATAATAATAAAACAAATAATTAAAAAATTATCATATTTTTGGGAGTTGCTATAATCAAAACTGCATTATCAAAGAGTCGGATGACATTAACGTATGCAAGATCACGGCAATGTGCCTTCATGGTAATGTCGCCAATGATTTCATTCCGCGGAACTGGTTCGCCTTCCTTGACGGGGGCAAACGAAAAATCGGCCTTCTGAAGAGTACATAATGCTTTTAGATATTTACATCTCTTAGCATATATATATATATTTTTTTTCCCTTCTTCTCTCGTGCAATTATACGCCAAGATATAATAAATTCAAGTGTCGCGCTGGTCTGTACGAGAGTACTACGTCCTTGTTACCGTGCTTGTCACCGTTGCGTTTTCGCGTACACGAAATTATTTATGGACTAACGTGGTGGACCGCGTATATGATACGACAGATGCGAATCCCCGTGTTAAAATTACATGGTTATGCTGAAGTTTGGCCAGCTGGTTTTTTCAGATACTTCTTATTTGCCTTATAAGTGGGTCAAAAAATTATACGATCGAAATGACTGAGAAATAATTGAGAAGGGACTGAAAACCTTGCATCTAGTCACTACAATCATTTAAGATGAATCATACCTTTTTAAACCCCGAATGAATCTTAAAAAGAATAATAATATTGGAAACGTTTAAACGTATATACATAAATCAATAGATTACATAAATTGGCGAATAAACAATTACGATTGCAATTAATAACAATTCTTTAATGATAACAAGACATTGTAAAATAAATTTTCACACATATGATATATATTTGAGAAATATAAATGAAGGGTTAAATTTAGATATTATATAATAGGAGCTATAAAATTAAGGATAACGTAAACTTTTAAGCTACTATATTCTCATTATAAAATTATTTGCCGTGTGTGAATAGTGATCGAAGAGCCGGGGGATGACGAGGCCAAGCAGAAGGAAGGTCTTCTGAAATCGGTGTTGCAGCACGCGAGGCGGCGTGCCAAGGCCATATGCACGAAGAAAACCCTTTACAAGAGGCTGCCGGTCTTGAACTGGCTGCCAAGGTACAACTCTCAAGATGCGCTCGGAGATCTGGTGGCCGGGATCACCGTGGGCCTCACCGTCATTCCTCAGTCGCTGGCGTACTCGAACGTCGCCGGTTTACCGCCGCAGGTACATAAACGAGACGTTTATCGCTCACACAATGACTTACGGGGATTTACATAAGAATCGCATCGAGATTACGTTAGTACGGTGCACGTTTGATCAAATGTTTTTTCACTTAACTTAATTAATAGAAAAGAAAGGATGAAATCAAGGTAGCTTTCGAAAAAAGAATATAAAAGATTAATTCTTTCATAAACTAATTTTCAAGAGATATGGAAGTAAATAGTAGCTGTGCTTTTTAACTAATTGCAGGTAGATTTACTATTTTACTTTGATAAAATTTTAATTTGATGGTTAAAATTTGATATTGAAAAGCGACAGATGATGATTATCCTCGACTTTCTTTCTAAGAAAAAATTGACCTGTTTTATATTTTCTATTTACATATGTATATCAATCTTTTGTTTCAGTACGGTTTATACGGCAGTTTCCTGGGTTGTTTCATCTACGTAATTTTCGGGTCCTGCAAGGACATACCTATGGGACCCACTGCCATAATATCTTTGTTGACTTATCAAACAGTGTCTCATTTGGACGCTCCGGTGCAGCATGCGATTCTATTGTGCTTTCTAGCCGGAATGGTGGAGTTAATAATGGGTATATTCGGTCTCGGTGAGTCGTCTTCAGTAATTTATCAAGATTAATTTACTTTGTGGTCATAAAACATCTCAATTTTTAAAAGAGCCCGTCGTTGAATGTGAAATTGAACAAAAAGAGCGGAATGAATTAATTATTTGACGTGAATTAAACATCAAAAGGTTTTTACTTAAACTAACTTTATATAATTAGTGATTTTAAAAAATTAAATTTAACAATAAGAGCATTAAGTGCTTGAGTTGAATTCTTTTGACATTTTTAAAATATGAGATAAATCACGTTTTCTCATTCTATTTAATATTAAAATGTCGCTTTTTTTTCTTTAAAAATTTCGTCTTTATCGCGAGACAGATGTGGAATAATTGAGATTATATTTCGTTTTCTTTTTTTTAGGATTTCTAATAGATTTCGTGTCCGGACCGGTAAGTTCCGGTTTCACGTCAGCGGTTGCTTTGATAATTGTCACATCACAAGTCAAAGACCTCCTCGGTATTCCTGCCAAGGGCTCTCAATTTATTGAGATGTGGCGGAGTATCGGTGGGCTGATACACCAGACATCCGCCTGGGACGCTACTCTTGGAGCGTCCTGCATAGCACTGCTATTAATTCTGAGGGTAATTATTCAATACAGCATTACGAGAAATGTAGATATATTGTGAGAAATTATTAAAATCCTCTCGCAACGCGACGTTAATATTTAAATTTAAATCAAGCTATTTAGATATTGTATGTGTAGATTGTAGAATATAAATTTAATGCAGAGAGCATTTCGTTTAAAACGCGAACGAAAATAAATTATAGCTTTATTTTAAATAAATATTTGCGATAGCTCTGAGAGAAAAAGCGATGGAATTATTAACGGAAAACTCTTAATTAAATATTACCGCGATTTAAATATTAATATTATTACAGTTGCAATAAATAAAATATTTTTATATGTGATTGCAGTTATTAGCCTCATGCAAGTTCGGCCCGAAAAAGGAGGAGCATCATACTACAAAACATCGCGTCGTGAATAAAATCATCTGGCTGATCGGCACCTCGCGAAACGCACTTCTAGTAGTAATTTGCGGTTTACTGGGCTGGAGTTTTCAACACAACTCGCCTGTCAGATTGATTGGTATGCGACGCAAATAAAATCTCTTTTTTTTAAAAACAAATTTGCGCGACCGTAAAATATAAACTTTCATCAAAAATAACCGGCACATCACGTTGTAACATAATATAAATAAATGCAAAATTTCGTCCAGTTTGCAACTCGTAAAAATTTTAATTATTAATTATAGTGAGATGAAATATTATATAAAATTTATTTTGATTGCATATATATTGTATTGTATACAGGGTGTCATTTTAATCAACGCAGGCAAATATCTCGAAAAATATTGAAGATACGGAAAAATGTTTCAGACAAAAGTTGTATGGTCTAAAGGGGGACACATGATTCCGATGTGAGTCATGTCGTAGATGTTGTTTTCAAGAAATTTTAAAGACAACCAATTTCTTAAATAGAACTGGTTTTTTCCCTTGAGATAAAAGTTGTAGATCTCGTCGAGACGTTTTCAAAACACTATGATAAAGCTCTCTTTTGTTAAGAATTTCCTGAGATATTTTAAATTTTGTCATGATATTTTTAATCTAAAATATGAAATATGTCGTAAAGTATTCACTTTTTGATGACTTTACCTTGATACTTTTATACGTAGAATAATGAAAGGAATCGATTGTAAAAAAAAAAACAGAAAACATTATTTTTAAAACTTGACTGCATTTTGTGGACGCATTCAATTTTGTAAAATAATTTTACAATTATTGTAAATGTAAAAATTAATATTATTATTTGAATCCTTTCATTATTCTATGTATAAAAGTATCAAGGTAAAATCATCGAAAAGTGAATACTTTACGAGATGTTTCATATTTTAGATTAAAATCATCATGAAAAAATTTGAATTATCTCAGGAAATTCTTAGCAAAAGAGAACTTTATCATAGTGCAAGTGTTTTGAAAACGTCTCGACGAGATCTAAAACTTTTATCTCAAGGGAAAAAACCAGTTCCATTTAGCGGAGTTTACAATGAGAATATAAGGCGTAAACATTTAAGTTTGAAACATTAAGCCGTAATGTTCTTTTCACATTTGACTGTGATTGTCAATTTCTTACGGCTTAATGATTAAAACTTAAATTTTACACCTTAAATTCTCATTGTAGACTCCGCTTTTAAGAAATTAGTCTTTTTAAAATTTCTTGAAAACATCTACGACATGAATCATATCGGAATCATGTGTCCCTCTTTAGACCATACAACTTTTGTCTGAAACATTTTTCCGTATCTTCCATATTTTTCGAGATATTTGCCTGCGTTCAGCGTTGATTAAAATAACTCACCTTGTATATATATATTATTGGAAAAAAATTATGTTATTAAATCTTAATATATCATAAGATTCGAATATTTTTTAGGGTATCCTAAAAATAAAACATTAAAATTAAATTAAAGCTAGGTAAAATTTCTTATTCTAGGCCACATACCGGGAGGTATGCCTACTGTACAACTTCCACCGTTCGGATTCGCCAAGGATGACAATACGACGGTCACGTTTATCGAGATGCTCAGTAATCTGGGCAGCGGCATTGTCGTATTACCGCTCATCTCTCTAATGGAAGACATCGCTATCTGCAAGGCCTTCGGTAAGCATCTCAGAAAGTTGCGTGTTCCGCCGTCGCGTAATTCCGCATTAAGAACTGACCAACTTTTATTACGAAAGGGCCGACTTTTATCCTCTCGATGTGATCGAATTGCTTGGAGCTTATCGTTTAGAAACGGTTATTTATAACGGAATTTATTGCATTTTTACAGCTAATGGAAAATCGGTGGACGCCACACAGGAGCTGATAGCGATTGGTGTTGCGAACATCGGAAATTCCTTCGTGCAAGCTTTCCCGGGCACGGGATCCCTCAGCAGGAGCGCGGTGAACAACGCTTCCGGTGTCAGGACACCGTTCGGCGGCGTTTATACTGGTGAGTTCCGCTCGCGGTTTCCGCAAATCCATTTATCCTTCGCCAGAGTTGGAAAGTCGAAAGCGGAGAAAGATCGGAGAATGATATCTTGCAAGGATTCCCTGCGCCGTCGCTGAATTCCTTCTTCGATAATATAATAGAATTCGCGCAGAAGAATATAATATAGAATTCACGATAACCGCGTTTGAGTCAAATAAAACGTTTTGATATAGCCGTTTTGTGTTCCAATCGTCACCCTTCATCATCCAGTGTCTAAGCGAAAAGGAAGCATTTCCGACTACTGCTTTATAAGCAAAAAAATGTTTGTTTCAATCCTCTCTACCATCCCTAGAAGTTTATACCTATAGTTTCTCTTCACCCTGTATATGTATAATGAAAATTAATTAGATCTTAAAATTAATGCAAAGTTCCGAATATCGACGACAACGAACGATACTAGAGAAATATCTTTATGTTGATAATGTCATGAATTTCTTAACGCAAAGCCATGCTCTCTCGAAATGAATTGGACGATAAAAATTCAAGGAATCTAATGCATAATAACGATCGACGAGACAGTTTAGATCTACAAGAGTAGCGCGGCTCTGAAAGCCGACTTTAGAAGTGGTTCGAATCTCGGGATATCCGTTTTTTGTTGCAATCTAAAATCTAAGAAGCTTGTTAATCTTCTTCACACTATCAAGTGTAAATCCTATCAAATGTTTTATACAGTAAAGCGACCTAATTTTGGTCAAATTTGAGGTATATATATATATATCGCAGCCTTATTGCAAAATCAGCCCTTTTGCAAAAAGACTAGCCTTTTTTCAAAAGGCCGCCCTTTTGCGAAGCACTGATCGTTTCCCAATAAGACTGAACGCACTTTAGGCTTTTTGGCACACATGGGCTGGTGCTAGGCTAGGCACTTTGCAAGAACTCTAAAATACGTCAGTTTTATTAAAGAAACGATCAATGCTTTCGCATAAGGGCGCCCTTTCGCAAAAAGGCTAGCCTTTTTGCAATAAGGCTGCGACATACACATATATAGGCCGCGGTCTAAATTCAGGGTGTAAACGTAGTCAATAATGTGGCTCATTTGCCACGCCCGTCCTTAAAGGGTTAAATATAATAATAATAAGATAAAACTATGTTAGGGTCAAACAAAGCTGTATTTTTGGTGCAATATTCACGTGTCTGTTTCAGGTGTGCTGGTAATTTTAGCCCTGCTATTCCTCACCCCGTACTTCAGTTTCATTCCACGCGCCACTCTGGCGGCGATCATTATCGCCGCGGTCATCTTCATGGTCGAAGTCAAAGTGGTGAGGCCGATGTGGAGGACGAAAAGTAAGAGCGCACACTTCTCACGAGATATACCAGATAAATTTGCGATACGCCACGAAATTAACACTGTTCCTCCTTCTCGCAGAATCGGACCTCATCCCGGGGCTGGGTACGTTTATCGCGTGCTTGGTGCTGCAATTGGAGATCGGCATCCTCTGCGGAGTCGGGATAAATATTCTCTTCATCCTGTACCACGCCGCTAGGCCGAAAATATCCGTGGAGAAGCTCAAGGTAATTATATCGATTTGCTTAAAATACGAAATCGATTCCTCATTCGCTTTAACTCTTCAATTTTTCATTCCGCTCTTGATTGAAGCTCTTATTTCCTTACACGGACTTGAGTGATACACTGTTAAATTCATGTAGTATCAAATTACATTCAATTTGAGTCATTTTTAACCATTCCTATAGGTCACCACCGTTCCTACTCAATAAAGTATGTCGTTAATTTAACTAAACCAATGGAGTTAAAATAATACTATTTAAATGATGTTAAAATAATAAATTTTAGCTGTAAATAACAAAATTTTATTTAAATAACAAAATTAAATTAAATTACAAATAACAAAATGTTATTTAAATAGCGTTTTGTTATTTTTAACTAAAATTTATTATTTTAACATATCATTTAAACTCAAGGTATTGGTTCAAATTTTATCCTTTAATATTTAACAGTGTATCCTTTCGGGGTGATAATACCCGTTTCTATTTTTTTTTTTTTTCTTTTGTCCGACAGACTCTCCACGGTATCGAGTACTTAATGCTGACGCCGGATCGTTGCTTGATCTTCCCTTCGGTGGACTACGTCCGCAATTTGGTGACCAAGTACAGCCGACGGGCCGAGAGCGTCGCGACGCCTGTAGTGATCGACTGTTCGCATATCTACGGTGCGGACTACACGGCCGCCACGGTCATCGAGATCCTGACGAAGGACTTCGCCATGAGGGGCCAGCCGCTCTTCTTCTACAACCTGAAGCCGTCGGTGTACGCCGTCTTCGAGGGCGTCGAACCCACGGACTTCGTCGTCTACTATAATCGGGAAACGTTGGACGATCTCCTAAAGGAGAAGGGCTACATGAAGTAGATCAAATTAGAAGTCATACGGAACGGTATAAAAATATTGTTTCCGATCGGTGAAAGATGCATTCGTATACTTTCATATAGCGTGTGTTCCTCGAGGCTGTTATCCGGATGCGACAGCCGGTTCACCAAATACGTGAGAATTGAGAGACTCTCAAGCATCTTCCGATTCTTTGACGCGGTCGACTGGACTGCGAGGCGCAGCCCGTACGTGAATCTTTTTAAATACAATCGCCATGAAAGCGAAATTTTATGAAGCAACTTTATATATTTATACGTCCTCGTCAGTCCGGCGGTATATCTCGCGGCTTGAAGTTCCGAATAACAACGAAAGCGACGATAGAAGACGTAGGAGATATCATCGACCGTAACGACGATGCCTAAAAAGTTTAACTTTAAATATTTTAGGATCTAGGCGAAAAAAAATACTGGCGAAATGCTTGATTCGCGCGGGTAGCGAAAGCAATCGGAGAAGGCAGGGGAAATGTTGAGGCATGTATAAGTATATGTGTCGAATATATTTCAAATATGTCGGTATATGTATATAATACGCATGTATATCGTTATGTATCTCGAAGAGAAAGATATTATATATATTAGAAGCAGCTTGGGAATATCCTGTACGATAGGAAATTCCCAGGAGCGACTGGGGAACGTCTGAAAAATTAAAATGCGGCTTTGAAAAGGCGCCTTTTAGACACGTTAAATATCTCATAGATCCTCGTTGAAATTCTTGTCTCGTCTCCAAGTATTTATTTAACTCCGTGATGAAGCGGGAACATCTTGCGTAACGTTCCAATCGATATCACTCAGCGTTCTTGTATTTAATCCCCTTACCCTTACGCTGTTTGAGATTCTCGGAGCAGGAAGGAGTTTCCATTGTACATTTTTATACGCCTACTGCTTCACGCAAAATAACACCCTCTGTATTCTAGAAACGCGTGTACATAAGTATAATAAGTTCGAACGATACTGTGATAATTTTATAAGCAACCCAGGGAGAACAACATTTTATAAGCAAATGTCTTGAGTCTGGCGGACAATCTGGCAGAGAGATATTTATACGGCGGAAGCGACGGATCCTCGTAGCTTCCGTCGTGACGCTTATTGTGTGTTATGGGAATATGATAGATCTCGTGAATTTTTAAAAACGTTTATTGCACCGACGACGCGTGATTCGTAGTCTCGACGCGTCGACAAAAAATTTCGCAAAACGTAACTAATTTACGGTATTTTCGATTGGTATGCAAAAGAAACCGTTTTTTCTATTATATGACTGCATGGTTTAAAAAAATTTTTTTTAGAAAATGCCCTATGCATTATGGCATAAAAATAGTATTAATTATACATGTATTTTGTAATAATAAATGTAAAGATAATTAATTTTATATTATCATTATAACTGTAACAATTGTAATAATTATATGAGAGCTTTATACAATTTAATTTTAAGTAAATTAAACAAACAGGGTTTTAAGCAATGCGGTAATATAATAGCAAAAGCAAAAGTTGCTGCATTCTTTTAGCAGCGATGGGCTCTCGTCGCTGAAAGATGGATCTAATGCGGCATGCTACTTCGGCGAGATAATGCCGATATTAATCTTTAGAGAAATATTATGCTGCAACTATGCGTAATTATGTTACATAAGAAAGAAGATTATAGAATCCTGTGGTAAATTACTTAAAATAGCGCTGCATCTGTGCTGTCGAAGATAAGCTTCGTCCACTCGATAGACTTACAAGCGATTGAACAATGTATATAAATTGCAATAGTGTGTTTTATATCTGCATATGTATATAATATATATATGTCAATTAATATGTAATTATTATGTAATCGTGTATTAATTCTTTCCGCCATTTCCAGTCTCCAAAACGTGAAGAAACGTAATTAGCTTCAATACAATCTTCGCAAGATCGGTAATACGTTGCATATTTATTGCAAAAAAGCACATGACATTGTCGCAAGTCAAATAAAAACCACAATGTTTTAATATTAACGTATAGATATTCTTCACGATTTTTGCAACAGAAGTTCAACGATTTTACAATTACAATTGAAGTTTAATTTTAGAAATTGTCATCAAATCATTATCTGCTTTAGATCGTCAGACTAATTTTTTCCGTCACTTCCAGTCTCCAACGTGAAAAAACTTATAATTAGCTTCAAAACAATCTTCGCAAGATCGGTAATATGTTGCATATTTATTGCAAAAAAAGCACATGACATTGTCGCAAGTCAGATAAAAACCACAATGTTTTAATATTAACGTATAAATATTCTTTACGATTTTTGCAACGAGAAGTTCAACGATAAATTTAGAATTACAAATTACAGTTTATAATTTTAGAAATTGTCATCAAATCATCATCTGCTTTAGATCTACCAGACCAATATATAATCATTTTTTATATCGCGAGTAAAAATTGTATGGAACGGTATAATAGCTTTGTAATTCAAAAATAATTTAAAAAGCGTTGTTATTCAAAGTCACCCTCCTGTCCACCCTATACGTGATCGACACCCCTTACACGCGCGCGGTATGACAGCCGCCGCGTTTCTCGATACAACGGTTAATTATGTATACACGATGACAGGGCGAATCGGTCCAGCGAAGGTCGCTCTCGCTCTCTCATTAGCCTGATTGTTCATCGGCAGATATATATCTTATCCCTACACGCCGCATTATATAGGGCGATGGTCTCCCTTCTCCCAGCCGGCCGGGCGTTATCGATTGTTACGAACCACCGTGTACGCCAGAACCGTAGCCGAGGATCGCGGCGCCTATCGCGCGCGAATTACTTTCAACGCTCCTGTTCCTGAGAGGCGACTAAATATAAAGAAAAAAAAAAAATCCTCGGATTATCATAATTATTAAATTATTAAAAAAAATGGAAGAGAAACTAGAAATCTGTCGCTGTCTGAAATTTGATGAAAAGCCAACGTGGAGAACAGGGCAATGAACGACCATGACCGATATATAGCTGACTCTATCGCGGTCGAATAAACGCGATCAACGCTTTCCCAGCTTCCTTTCATCTCGCGGGACAAGGGAGCATATCTCGCGTACGTACGCGCGACGACGCACGCCGCGACGCGCCGTCGACTTCCCGTCGATCGCGGGATGCAACACGCATGACGGCGAGATGCGATGACGGCGGACGACGGCGGCGGCGGCGGCGGGTGGACCCGTGGACCAGTTACGGGTCTGCCCCCGTGCCGTTTGATAACGCGCTAAATGTGCACTTTCCGCGCGGCGCGAGACCGTGCGCCCGCATCCGCAGCCCTCCGCCGGCTGCGCCAGTCGCACGTTGGCCGATGACGGACGCGCACGGGGTGAAAGTGAACGTGTCCCCGACCGGCGGCGGCACGCTACTCCGGGGTAAGTGCGACCCTTCTCGCGAAAGCTCGCTCTTGCGAAAACTTCGGATATTCGGTGGTCGACGGACCTCCCGGACCTCTCGGACCTCCCCCCCGGGAAACGTCCTGACGTTTTCGAGGTTTCGGAAATTTCAGGGGGTGGCGAACATCATTTTTCTTCAGACTCAAAATTATTTATTGTCCAATATATTTTTTTTCTCTGTAATTTATTCCGCTTTCAAGTTAAGCGAATCGAACACGGAGCCGTTTTGCATCTTATTTTGCATGCGCTTCCAAGCAAAAGGAATATATAAGAACGATTAAGCTTGACTTTACACAAAGCTGCTTTGCGTTTTATGGAAATACGAGCGCGTTTCAGCCATCGAGAAACGAAGCGAATCCATTATGTATCCGTATTGCAGAGCTTTTTTTTTTACGTGCAGGCTGAGATTATGTAATTTTTGATAAATGCATTTCTGTCCTCGAGACTGGTTTCCGGATATGCCGATGGGCATTTCGGAAATTTGAAAGGTATAAGAGGATTTCAAGTCTTGTCCCGTGTGTGTATCTTTTTATTAGAATATTATTTCCATATCGCAAAATTACATTTGACATTTCGTTTTATTTTAAAAATGAAAAGTCTCATCGAAAACTAAAAGATCCTTATTTCTCCAAAACAACCCTCACGGGAAAATACTACAGAAAGACAATCAAATTTAAAATATAAGGCAAACGACTCGTTTTAAGATTAATATTATATATTTTTAATTGTCATACTGAAAAAGGTCTGAATAAGACCGAAATGTCTGTAATTTGTATCTATGTTTATATTAAAGTTACTTTTTTGTATTTTTTATATCTCTTGCTTAAACATTAATTTGCTCTTATATGCCTTATATTTTAAACTTGATTGTATCTTGAGAGCGTATTTCTTGTTTTTGACTACAGAAAGACTACTATATTATAGTTACGAAAAAAGTACACGAAACTATAGCAAATATTACAGTAATTACTGTAGTTTTGTGTACTTTTTTCGCAACTACGGTATAGCTTTTTTCATAAGAGAAGAGGACACGCAGATGATTTATCCAAATCTTCACATAAGATTTCTCCTTCGCCAATTCCCAAGTAAGTGTAATTGAGAAATCATATAATTAACTAAATTCTTGTCCGATTTAAGCTCACGTTTTTCTCATTGCTCAGGTAGCAGTATGATGTCTTAATGACGTATTGTTAACGTTAGAGACATCATTAAGATGTTGTTAATATATGTCATTTGACGTCATTCTGCTATTTGGGTGTCTTCACTGCAAATCCAAATGTATTATTACATTTTTACACGCATAAACATCTAAAAATGACACATTTAACTGAAGCTCCTTTTACATTTCTTTATGTGTCAAATTACGTTATATAACACGTTTAATCATATTAAATTAAAAGTTATATTTCAAATCGAACAAGAATTTAGTTAATTATATAATTTCTCAATTACACTCGATTGGGAATTGGTGAAGGAGAAATCTTATGTGGAGATTTGGATAAATTGTCTGCGTATCCTCTTCCCTTATAGAAAAATCTACTGTAGTTGCGAGAAAAGCACACAAAATATACGTTAAATTGTGTTAAATAACATGATTTACTTAAAACGGTAAGAAATGTGTAAGAAAAGCTTCAGCTAAAATAACACTTGGATTTGCAGTGCTCCCTTTATGGGGGAAAGATCACAAGTACATATATCTCCCAATTCCGTTTCTATTAAACTTTAAAAGAGAAACTGGTACCTCCGGTCCTTTAAATGTCGCGGATGCTATCGCATTCGATTTTTCAGCCTCTGCCGGATACACCAGTTGCATTTCCGCGCATAATTCACGAGCGAAGATTATTCCGGTCTGATCGCGGTGCACATAATATACAAGCTATCGGGAATATCTTTCAGACGGCATCGGTGGGAGCGTGTCGGCGTCGATGAGGCTGACGCCGGCGGACACCGCGGCGATATAATGGCATCCAGGAGGCCGACCAAGTACGACGACTCGTAAAAATCGACGACGATGGAATTGCGCAAGGGCCCCTGGAGGATCGTGATCCTCGTGTGCGCCTTGGTCATCTACCTGTGGATGATCTTCGTCGATCACTCGCACATGCTGGCCGACATATCGCAGAGGATCACGGTGCAGAGAACCCGGATCTCCGCGAGGAACGTCCTGTACCTGCAGGGTCCCGAACGATCGAGGATCGAGGAGGCACTTCCGGACGGCCGGATGGAACCGAAGAGACCGCAGCCTCTCACATCCCGTAACGCTAGCGGACCTGGCGGTACGCCCGAGAGAGGTGTATCGGGGTATCAGACGCTTAAGCAACAGGGTCTGGTGACAAGCCGGCAATTACCCACCGCCCTGATAATCGGCGTGAAGAAAGGCGGGACTAGGGCCCTTTTAGAGTTCCTGCGGTTGCACCCCGCGATTCGCGCCGCCGGCTCCGAGGTTCATTTCTTCGATCATCATTACGTTAAAGGATTTCGTTGGTACAGGTGCGTGGCGTGCGACTAATCGTTTTCAACGATTGAAGCGCGATATACGGCTGGACTAATCCATTTAAGACTTTAAGGCCTCGAGATTACGAAGTTCTGAGATATAAGTTCGAGCTTGTCTCCCCCCTTTCCCCTCCCCCCCCCCCTTCCGCTAACATTATTCTATACATAAGTAATAACTTCTTTAAGTAAAGATAACTTTGTTGAAATAAACGTAAAGCCCCATCTACAAATATCTAATTTATTTCATAGTAATTAATTATAAGTAATTAAGCCGGGATCAGGCGCCTGGGGTGATGATTTTTATACCCCAGTATCGAAAAAATAAAGCTCACGTCACAGTAATTTTAATGTACTTCTTTAAAATTTTTTTGTTTCTCTTCTTAATTCAAAAAATCTTCGGTAAATCTATTTACATATATCGTCCTCAAATACTAATAAATTATAGAACAATATGATATCAAAAATATGCAATGTATAATATATAAGATGTAATAACAATGCCTTTAATTGGGGTGTAAAAATCATCCCATTTATGTAAAAAGAAATCAGGCGTCTGTTCCCGGGGTTAATTACACGGAGAGAACGGTTTTGCTGAATTATCCAAAATTTCAGCTGGATATAGATCTGAAAATAATTTTGTTGGACCATCAAAATAATTTATGTAGGACAACAAAATTTTTGACACTCTAGCAAACAGTTTGAGTGTCCTGCATAAATTATTTTAATGGTCCAACAAAATTATTTTCAAAACTATATCTAGCTAAAATTTTGGATAATTCAGCAAAACCGTTCTCTCCGTGTATAATTAAGTAATTTAACTTTTTAATAGCGTTGGTATATAAAACACAATGGTACCCTATGTAATTAGGCGCAGGATGCCGCCGACTCTGGTCGGTCAGATCACCATGGAGAAGACGCCGTCGTACTTCGTGACGAGCGAGGTGCCGAAGAGGGTGAAGCACATGAACCCGGGGATGAAGCTGATCGTCGTGGTGAGGGACCCCGTGACCCGGGCGATCTCCGATTACACGCAGGTGAAGAGCAAGCGTCGCAAAATGCCGCGCTTCGAGGATCTGGCCTTCCTGAACGGCTCGAGGATCGTGGACACCTCCTGGATGCCGCTGAAGATCGGGGTCTACGTGCGGCATCTGGAGCGGTGGCTGCAGTACTTCCCGCTGTCGCAGTTGTTATTCGTGTCCGGCGAACGTCTGATCAACGACCCGGTGATGGAGATCACCCGGGTGCAGGACTTCCTGGGCCTGAAGCGGGTGATATGCGAGAAGCACTTCTACTTCAACGCCACTAAGGGCTTCCCCTGCTTGCTCAAGTCGGAGGACCGCGCGACGCCGCATTGTCTCGGTAGGATAATCAAGGGAAACGCGCGGATAATTAAGCTTCTAACACACAATTATCTGTAATTAAAAATCCGTTTTCAGAGAGATTATAAAATGCGTTTCACAGATTTTAGAGATTTTAGAGCGCTATCTTTTTCTTTGACTTTAAATGGTGTAATACTCTTCTTCAAGAAGGAAGTTGCCGGTCTTTCTAATTAATCTTTTACAATGAAATTTATCAAATATTTTATGGAATGTGTGTTTCGTTTGATCCACTTGTTTGCAAGATATTAAAGAACCATATATATGTAACGTTTAATATTAATTAATTGTTCATTATTTTTCAGGAAAGAACAAGGGTCGCAGTCATCCCTACATCGATCCTATGGCGATTCAGCGTCTCCGAGATTTCTATCGGCCGTTCAATCAGCGATTTTATCAATTGGCGGGTATGGATTTCGGTTGGTACTAAAATCCACGCGTATCGCGTACATACATATCGTAAGCAGGAAAACGGAACGGAGTCAATTCTCGTTGTGTATCAAGTACTTATTGGTACTTATCAAATACGATATCTATTGCGCCTGAATATCTGTAATCTGATAGGAACATATAGGTATATATTACAGTCATATCGGAACGCGCCGCATTAGTTCATAGCGTTCGAACGAAACTTTTCCGAAATCTTGCTTCCGATGATGTAGTCTTCAGTTTCATCAGGTTTTAATCTTCTCAAATTAAATTGCCAAAAAATATACGTATTTTTCCTAATTCTTTCATTACGTAAAATATTAAATAATTTATAAAAACTCCATGAATAACACGAAACTTTTCCAAAATTTTACTTTCGATGATAATAAGATTGAAGACTATTATCATCGGAAATAAAATTTTAGGAAAGTTTCGTGTTCATATAAAATATGTCATCATATATATTTTCATCTTTTCAAATTAAATTGCAAAAGAATATACATATCTTTTTTAATTTTTCTAATTTATATTAATGTAGCGTTGAATAATTTATAGGAACTCCGTATATAATACAAAACTTTTCTAAATTTTGCGTTTAAGTTTTTATCTTTTCAAATTAAAATTGCAAGAAAATACATATCTTTTCTAACATATCTTTTCGTTACATTGATTTAGTATAGCATTATGATAAAATAATTTATAAGAACTCCGTATATAATAAAAATCACTGTGTTCCGTTTGTTATTTGTAACATAGTTAGATTATTTAGATTCGTAGTTTAATAAATATTAGATTTGCCACCGTAAAACGAACAGAAAGGAACGATATCTCTAAAAAAATTATGAGCGTACAGTTGCCGTCCGGAAGTCTTTACGAAAAGAAACCGCGACATATCTATAATTATCCTATAATTATTATAATAAAGCTACAATAATGAAATTATATCCGAGAATGAAAATCATATTGAAGATACTTCTATACGCAATGAAAAGAATATAAAATCTGTATGAATATAGATATATATACATAATATATATATCTATATATATAGATATATATACATAATATATATATATATATTAATAATGCGTGCGAAAATGAACGGGAGTTACAGTTTCTTTAGAGCAACATGCAATTAGTTACTTCTACTAAATAAAATTAATTTAATTTGACACACCGTAATTAGATGAACCAAATCCCAATATTATAGGTATATTTATCGGTTATTTATTTTTGGATTTTTAATTGTGTTATAGAAATGACACAATAGTGCAATATTAATATAATGTATCTCTTTGTATTTTGATTAATTCATGTGAAATGTAACAGCGAACGCGATTATTATAACAACTATGCAACGAAAGGGCGAGGTGATTAAAAAATTTTTATCGAGCAAAAGTTTATTCGCGCTGACCATATTATAAAAAATTGTATTTCAAAAACTTTTGAAACAGCTCTTTTAACGATATTATCAAAGTTTTAAATAATTCACGTGTAATTAAAACAAACTTTCATTTTGCAATACAAAAAAATTATATTAATCATATAATATCATATACGTTAATTATATCGCACAAAAATAAAAAATTTATATATTTTATTATAACTGTAAATTATATTTAAAAAATTGATATTCTATATTTAATTCGCACATATACAATTTCTTTATTTTTTAATATTCGATACTCGATAATCTCACAGTCTCTTCGCCCTCGTTAACAATCCAATTGTGCATTTGTCATTAATATAATGTATAGTACGACAATGACGAATAAGTATAAAAATAATATTAAAATTTGCTAGTTCCTAAGTATTAAAATCTAGTCAATGCAATTAGCAAAGATATGCGCATTTATGGAGTAGCTGGATATAGAAGACCTCCGACATAATTAAGTCACAAGTCAGAGATTTAATTATGCAGAGGGTATAACGTAAAATAGGGGGACAGAAATCAGGACATTCTTTAATAATTACATATTGAAATCGGTTTCCTCAACGGATTTACTTTTTGCTCTACAAAAGTAGTTAAATATATCGTTGATATTCCTGCGTTTCGCGATATATATTCTGTATAAGTCAGCGTTTATAAGATAAATCTAACAAGATCAGTAAATCATGAGACAAGTCGGAAAAAATGAAGAAATTACTTCGGACATGAGGGTGAAGGTATCGAACTATTCCATATAAGTTCAGGCAATTAGTGCGCAACGTACGTTAATACATTTTGTATGTAAGAAAGAATAATAATTAATGTATTTAACGACGATTGGAGGTCTGTATTTATCTAGTACGTAAGAATGAAAGTAGACAACTTTTAGCGATACGATCCGTGCGAACGACGAATGATGTAATAGTGAAGCACAGTGCTTTTGCTCAAATTGTACCACAGGAGGCTGTCAATACTAATATAAGTATTTCGTACATTGTTTTAAATATGTCTTGAATACCAGGCTGTTTGACAAATAGAGACAAAATATGTACATAAATGTTATATGCAGGATGTCCAAAAGTAACCGCGATTCATCCAATGATATATAGATGCTATATAAATAGATACGGATGTCTTTTTGTAGCTGTCGATTATAAATAGCACGCTATGTAGAAACCGCTTGATCCCCACGTCCCCGATCCCTTTTCTTTAGTGTTGCTTCATCTTTATGTCACTGAAGATGATATTTGATACTAATTTGCTTTAGAAATCATGAGCATACGAGCACTCGTATTGTTCGCTTTAGAGGAATTTATTAATAGAATATAATTTGTAGCGAGAAATATTTATGCATACAATATAAAGTATAATGCAGATGGAGAACCTGTGTGGCAATGTGGTTGTATATGAATTAATATCTTCGACATATAAATTCCCATATATTTTTCTACCTTTGCATTACAAAATACAGGTTCAAAATTAAATGAATATAAAAATATGTAATAACAGCGGCGCTGTCTTTTTCAGATCACAAGACGAATTAGATCGACTGCAAAGGAACATTCATCGCCACAAAGTTTGCTACATTAAATCAACATTATACTATGATATAATATCACTACTTTAGATCCTTGGTGATTGCATTATAAAGGCGACGTAGTAAATCGAAAACTGTACATATAACTATTTCTGTAATTAACAACATTAACGTTACAGTAAGTATGCTCAATTGTTTTTACGCGTTACATTTACTGGAGGAAATAATATTTCAGATGTGATACCGATACTTTCCAGCGGAATATTGTTTCTTTGCAAGATCTTCAATCTTTTCAACTTTCTATAATATTAAACCCACTCTAGTATTTATACATTGTTCGCATTCTAAAGACTTCGGAGATTCTTTTTAAATATCTATTAAATATTCACAGATCGTTTATCTTCACTCAGATTTTTCCCAATTATAAAAAAATTTTAAACAACAGTCTATTCTTAATCTGCTTTGGCTAAAGGAACGGAAGAATAGGCTATAATTCTTCGCTCATCAATTTCCTGTATTCTTGTTGGTCTTGGACCATTTTCTTGAATACGTGATACTTCCGAAAGTGATATCTGAAATAATTAAGAGCAGATATTATATATAAAAAATTAGATTATACGATAAATCACAAATATAATAATATAGAAATATCTCCGCGTTTTTAGTAATCTTAAAGATTTTTATTTCATCGGAACTTTAAGTAGAAATGCAATACTTTTTTTAGCACCGTTAGCTCGTATCTCTTGCACTCATTAATCTTATATTTACTTGTAACACTCGCTCATCGGTTTCACTATGTTCGCCGATCCCGCCATTCTCTGGACAGTCTCGTGCATGGAATATTTTTTCGTGGCACATGCACCGAGGATCGCCGCGCCTACCAAAACCGATTCTCGCTCCACGGGGCAAAGAACCGGTAACGCTAACACGTCGGCCTGTATTTGGACAAACAGCGGATTCTGACTGAGTCCGCCGCAAACTAATATACTCTCTATGTTATGACCGGCCGCCGACAGGACTTCGATTATATGCTTCGTACCGTACTAAAAATTAATACAATGTTATAATGTTAATCAAAAAATGAAAACATTACATTACCAATTATTGTACCTATCTATTATAATGCATTAACAGCCAACGTCTTATCTTCAGAGTTAAATTCTTATCGCGAATAAGATAATTTTAGTAACAAAAAATCACTTCAATATTTAATGTTTAAATATATTAATTTTTCAAAAAAATATTTGTTTATTTCCACACAGAATAATAAAGACAACTGATTTCAATAAAAATTTTTATATTATGTCTTTTAATGAATTAGAGTTACTTTATTAGAGTTAATTTATAACGTACCGTTAGTGCCTGCACCGCTGCTAAGTATAATAACGCTAGATTCTCCTCATTCACGGATAAAGATAATCCGGATATCTAAGATATATAATAGTATAAAATTATATCCATGTTCACGGCATACTCATGACTCAATAAAAGATATATGTGTCTCAATACCATTCCTCTTAGTGTTGGATCGGCAAGGGGCGAACGATTACCGTGAAAATCCGGCCACACGTGTATATCCTTCGTCAAATACGACACATTCTGCAGATTTTTCTGCTCAGCCATAACAAGCAACAGTTCGGACAAATATTGTTGAATGTGTCTGAAACATGACTCACGTACACATTCGTTCACAATCTTGTTTCGATAAACTCACTTGTTGCCGCCTAAAGTCTTCAGGATTCCCGGCGTCGCGGGATGCGTATCGATAATGTGATCGAGAAGTTTTCCAGTGGTACTCTGACCTCCCTCGTTGAGCCAGAAACCGGGCACCATCGCGCTGTAGTACGGGCCCCAAACGCCATTTACGAATATCTTGTTTTCGTTCACTATCATGTGACAAGTCGAAGTGCCGCAAATCAAAGCTATAAATTAAAAGACAATTTGTACTAATTCTTTTTCTTTATAGCTGAGCAACGCATATCGTCAATAAGATCTTGCGCACCCAATCGGTTGGAAAAATTCGGGGATACATCTGACGCGTAACATCCGATCATGCCGAGACCACCGGCGTGTGCATCGATCAATGAGGTCCCAACCAGTGTACCTTTCAATAATCCCAATTCTGCCGCGGCTTTCACCGATAGTCCAGATTCAATCGCATCACCGGGTACCCTTACATCGTTACCTTGACATTAACATTAGCTTTTATTAAGAAAAAATAAGAATTTAACCATATAAAGTTCTTGTATCACATATTCAAATTATACCAATGTTTCGTAATATCAAAGCTAACTGAATAGTTTACAATTTGAATAATTCCATATACATATCGTTAGAGTTGAAATTTTTTATCATTGAGAATTATTTTTCATTATTAATAAAAAATGTTTTTTTTGCAAGAATTCAATTTTTAGTTAATTAAATATAATAACAGACCTATTTTTCTCCAATTGTCTTTCTTCAGGTCTCGTAAATTGAGCTGTTCAAAGAAATTCTCATCCCATCCGTTTTTACCACTGGGACTGGCGCTATAATTCCACTTACATACTAACGAACACAACGATCTGAAACAAAAGATAAGAATTCGACTTCTCTTCTGTCTTATTTTTCGCGTTTATTAAAAGACTTAAACACCAAGGATTCATACCGTGATTCCGATTCAGTGGCTTTCCACGTTAAAAAGTCTGGTAAGTCAAACAGAAGCGCCGCCGAGTTCCAGGAAGCGGGTAAATTCTTCTTGAGCCACATCATCTTCGGCGTTTCCATCTCGAGAGAAACTTTACCGCCTACATATTGTAGTACATCGTGACTCATAGAATTGATCAAGTCAGCTTCCTCGTGCGCTCTGTGATCCATCCACAGTATGACATTTTGTTTCTCCTGTCCTGAACAATTAGCACCTCAATTTTCTTTATTACAATAACTACTACTGTTACATTAATTCGACACAAAGTCGAAATAAGAAATATCCGCCAGTTCTTTCTTTGTACCTGTGGGACTAACTGTTACTGGTGAGCCCGCTTCATCCACGGCCACCAATGAGCAAGTGGCGTCGAATCCAATTCCTTTAACATCCTCTGCGGAGATGTCAGCCACAACTGACTGCAAACAGGAACACAATCAGATCTTAGGTCTGATTTGACTCATGATATATGCTGCCGCGAGGAAAATCTCATTTTACCTTGACAACGTGGCACACGGCGCTCCAAATGTTATCGGAGGACTGCTCGTAGAAGTTCGGCGCAGGGTGAAATATCTCGAGCGGGCACGTAGCCACCTTCTTTATCTTTCCGCTCGAGGTGACCAGGGCCGCTCGGACGCTTCCCGTCCCGACATCCACGCCCACGAAGAAGTCCATGTCCGTCGCAGCTGTGGCCAGGTCGCATCCGCAATCTCGCGTCGAGCAAAATCGACTAAGCTCTCCGCGTCAAGCTTAGGCATGAGCTGTAAAAAAGGAAGCAACCATCAGCCAACCATACTGTGCGCCTTAATCATTGACATATATTTCTAAGATGACATATGACCCTGAGATAACATTAATTACGAAGGAGATACGCGGCGAGGAGTGGATAAAGACTTCAAACAGTGTAGAAATGTTATCAGCTAATACTTCTTTAATCCAGCAATACACATGCGGACGCCACGTTGGTGAACACGATGAGTGCAATATGATTTCTTTACTTCTCGTAGATCATCAGCGGCCACGAGTAGCTTTAATTAGCGAGATGTACACGTGCGACATGCCGACATATGGTGTGCTCGGTACCTTAAATAACGGAATTGTCTCAGGAGCAGAATTACCAGGCAAAATTATCTCATTGTTTGCGACGTCATGATCATTGCCTTAAATTGGCTTAAAATATAGAGACGTCTAGGAATAACTGTGTATCTCTACATGAATTATCTCCGCACACTTACCACCGCCACGTTCGCTCCGTTATACTTACATATTCAATTAGGAGAGCTCTTTTTGCATACTCGCTGGTGAAAGGCATTTCAATCGACGAGCTGCAACGCAACGTGACATCGCAATGTCACTCGCGCTTCCCGGCGAGGAAACACGCGGGGTCGATGCGTAACGGGCGCAAAAAACGTCTCGCACGGTCGTCGCGAGGAAACCGCTTCATGTTCTTGCAGTGTATGTACGATACACGCGTGGCTCTTACGCACGTGCTCCGTTAAGCTCCGTACCAGCCGTGCGCTTGATACCGCCGCGACCTAGCTGTACCCGACTCCGACGCACGACGCACGTGTAGCTGACATGCCTGAGCGCGAATCTGCATCCACTTCGCGTTCATCAGGTTCATCTTCATTACTGCGAAGCGAACGTTCGTGCACTTCGTGCGTCGTCGTTCTCGACTCTCCCAGCAGGACGCCGAGCTTTTAGAATCTTGGTGAATGTTGTAATTACGGGCGGAATTGCGTTCGCCGTTGAGCTAACCTGAAACATGGTCCGCTTTAAAAACAGGTGACAAAATAAAATTGTGAAGGTTTTCAATTCTTTATGATGGACCATTATAATAAGATTTCCTCATTGTTCGTTACTGTCTGTTTAGATACATCGTTCTCACGATAAAGCCGCGCGACGACAAGGATGACAAGCAGGCAGCGTGGAAGAATACGCATGTGTCTAATGCGATTAAACGGAAGGTGCAACAATTGTACGGCGACGTGGGGGTCGCGGCGATAAGGGATGGCTTTGACGGTAATTTTGGCGTTGGACATTTATGAGAATTCTTTAGATAAGCATACTTTGTCTCCTACAATTAAATAGAGAAGATGTCATCTTTGGTCGGGCTGGTTCTTGGTAGCCTAGTAATATTTCTGTGTGAATTTTGTATACTAGCTTCTTCTCAACTTTTAGCGAACTGCATGCTGATTATTTATCAGTTTCAAAACACAGTTTTTTGTTTGTTTGTTGGAATACTAATAAATCTACATATTTATAATTGATAATTGATTTAACTTTTGATGCTAATAAGCATCTCTTTTAAATATTTATATATCTATAAAATAAAATATAACATTTTTTTTCTTTCTATACATATATGTATAACAAATTTTCAGTTTCTATATATATGTATAAAAGAAACTATATAAACTATTATACATATTTTTCTTCATATATATAACAATTATATAGATGTATACATGGGAATATGTATAATTATATTAAAATTTAAATTAATAGCTGTTCTTAACGCACCTTTTTTAGCCCAAAAATACAAGCTTGTCTTTTGTTGCAGCAAAATATTGCAACGTACAAACGAAAATAGCGATAGTTAGGCTCAGGCACGGACCTCACAAATTTGCATTGCATGCTATCCCGCTAATAAACGATATAGGGGACCGACTAGTCAAAACGAAGATCCTCTACGTAGGAGCGACTCTAAAACACTGTTTTCTCTTTATCAGAGTAAGTATGCAACATTCGCCTATCTTGTTTGCGTTTAGAAGTTCTAACAAAGAAAAATTACTCTTTGCTTTCTCTCCCATTCTTTTAGAAACATCAGGAAAGAAAGCTGGAACAGTTGTGGTCGAAATTGCCAACGGAAACCGAGAGAAAACGGATGGAGGCCCTCCTGATGACCATGACGCCCGCTATGATGAGGGATCTCACGTAAAAAAGTCATCGTCATTAGATAGTAATTAATTAATTGTTTACATTTTAAGTTAAAATTAAGTACAAATAAAAGCGGAATTTCTTAATAACTCACGAGATTACATTAACATTTCGTCGCGCGATGCAGTTTCATGACATTTTTCACATATATCCTGGACGCAACGAGATAAGCGACATCGAATAAACTCGCCCTTCTTCCTTTTTTTTTAATTTTTACCCCGTTCCTTGGATTTTTTTTTTTTAATGCGTTTATAACTCGATACCGTTATCTGCAGAGGATATCTTGGGCGATCGAGCCCAAGCCGCAAGGATCGTTGCCGCTTCTCGCCAGTTGTCGCTGCTCGTTGCAGGAAAAAGGCCTCCCTTCTCGCCCGCCATCTCCGGGCGGTGTATCCCGCCGTTATCCTGCTTCCGCCGTCTGCCCGCTGCCGTGCGCCGCATTTGTTCGGATCAGTTCGGACCGTTTCGGACTCCAACTACTCCAGTCCAAGGCTACTCCGCGCGATCCGTCGCAAACCTAGGAGACTCGTACCTGTGTGCCTGTGACTCGCGATCGACGAGGTGAAGAACTGTGTGAGACGCGCGTTAAAAGTAGAGAAAGAGAGAGAGAGAGAGAGACTCGAAACTGCGGATGTTGACGCGCGGGATCGTTCTCGCCTCCCGCGATTGCTCCGTTTACGCCGGACGGTGTTAACGGACGGCAGGATAACGTGAGGCCCTTCCCCGGTATCGACCGCGTCTTCCGGGATCTTGATATCCGTCGCTCGTCCGACCGCACGGCTCCGTAATCCGGGATACTTAACCGTCGCCCCGGCGACACACCACCGGCGAGCTCAAGGTAAGCGATTAGTTTTCCCTATCGATCATATAATAAGTTGTTTATACACCGCACCTGCCCTCGGCGATCGGATCCCACCCTCCCACCTCGGTGGTGTGATCGCCGTAGATTCGTCGTAGGCGGACGACGACGGCGACGATGAAAAATTTCTCACGATTACCGACAAGTTACGAACACGTCGAATGTGGGGAAAAATATGCGAACGTGATGCTCCGTTAATATTTACATCATCCTTGACATTCGACACCTTAACACATTCATCGCCAAGCTGATTTATATTTTTAGCTGATTTTCCATTCACGTCGGATTGATTTTATATCAAGAAGAAGAATAAGGTATACTTAATTTAGAGTATCAAATTTACAGCACTGAGTTGCACAAAAATATGATATATAATATTTATTTGATACAGTCACTGATGACCGACAAGACACAAACAAAAGGACCCAAATGTCATGGCGGTGAGTGTGTTAACTGGGTAAACATTGAACACGTTTTGAAATATCTGTGTCTTAAAAAAAGGATGATCCTTGATATTCAATTTTTATGGATATTACGCTGTTGAGTCCTGAGGACTTCTAGGACTTCTATTTTTAGACATGAAAGAGGGAAATAAAAATAACTTTGCTCCGCTCTGTTGTGCAGGATTTCAAGTTTTATTTGTTTTTCTTGAAAAGAAAACAATTGATTACAATGACATAATAAGGGAGAGATATCTAAAAAAAATAATCCTTGATATTCGACCCTTAACTGTCGAGGGGACTCCTACTTTTAAATATAAAAGAAAAGACTTAAAAGAGAGATAAAGATACATAGCTGTTCTCCACCCTGTACTTGCTGCTATATTTTTTCCATTTTTTCAGCGTTAATTGTGCACCGGATTAGCTTCATTCGTTTTTCTTGAGATGAAAACAGTTGATCACACAATCACAAAATAAGTGGCGGGAGATATCTAAAAAGATAATCCTTGATATTTGACCACACAGAGATTAGAGAACTCTTCGTGTTTGACCCTTAACTGTCGTGAGAACTCCTACTTTTAAATACGAAAGAGAAGAGTGAAATGAAAAATAGCTGCACCGGATTAAACTTTATTCGTTTTTGTTGAGAAGAGAACAATTTTATCAAAATTACAAGATAAATGTTGGAAGAGATATCTATATCTGAAAAAATAATCCTTGATATTTGAAAAAATAATCCTACTTCTAAACGAAAGAAAAGAAAAATAGCTGTTCTCCACTTTGTACTTGCTTTTCTATTTTCTTCCATTTTCAGAATAATTGTGCACCGGATCAAGTTTTATTCGTTTTTCTAGAAGAAGAAATTAAAATTACAAAACACATGGTAGGAGTTCCAGAGACTCCATGTCCAATTGAGAGTCAATATGAGTCCAAGTGCTGCTGTTGTGTTTATGTCGCGAAGACAAACGTCGGTGCTTGAGGGTTGAAGATCTTCCTTCCTTGAGGGATAAACGTTCAGAGAAAGGATAAGTAATGGATGATTGTCAGCATGGCAATACCTTCCTATAAATGTGAGGAAAGTTTTCGTGAGTCGCAGGATTGGTCTCGACTTTCTCTTTCCTTAATTCTCCGTATATGTGGCCGAGCAAATTGCTTACAGACGTTTACTTACAGATGCGCCTCCTACGCATCCTTTTTTTTCGCCTCGGAAAATGAGAGCTTTTTCTTCAAAAAAAGGGAAAGATCTGTTCCAAGCCGCGGAAGGTGTAGTTTAAAACGGACGTGTTTATAGTTATGTCACGCCATCGCGACTCTGTTTACAATACAAATGAAACGAATCGTTAAATCGCGCACGGCATCGAGTCGCGAAGAGACTGGAAACGCGTGTTTATCCCGCCAAACAAAACTGACGAGTTAAGTTAAGGATAACGACTCAGATACGACCAAATCATATATGAATTCGCAAATACGACGAACAGATGGTCAAGCAAATATTGTTATTACGACATAAGAATATTAGCTAATATTGTTATTACGACGTAAGATTTATGCTAATATTCTTAGAATAAGAAAACGTGTATTTTTTGCCTCTCTTTGTTTCTTTTAAACCTCTTCGACTGACAGTCGCGAGCGGCCGCGTGCCCGTTGTTTTTCATCATTTCTCACTTATGATTTACGTAAAAATTTCAGGAGTGAAAGTGGATCGAGCCTGCAAGTCCGATTTGCAAGAATGGAATTTGAAAACAACGTCTAGAATGGACTTTATTACAAATTATGGATACTCGATTCGTTCCTATCACCGTGCAACTTCTAGTCATTAACGAAATTTATCCCAATCAACGTGGTCGAACATCTTCAGATGCGGTTACTCTGCGACAGACTCAAAGGAAAACGCTGAAAGTTTGCCCATGCCGTTTTTAATCTCACCCCCTCTCCCGCTATACGTTACGGGGAATTAATCGTCGAACAATGGCGCCCGATCTCGTTATCTTCCAAACGCATCGCTTCTGCAAGAATGCAATTTAGCTAGAAAGCTAACAGCTTATTTATCACTCTGACGTTGGAGTCGTTCGCAAAAGCGATCGCGAGTCGCAAATGGGAAGAGAGGACTAACAATAAGTATACATGCAACGTAGCGCCGGAGGCTCCCTGGCCGTGAATCTCGCCTCGACGCGACGAGAGAGCCGCGAGAGCTCTCGCGTCACAGTAATCGTAGTAAAAGAAAAAGGGGAAAAAAGCGTGTCTCGACATGTAGGATGAAATTGTATCTTACTTTCGCGACCGTGCGAAGGAAACTCCAGTCCGCGGTCGCGCGCGAGGAATAATCCGGAGGCGAGAGAGCCGCGGAGGAAAGCGCGCGCGTGGGTGAGACTTAACGTTTTACGGCTGTTACGGCGATGCGAACGCGAGCTTCCGCTCGCCTATTAATTCGCTAATTAGCGCGGGTCCATAAGCGGTGTCGAAGATCTCCTGGCGCGATAATTAGCTCGGTCAATTAACGCGCGTGGCCTTAAACTTTCACGTATAGTCTTGCCGCCGGTACGGCCTCCACGACACGTGTACGGTAATTTAATGTAATTTAATATGTCTGCATCTTTTCCTTTTATTACAGCGATTATATATAAACTGGGACTCGCGCGAGGAACCTCGAGATTTTCTCCTTTTTTTTTAATCCTTTCGTTACAACGGACGACTTTCTTCGTTTAGTTTTAGTATACATATGAAAATTTTTACTGTAAGAGTTTTTTATTTAAATCTATCGCGGAGAAATTTAAAGCAGAGCGGTTTTAACCGCAGGGAAGATTGTTTATCAAAATCTATTTTAATTACATGGTGGCAGGAAAAGAGCGAGTTCATTACACGGACGTTTGACATACTAATGTTCGAAGAAGCGAGTCGCGAGCATGCAGCGAATGCAAATGCGCTGGATAAGACTCGTTCGCACAGGCGAGCCTCGTGGAATGATTTTAGCGAACACGGACGATAAATATATCCACATGGCATGGACCCCGAGGAAGAGAAAGAGAAAAGAGAGGCCAGAGAGGGGAGCAGGGACTTCGGATCTCGCGGCTCCGAATCGAGTCTCATGAGAGAGAGAAAGAGGGAACGGAATGTTTCTCACTTCTCTTTGCTTTCACGAGCGATGTTTTGACGATTTCTTTGACATGCTACGCGCAACAACAGCAACATTGCACACGTCGATTACCGGGAACATCGCCTCGCATTATAGCGTTTCCTGTATTCTACAAGTGTATGTCGAATTTCCTTAATTCTCCCTGCTTTTATTACCCGCCGACGAAAAATGTAGCTTTCTGTGCATAATTAAGACATACAAAATCGAAATATTTATATTTGGAAGAATGTTAGTCCTATAAAAAAATAGTATATTATGAATAGTATATTATTAAAATTAGTATTTTACTCGGAGAAATCTGCAAGAAGGTCCAGAAATGTGAACGAATACTTTTGTAGGGGTAGATATGGAAATGGAAATTGTGTAAATCTCGGGAAAGAAGTTCCCGTAAATTGCGGGACTAATCTCTTTCCGTGCCGCGATATTCGAGAATTCTGAGGATTACTGTCGTTCATAAATAGAATTATCTTCTTCGCAGTCGCCCCCATGTGTGACCGCCGTCCATTTACTGAAATATCTCGGTAACTGCTGAATCCAGTGCGCACAATCGCTGCAGTTTACATTGAGGGTACCGAACAAAGCACCGATCTCGTAATTCCCAGGATTTCGCACGAGAGCAACGATGAAAAGCTACGTTCGGAATTTATCTCGACCGAAAATTGGTCTGTTTCGCGTCTTTTGGATTTCTTTTTTTTTTTTTGAAAACTGGAACTAAATTTGAATTAATCAGTTTAAATATAAGTTTTGTCATATTTTTTAGGGACAGACGATGCGATTGGAATTTTCGTTCATGACCGATCTGAATGCGTTTTTACACACATCTGTGTCTTCGTACAGAAATTTTCCAGCTACGGGCTTCATATGGTTGCCAGGAATAGTTTACGACCGATATCCTATCTATCGATCACACTGCTCTTAAGAAACGCCGTTGCTATCTTTATTCGTGTCTAAATATAAGTAAATCAACTCTCCGTTTAGTCTGTCATCGCTATTTCCTACATTTATTTCGTATGTAAAACGCTAAGACGCGTCAATGTCTAGGTGAGACGATTTATTACGATTCTTATTTGTATGTACTTTGTTGTTTGGATCAAATCTCTGAGATCGTTTCGGTCTGATACACTGAGAATACAAGGCAAGATGGCCTTAACTTAGCACATAAATGACTTCGTGATGATAATTATTATTTAATTATATTATTAATATATTAGATAATAATTATATAATAATTATTATTGTAGTTGTTGATATACAAATTATCGGAATGTCGACAATTAATATCGATCTGAAAGTTTCATTGGTTTGGAAATCAGGATAATATAATAATTAATGAAAGTTTAACAGTTTTAATAATAAAATATATTTTTAATAATTCCTTTTTTAATTTAATATATAAATAATAATTTTAGAAATTATTATTATTTATATATTAAAGTTTACATAAGTTTAGAAATTAGAATATATAATTAATAAAAAAAAGTAGAAACGAAAAGAGGTATTTGCGCAATAATTAATATGCATGACAATATATTAGTCAGTACATAGTTAGCGTTAACGGTTAAATAGTTGTTTAAAAGTCCTATTTTTCATATTTACGTCGAATGTAGTTTCCATACTAATGATAGTTTGACATTTGTAAGTCTTGGGAGAAAACAGCACGGAAAACAATTCTCTTAAGTTTATTTCACAAAACGACGGACGTATTTCAGTAGGATAATGACATGAGACATTTATAGCGTCATGTACTACACAGAGATATTTTCTAAAACAATAAAAATATCACAAAGGTAGGAAACGTAATACCCGTAAAATTAATAACAAAATCTAAATATAACTAGTAGCAGTTTGTACTTTCGAGCTACCGATTTCCTAGATACGACTAGTCTCGACTTTGTTACAGATAGACTTTCTAAAATTTCCAGTAAAATAAAAATATTTTCTGGCAATCTGTACAATTGAAATAGAAGAGCTTTCGGTGGAATAATGTGCAGCCAGCTGCTGATCATTCCTGATCGTTTATTTTTCTAGGGACAGACATTTCTACGCAGCACCATCTAAAAAACTCCGATTACGTCACTTGAGCTCGACATTCGTTCCCGAAGTTCTCGACACACTCTTCGCCACAGGACGGCCGCGGGAATTAACGATCAACGTAAAATCGCCGACTCGATCGGCGAAGCGTTTCGTTACGCATTGACCGTCGCTCTGGATCTTCGTGATGATCTTCGTAACGGTTGGATTCAGCAAGGATTTCCGTGTTCCCTCGTTACGCTTCCCGTACTGCCCGTGGCTCCTCTCCTTCGTGTCGTTCAGGATATTGTCCAGGTCCTCTTCATTCGACGTCCTGTGGTCATCTTCGCATTTCGGTAATTTATTGGTAATCTCCGAGGTAATCTCCTTACATGGACACGAAAAGTTTTCTACGCAAGTTTCCCTGTTTCCTCGTTCCTTCGACGACTTCTTCAGGTCTGTCCCGGGACTCGAGTCGAAGATCACCTTTCCACCGTCTCCCACGAATTTCACCTTTCCTTCAGAGGAGTCCGGTCCGAGGAGGACCTGTCCACCGTCGCCGGTGTATTCGATATCGCCCACGTTGTGGTTCACGCGCAGCCTGCAACCGTCGCCGACGACGTGAACACTGCCGGAATTCTTCGACAGAGCGATCTGACAGCCGTCACCCGTGATCTCCAGCACGCGGTGGTTCGAGTGCATCTTAACGACGAGCCCGTCGCCGTGGAATCGCTTGATGCCGTCGTCGACGTCGGCTTCGTCGGCAGAATGCTCACAATGTCTCATAGAATTGCTCTTGATCTTCCGTTCCTTAATCTTCAGGCCCGGTTGCTCGTCGATGCGGAAGATCGTCATTGATACTCCCGAATTGTCCGCCTCTCTTCGTTGTTAGGGAAAATTCCGCTCGACAGATATTTGCTCCACAATAAATACAACAATTATCCCGCAATTGTTGCTCAATTGTTGTTCGTTGGATGATTTGTTGGTTGTACAAGTAATGTGATAATTACTAATCAGGTACTGTGTTATCGAAGAGTTTCTTCTTCCTATAAAACAGACCTTTTTACTTCTGTCTATCGCCACTAACAATAAGATATAAAATATATCCTGTTTTTATAGGCGAGTACCGAAAAGAAAAAGTTCCTTCGTGCAGAGATACGAGAGAGAGAGTTATTTACGTTACGGCGAACGGCGTGACACGACTCCGATCCCTACGTTACTGCTGCGTATAATAACGAATGCGTACGGTCGATTCGCGCGGTGGTGGGCGCACGTGACAACGGGTTCTTCACCGAGCACAATCGGCCCCGGTTATCATCGCCTCTCGGGGGACTTCCCGCGAGACCTTCCGCAGCAGTGAACAGAACACTCGGTGTTCATTGATATCAGAGTCGTAACTAGGAATTACCGCGCCTGTGACGAGTTATTATCGGTTACGTGTCATTTATCTGCCACAGATAATTAGAGTACGTTGAGATACATTAAACACATTTCCTTTATACGTGTTATGCATCTCAATATTTAATATATCTCGTAATTTGTTTGAGTATTCGCTCTATATGTATGAAAAGAGCTAGAATTTTTCATGAAGTTTTAAATTGTATCCTGTTTCGTGTTTAATTATATCTATTAAAAGTGAATTTAAAATTGATACTGGAGACATTGTTAAGTTAATTGCTAGCAGTCCGTAATTACATATAATTAAACGCAATTATTTCGTGAATTCTTTAACATCGTATATATTTGAAATTAAATTTCAAATTAAAATTCCATTAAGCTACAGTAGGCTGAAAATTAACTGTAAGATGTAATTTCAATATATAACAGGTATTTTCTGCCAATTTTCTTAATTTTTATTCATTCTCATATATCAATTTATGCTCCTTATATTATATTTTTTATATATCAAGTATCTTCTCTTTTTTGTAAGATATTATTTTCTTTCTCATGCATCACTTTGAGAGGATTTATTCTAGAATATAGGTATATATAATATACATTATTCTATTCTACTCCTGGAGTCTTGCCAGAAACTTTAACATCTTAATTTTAATTTTAATTTCTCGAAATTTTTAGTGAGGAGAAATTGATTTTAAATCAGCAACAAAACATTTGTGACAACTTTTTAATTAAAGACATCCTGCATAGCTGAATGTGCATGCAGTTTCTCTTACACCGGAAATATGCAAAGCGATGCAAATATTGCAATGAAGAATGCAATGTGACGAAAAAGGATCTATGGAATTAAAAAGGATCGTATTTGCCAAAGCCTAGTTACGACTCTGTTTGCTTCATCTTTTCTTCGCTCTCTAATTCGGCACGCCGTTCTCTCGCCGTCATTCATCACGGCCGAGCGAAGGACAAAACGGTTTGCCGACTCGAAGCGTCTGAAAAGGGGCTTTACAACAGCATTTCTTAATATAATCGTAACGTCATCTTTAGGCTTTCAAAGTGACGGAGATCAACTTGAAATCCTGCTTAGCTTTTACAAGTTTCTTTATTGATATCTCAAAATTACTAGTATATATAAATTATATACATAATACTTTCTAATTACATGCAGAATGCCTCTGTATGTATCTTTTAATGATAAAAACTGTTAGAATGTATAATATGAATATATTGCTTAGAAAAATATGAGAATTGAAACATTTTGTTAATATTTTTATCTCATATAGGAGGCTCAGTCCGTTGAAAGTAAATATTTCCCCTAAAATATTATATAACTCCTCGAAAGAAAGAGAGAGTGATACAAATATTTTCGGGACACTGCGGATGTATACGTGTACTGCGGATTTCACCATGCAATCGAGGAGAAATGCCAAAATATGCATATAAGATTAAAACAGAAAGTGTGCTTGGAACGAATGTGGAATGCACTTTTCCCCAGCAAGAGTTTCAACAATGGTAGGCCTTGTAACAATAATAGGCCGAAAATTAATCGTCTATTGATGTGTATCTCATCGGGCTAATCCCGCTAATCACTTCAAGGTATAAAGAGATAGCTTCTTCTAAATGGTAGACTTTACTATATTTATCGAATTCCTAGATTTGTTTTATTACTATGCTAGATATGCTAGAAGATAAATAACATATCTCTTCTGTCCTAATCTCTTAGATCTTAATCTTTTAGATCGAATCAAATCTTATTCTTTTATTTAAAAAAAAATTCCCCGCTTCTTTAATGTTCTTTTCCTGTTTTAGAAGAATTTTGTAATCAGTATATTTGTCATTGCTATCAACATGTGTCTTATCTCGCGAGGTCCCACTCAACTACGTTCCTGGCACGGCCCGCTCTCACTGTCATTCGATCATACGATTTCTCGTAAATCACAATTTACGCGTGAATTGTACTACGTCATTCGATAATCGGGGAAGGAGTAATTTAGTGATTCAATGTATAGTAGTACGAGAAAACATCTGTGCGAACAATCTACGAGGTATCAGCTGTGCTCGTAGATATGCGCTTATAGGGGAAATCACCTCGTTCTCCCTCGCGTTATCGCGATTTCATATCTGCATAATATACTAGCCTCTATACTAGTCTAATCTAAGTACATCGATCAAGAGACGAGAGAATAAACTGATAACAGAGAGCTCAAATGGTCAATCTTAACTTAAAAAACATTAACTGATCTTTTGCGAAAAATAATGAATATATATTCCAGAGCTGATAATTCAAGACGCACATTAGAATTTATTTGTTATAAATTATCTGCAAATTGTTGATTTTATGAGTCTAAATCGAAAAAATGAATAAATGTAATCGTAAAATGTAAATAAGTTTGCGACAAGAATCTCTCTCTTTGGCCGGTATTCATAGACGGATCTTATATTTAAGACCATCTTAAGTAATGTCCTAAGATGCTAATGAACCAATCACAGAGCCGTATTAGCATCTTAAGACATTACTTAAGATGATCTTAAATATAAGATCCAACTATGAATACCGGCCTTTCTTTTTTTATGTTTAAAATTAAATGATTAAAAATATAATATACTGTGTAAATTGATAAGAATTAAATGTTTTACGTAGTTTTATTATTCTCTACTAAATAGTCAATCACTGAGCTGTTCCCTGATCCAGCACGAATCGGAAAAATCGTGTCCAGACTATCCGAAATCATTTCCTTTGCATGAGAGGCGTGTGTACCATTCGACTAATTCAATATGACCGTGATTGGAATGCCATAACTCGATTCTGAAACGAAATGGCTTTATCGACTTGGCGCTGTGCGAGTTAATTGCTCCTGTCTGTATCCTCGGTCCACTACTGTCCGTATTGGATGATTCTTTTAGCCGTGGATTTGAAAAATTCTTGTAACATGATCAATTCCGTATTCAATAATCAGCTATCTAATTTTAGAGAATTAATACCTATGTTTGTTACATCGTCTTGGTGTACAAATCTACAAAGAGCTTTGTTTTGCGTTGGCTTCTGCAAGCTCATAATCAGAATGCTAGCCAAAAGACTGGCTCTTCCTAATTAAATTTATAGGTCTCCAAAATATATCTACTTAACTGTTATTCGTACTTTTAAAATGTATTTATGTATATATGATGGTTTTATACATAAAATAGAACATATTAATATTATATTTAATTATGTTTGTACTTATTCGTTCTTTTCTGCGATATTTTTCAGTGTCAAGATGATAAGAACGAAATGAGTGATTTGCTCAATACCGTAATAATGGAGACCGCGTCCCCCGAGTCCGAAAATTGTCTGAAGGTATCCTCGCCGATGAACGTGGCGCGGCAGGACTCGGGCGTACCGGAGGATCTCGCTTCGCCTGTCAATGGAGAAGAGGATCCGGATCTCACTATTAACAGCGAATGCAACATCACCGTCATTCACATCACCGAGTCGCAGAACAGCAAGGCAAACGACAAGTCGCTGGCTGAGAATAAGGACAGCAAGGACGGCAGCGACAGCGGCGTCGAGGGTTGCGCGACAGAAGTTCCAAGAGTGAGTTTCAGTATAAAGTCTTATTTGTAGAAAAGATATTTTTTTAAGAGAAAAACTCTTTTACATGCTTTCAATATGTAAAACCGCCAAACATGTCCAGACACTAATGATGGACAGATCTATATGCTGCAGTTATTTATTTAGACCGCATATTCTTCTTGCAGGTACGTAGTAGAAATAGTGTCGACTACACGAGCAGCTGCGGCGGCCTGGACGAGGCCTCTTGCGATTCCAGCCTCGTCAGTTGTTGCTCGGTGTACGAGGACGCATGCGGATCCACGTTGCCAGACGACGTGCGGCTGGGTGCTACCGGCGGCGAGGGCACGAGCGAGGGCGGTAGCGAAAGCTCGTCTATCGCCGGCAGCGTGTCCGTGCGAACGAGCCGTATGAACGTGAAGAGAACCACGACGGCGTCCAGCGCGGCCAAGAAGAAGACCACGAGCGGCACCGAGTCGCAGAAGAGCGCTCGCGCGAAACCAACGGGCGCGACCTCGGCCACGAGCTTAGGCTCGACGACGCCGCGGTCTAAGTCGCGAACAGCAACGCCCAGAAACATAATGGCCAAGATTCAAGGTGCGAGCAGGGAACGGGACCATCGGCCACGATCGAGGGAGAAATTGAGCGCCCGGGAATCGAGCTCCTCCCTCGTTGCAGACACCAAGACGCCTGTTGGTAGCCGTGGTACGGCGACGTATGGCTGTCGGTCCAGCAGCAGCGTAACTTCCAATTTGACCACTCCCACTGCGGCCTCGATCGCGAGAACGAGGACGAGAGCGCTGCCCGACTCGCTACCGTCTGCGCTGACCACGGAGATCAACAAGGATCTTGCGCAGCGTGGCGGGAGAATTATCAGGAACGATTCATCGAGATCGAGAACCGCGTCCAGCGCGCGAGGAGCGCGCACGCCGGCGTCCACGCCGTCCGAGGAAACGAGAGTGAAGATACCGCCCTTGTCAGCTTCTCGCGCGCTCTGCGCGAAGAGTACCGTCTCACGTGCTGATAATAAAGCCTCTGGCCAAGATAACAAGGCGCTCGATACGTACGCAACGTTGCCGCGTAGGAACAGAAATAAACTGACAATCTCAAAAGCAGGAGAGAAGACGGACAAGACGGTCAGAAGTCGATCTGGAAGTCGAGACGTTAGCCTCAGCAGAACCATTGAGAAGAAAAGCATCATTGGAAGGGATTCGTCTTCCCTTTACAAGAGTCTGCCGCCGTATCCCAGACAGAGAATCGAAAAGACTCGTATATATCACGAGACCAGCGCGCAGACCGGCTTGACTGGGCAGGACATTGAGAACGCGATGTCCGGGCAACCGAGCGCCATCGCTGGGCCCGAGGTCATCGAGAGACTGCACAAGGGTTGCCAAACGGAAGACGCGTGGAACGACGTACAGACCTTGCAGGATAACTTGAGGTGCTTGAATGAGGAAAGCAGCAGTCTGCGGGAAGAGAATGAGAGACTGAAACTCGAGTTGGCCGAAGCAAATCGTCTTCTTGAAGAGGAACGGGCCGATCACGCGTTTGCGCGTAAGGAACTCGATAGAAACGCGCAACGGGTACTGGCTATGCTAGGAACGCCGCAATCAGAACAAGCAGGTAATACAACAGTGCAAAAATAAACGTGATAATTTTATAATGCAAAATTACTTTATATTACTTTTGTATCTGCGCAATTTGCAAAAGTAAAATTTGTAGAAAATAAGACGTTATCGATGAAATTCACTTTCAGAGGGCAGCGACAGCTTCCTCGAGCTCGAAAGTCATATACAATCTTCGGGACAAGTTGTTGCCAATCAGCAAGTTGAAATAGCTGATCTGCAATCGCTCTGTCGTATGTTAAGCAGGGTAAGAAAATCATTTACTGCAGTTTCTATTATAATACGAAAATTATCTCTGTAATTTTTTCTGTCAAGGGAAATATCTTTTTATAACATTTTTGTTGAAGGATTTGGATAAAAGTCTAGCTGCTCAGAAAGCCTTGCTACAACAGCAACAAGAATTGGAAGCCGAATCAGCCGAGATGCAAGATTTTCTTCAAGAGGAGAAGGCCACCTTGGCGGATGCTCTCAAAGATGCCGAATTAGAGGTGCGTGATCTTTTAAGTTCGCTTTTTGAAGTATGACATATGTACCACTTATTTTATACTTGTTTGTCTTTTGTAGCTCAAGAAAAAAGGCGAAGCCTTAACTCAAAGAGAGACGGAATTAGAGAGACAAATGGAGGAGTGTAAACATTTAGTGCGAATTAGCGAACAAAGAAGGTATGTGCCTCACGAAAACTTTCGACAATATTTATACTAAACATAAATTATATTTCAATAATTGATTATCTGTTTTTATATTAGGCAAGAGAATTTATCAATGAGTCTAAAGTTGAATGCCGTTGAACGGAGAAGTAGAGAACTTTTACTCACTCAAGGTGCCGCTATGTCCGGAGCGGCTGTAGCTCTTTCCGGACTCAGCACTAGATTGGAAGGATTAATAGATCAATTAATTGCTTCTTATAACATCTCAATAAAAGATCTTGAGGTAAGTAAAATAATGAAAGTTCTCTTTTGCGTGCAAAGTAGTTTATATTCTTATAATAACTATTTTATACGAGTAAACAATAATAACATGCTACCTTCTATAAATGAATATAATAGACAATAACGATCATAATAGATGGAGGATTAATATTCTATTTACTATTTCTCTGTGCTAACTTCCCTTCTAAAATTTAATAATTGAATAAATAAATAAATTATATATGTATATTTTCTTTGATTATTGTTAGAAAGTTTAAATGAATTGTAATTCTTTCCCCCAAAAGGACGTTGTATATCATAACGAAGCGTACAGCAGAAGTAACAGTAGCGTGGAGTCTAGTCCGGTTAGCTCTAAGCAGAGTTTAAAAGAACGCACACCAAGCCCGAAGAGTGGATCCATCGTTTCCGCGATGATCAGTGCTATTCGGAACGCCGCGACGCATCCCTTCGCGGCTAGAAACAACATCGATAAAAAATCCAGCCTGGATTCATCTAAACAGATTTATAAAGGTAATTGAATACGAATGAGATGCTACGATAAGGAGATTACATTCAGATCTGTGAAAAGCACAATTTTTATTTTCTAGAACTGAGTATGGAATCATCGTCCGACTTGCTCGATTTTGAAACCGAGCCATGTTTGATGATGGAAAGCGTCCTGGAAGACGTACCTTTGCCGGACACATACTCGCATAACATGATATCGAGCAGCGATTCTCTTCGCAGAGCACTGAGTTTCTCCGAAACGTCGGACGAGCATAATATAAGGAAGACGAAGTACGGCGATGAGTGTACTAGTCTCACGAATCTCACCCAGGCGATCCTGCATCGTCGTAAGGTAAGTATCTGAGATAAATCAACCTCACATTTAAAAAGTATGAAGTAATAATAATAATTAATTGTACTAAAATTTCCAGGTGGAAGACGAGGGTGACGACGATTGCGATTCCGTGAGCGAATCTGACACCGGGACCAATGACGGTCCCGTACCTTTGACGGATTACTGTCCATCTGTGGATCTCGTCGATCAAGTGATCGAGGTGGACAATCTCGTTACCAAACTTCTGAAAGTGCTACGAATCATACAGCTTGACAACGATACGTGCATACAGGAATTGAAAGAAGAGAAGTGAGTTTAATAAATCTGATCGAATTATAACGATTAAACTTCAATTATTAATTCGGGACGTCATTATTTGCAGATCTAACTTGGAGATAAAATTAGAAGCCACTGTAACGGAATTGAACGAGCTTCGCAAGATTATCGATAATCTTCATCAATCGCCGGAAGAAGCCCTGAACAATTTGCCGGATCGGCGACGTAGCGTTGTGGAGAATTGCCGGATTTTGCTCAAAGAGGTAATAGCCGGCGATGTCGCCGATACATTTTTATAGTGTGTCCCTTTCACGCTACTGCCATATCTCTGACATAAATTATTGACTTTTCTTAAGGAGATGTCAAATGATAATTCCTCTGTAGGTGGATAAAGAGGAATTAAAATTTGAGGCCGTACTTGCTAATAATAGCAGTCCCGAGATAAACTGAGGATCTCGATGCGATCGAGGCGAATTCCGCGCTTAATATTTTAAAATATCTTATTGATTTCATATATTCTTCCTAGCTATTATAAATTATTTTAATTCTTAAGAAAAATGTCAATTTTGAAAGTCGGAATTATTATATTAAACATCGACGAACATTTTATTTTAAAAGTGGGATTTCTAATTTTGACGTGAATGGATTTTTGTAATGTTAATTCTAAACTGAATTTAATATTGTACATGTGTATCTATATTAATACGATGTTATCTGTCGAAATTGCAAAGAATAATTGAATCAAATTTGAACTAATACGGGCTCGTCGCTGTTTTTAAAATAATTGTACAAAAAATGATTATTTAAAGAATAAATGAAAAATGATTCTGGTTAAAATTACAACCAACTATATGGCTAATTACGTAAGCATGTAAAAGAATATCAAGAAATATTTAATTTTGCTGACTGCATTGTATTTTTTTTTTTCACCACCAACGTTGAGTAAAATATATATTCACGAATAATGAATAATGATTTTAAATATATGTATATTTGTAAATGTATTAGCGTATATAAAATATATGTTTTATATGTCTAAATTATATTTATGTCTAAATGTATATTTAACATATATTTGAATACGTTGTGTAATACGCTAGTACACTTTTTTTTGTAAAAATACTAAATTATAAATCGTTATTCGAACTTATTCGTTATTCGCGAATATATTGTATCCAATACTGATTCCCACCGAGTACAGTTGATCGTAGAATTTTATTGTATATACTCGATGCATAAAATAATTCTCCAACATGTGAAAATATTAGATTCATAATAAAGGATCGATTTTAAGTATGCTTTTTCATTCGAGATAAACAGGGTAGTATCCTACATTTAAGATAATAGCATGTAATGGAGAATACAACGGGTGCAAAGCACTATCATATAAAATGAAGGGATAGAATTTGGATACCTTTCTGAAGATCGTGTCTTCAATCCTGCAACACTCACATTACCGTAATCATTATGTAACATCCAAGGAGGTAGATTATGAAAAATCGTAGATATAAAAATGCTTAAAAAACTTCTTAACAGACGAGGACTAGAAAAAACATTTATGCGATTCTTTGTGTGCGTGTGTATGTATGCATAATTTATTTCTGTATACGTTAAATCTATAGGATTTATTTATAGTAAGTCTCAAAGACTTGTTGCGCTCAGTGAAATCAAAATTGAGATTTATTATAAACGTATAAACGAAGTTTCTTCTATCAAAATGAAGCTTTGCTTTAACTTAGGCATAGCTTTAAGCATAGGAAATATTGTGATGATACACCAAACAACACATATGTATTTTAATGTTTAATCAAATAAATTTTCGTATCTCGAGAGACACAGATACATATAATTATATTATGTATACATAACTACGTATAATTGAAGCAGATTATATCACGTCAGTGTACGTATAAAATTCGCGAGTGTCTATAAAAAAATCGCGACAAACATTTACGATTGTTTTATAAGCATAAATGAGTATATTGTATTGTATACTGTGACGCTAAATCAAAACGAGATTATAACTAACGCCGTAGACAGACGAATATTGCATTTAACTCGTTTAACATGTAAATACATATGTGGATACACAATCGCCCGTTACATTGTACGGATAAGGTCAATGAAATCGTGACTTCTGCAATTTTATGTATTTTAAAAGCCATCTTTTAAGTTACAGAGAAATGCGCTTGCCGGATAACGCTAATATCGATCAGCGCGTCCCTTTATTGATACTAGACACCATATAAATGCGTGGTACGACATCGAGTCGATCGTCGATCATACACGTTATATTCTACGAGTACATCGTCCCTGTAGATGCAGATATCCTATCCCTGTGGAGAGAGCATGGTTCTTTTTTAAATGGTTTAAAAAATTTTTTTTTAAAACATCTTATTTTAAAATGGTTACAGTTTTGAAACGTAGAATGTGCGCTCGCTGTATTGAAAGGAAAGGAAAATACCGTTTTCTTAATATATGCTGTAGGCGGAACACTATGCGTATTGGAATTTCAAGCGTCGAGGAGTCGTTTTAATGCACGCCCGTGCCTCGCACATGACGTATGCCACGTATCAAGGGCGCCAAGAGATTCGCCAACCGTAAAGCTGGTTGTCTGGAACATAAGATGGTCACGTCGAGAAAGTGTACACTGTATTATTTTTATATATTAAAAAATTGAAAATTACGCGTGATACCAATTGCAATATGATCACAATTAAGATTGATATAATTATAATTAATGCCAATAAAATTGATTGTCAGGGCAACGGCATGAAGTAGATGGATTCTTACTTGTGTATTGTCTTCGCGATCGCGAGATCGGTTTTGTTATGGACATCATCAACGGCGGGTTTTTCCGGTTTGCCGATGGGCTGCTGAATGGACTGAATCGGGGATGCGCCCTGACTGGAAATCGATATATTAGGCTCCGAAGTGCCAGCAGCAGCAGCACCAGCCAGGAGCAGTGCCTCGACCGGCGCGAGTACTACGACAAAACCGTCCACGTGGATGCGAAAATTCTCAGACCCGTTCTGCCGCTGATCGTAGTAATCGGTGGTATCGGGATACGTGGACGTCGGCGCCGTGGTTAGATCTATCTTCTGCGGCACCACCGTGGTGGCCTCGGTCTTGTTGGTCTCAGACTCGATCTTGGACTTGGTCGGCTTGTCGGCGACGGGTGAACACCGAACGCTTGCGCCGAAGAACGCGATGATTAGCACAGTCTTGAATACGCGCATGTTGATTGATAACATTGATGAGCAGCTACTCGTCGAGTTACCGTCCACTCGACTGCAACTCGGTGAACTTATCGGGTTCACTCTCTACCTCGGTCCAGTCTTCTAATCTGTCCTCGACTCGATTCCAATTCCTAAATTATGGCTTTTAATTATACTCAATTCCGATTAAAGCCTGTGACCTCGGAAACTGCAGGATGCTTCCTGTTCGGCTCCGCGGTCGTGAAGTTGCCCAAGTTATTTCCTACTCGACGGACGTGAAGTCGGACCGGACCACTTTTTGCGACTCTTTTAAACGAGATGACGCGGAAACGCCGATTGGGCCGGGACCGGTGCCGCGAGATGCGACGAAAGCGGACGAAACGACGTTGGAGAACGTGGGACGTGTGTCTGGACAACACGGTGGATGCTCGAGGTGTGATGACCGGGCGATGTCTCGTACCAGAGGACGATCCCGATCCCCACCTGGGCGATCCTTCCTTCGGTCGGTTCTAGAAACGGATCCCCGGAAAAGTTCAAGAACCTCGGCGTACACTGACAGCAACCTGCCGCTAACGGCACATATGTATATCGTCACGGCACTGTTGATACGCCGCAAAATTCTCGTAATTTATGCGAAGATTGCAGGAGAGATTCGCACGAACTCGATTAAATCCGAAAAATATACCCTTCCCTCGCTCGCAATTTTATCGGCCAGCTTTCGTAAAGTCGACGATATATTCAAGAAGGTATTATTTTACATTTAAGAAGACATGCTTTTTCTTAAGAACGAGTTCCCGAGATAAAGATACTTATTTTTTCATAGTTTCTCAATTCTAAGATTGAATTTTGAACGTAACAAAATTTTAAATTAAAAATTGAAAGGTTTTACTTGTCAGACAGATAACAAGGTCTTGTCATTTTTTTATTTTTAATATAATTTCAGAATCGTTCATCTTGCGGCTAATTGCATTTTTCTCCATTTGGTCTCCAGCTGAGAGAGGAGATGCGCGACGCTGGAAACGATCCGTGAACGTGAACATTGAACATTCCTCGAGCGTTCTCTCCTTATTACATTCGGTTCGCAAGCGAAACCCGCGCCATCGAAGGAGAGGAACGTGGTAGTATTAATAGCATTAACGATATTCGAGGATGGAGACACGGTGGGACTGCCGAATACCGACTCCTGCTCCTCGTCAATCGACGTATCAATCGCGCGTTGAATGTCCCTCGCGGCGATAACCAGTTTTATTCAAAGGAAAAGAGGAGGAGGAGCAAGAAGGGAGAAGCGCGATGATGCCAAAGACAGAGCGTAATAGTTATCGCACGCGGTATATACGTGCCGCAGGTATATACGTATACACGTGTACGTAGGTGTGCGCACATCTATAGTCACCAATCTCTGTAAAGGGCAATGTCCTATCGTGGCCGTTCGCGGCCCCCGAGTTCGTTTCCCCGATCTACCGACTCGCAGCTTGGCGCCTATTACCGCAACCTTGCCCTTGCTCTCTCTCTCTCTCTCTCTCTTCCTCCTGCTCGCGCTTCCGCCTTGCGATGGGAATCGAATCAACGCCGGTCGCAGAATCGCCGCCGGTCTTTGGGGAACGACCTTCGATCTCCGAAAATTCCCGGGGACCGGTATTGCCCGCCTTATATGGCTGTCTTCGTTCTTGATTGGCGAGATGACGCGTTTTACGGGATTCTCAGGGTAAGGATCTAATTCACTACGTGCGCTATTTATATACCAAGGCGACAAGAAAATAATAAGAAGAGCAGAGGATACGGAAAGACGAGAAAATACTATTAGCAAACTTTGTATAGTTCTGATTTCCAAGAGCATATTGATTTGGAAAGTAAAAATTAAATTAGAATTATAGAAGATTAGATTTCCTAATAAAATTTTCTTTCGTTATTTTCGCTTATATTTAAGTAAACGTTATATTTAAATTCACATTGCTGTTGTTGTTTAAGTATTTTATTGATCAAGTAGCTTAATAGATACATGCCGTGTAAATCTTCACACAAGTACACTTGATATAAAACGATAATCATCTCGCATTCAGCGCGTTTTAACTGCTAAGTCGATCAAATAATTCGTTAACTCCTCTCGTTTTATCTTGCATGCCTCTTGCACACTAATAAGCAAAGGAAAATGAGCTGTTCGATCAGCAGACGTAATAAATCTGACATAAGATTTACGCTATAACAATAAAAGTAAAAAATAAAATATCGCACAGCGGGAGATAATTGCATGGTAATAACTAGTACATTTTGATGTTTAAGAACTACAGCCGTGGGAGCTTAAAGCTAAAGGGGAGAACCGGCCGATTCGTCGAACTGGCAGACGCCGGATGCGTCGCGACGCCTTCCTGGACCGCAGTTCTCGATGCCGTCGCCCAGCAGTATCAGTTCCTGCTGCTTCTCCTCGACGAACGGAGACACGTCGTTCTTGTCGGCGTTCGACGAAGGCAGCGCGACGTCCTTCTCTTCTCCCCTTCGAGGCAGCTGCTTCTTCAACGATGTTCCCGCTCGTCCCGACTCGACGTCAGGATTCCAAATGTTCCGTGCCCGACCACCGTTACCCGTCTTGGGTCCGGGCGTCTTCCTCGAGTTCGCGAAATGTCCCGGAACAGCCGGCACCTCGCGGCTCTTCGGGAATTCGAAGTTCTTCACATTTCTCGCGACTCTCTCGGCTCCGTCAGCCTGCCCGTCGCCGACGGATGTCGATAGCTGATCCGAGACGTTCAACGTTTCCGTATTTCTCTCCGCTTTTTTCACCGAGCTTTCCTTGCCCGGATGATTCTCATTTATCTGTATAATCTCCGTGGAATAGGGCTCCTCTTGGCGTACCGTCTCATCGGATTTGATTGATCCTTGGTCCTTCGATCGGGATGACACCAGCTCGAGAGCACCCAATGCCAGGTCGCTGAAGTTTTCGGTCAGCATCGGATACCTATCGCCCATGTCAGGGATGACACCGACGAAGAGGAAGTTGTCCAGCTTACCATGCACGTTGAATTCGCCATCCTGCCGTTGATCGTATCTCGTCGGGGCGGCGCGAGCCTCGGCGAGCGCGAAAAACGCCGTACCGACGAGGAAAAATAGCATCCGTACCGTCGCCATTCTCGTGGTGTGCACAGGTCGCGGCACGTGCTGCTGCGTCGTGGTGCGCGGTACGTGATGAGGAGCGTGACAGGAGGTGCTCGACGCTGCTCGACCTCGCGGTACAAAATGCTCCTCGGGCAACGGGCGAGCGGAACGAGCGAGGTCCTTTCCGCAACTGCGACGGCCGCGCGAGCAGCGCGGGCCCGCCGGCACTTGTAGTAGGACCGTTGCACGAACCGGTACACGCAGAATCTGTATGATAGGGGGATCCATCTCGCCGCAGGATTATACTTAAAGACACCGTCGATTGGCGTGGGAAACGATCGCCCGTATGTACGCCAACGTCGTTATGACGGCAGCAACGTATATAAGATGACTGTATCGCGAATTTCAACGGCGCCGGGCGCAGCTAATTTGCGAGTTTACACGTTCAAGCGGAAACCCAAGCGTGACGATTAAGAGGGGTCAGGAGTTAAAAGGCCTGTTCTTTTTAGCCGAACTTCTTGCACGGTTCGGTCTTTTCTCTTTTTCTCTCCAACGTGAGAAGAAAAAGAGGAAAGATGAACCGTGCAAAAAGTTCAGCTAAAAAGATTGAGGGAACAGGCCTAAAATGAACGGAGGAAACATTGGCAAGCTTTTACAACTCTTATATAAGAATATATGTTCTCTCTCTCCTATGAGTATATTTTAATTATGTATTACATTTTTTAGGGAAAGCTCTTCCGACGTTCGCCAGTGTCGAAAATCGTTGTGGAGAACTGCGAGATAAAAGGGAAGCGCGCCGAATGCTCAGAGATAATAATAATCGCTTTAGGAAAGTGCCAAATGTGGGATTCGTTTCATCCGTGCGAAAGGTATTAAAACTCGATGCATGTATGGCACACATCTCCAAAGGACATTTACATCCAAATTTACCTCCCAGCTCGCATTTGCGCGGCCCGAATCCGGTCGATCGAGGGAGGACCGATCGATCGTGGAGGGGCATCCTGATCGTCGCGGTTGATACTCACGGCAACAAGCGAGTCAGCCACGGTCGACTCGCTCGTCGACAGCGTCCGTTGCCGTTCGGGACGTATCCAGATTTGCAGCGCTTTTGCGACCGCAGGGCGTGTACGGCTTTCACCGTGGACACCGTGGTCGAAGGAGCCGTCCCGGTCCCATCCTCATCTTCGCTCGGCTGACCCTTATCGTTGTCGTTATCCGCATTCGGCGTCGAGCTCGCGGTACGGTTCGACCGATCAGCGTTCGGGATCCCTTCACCCTTGGAGAGCGTCGTATCGCTCGCGGTACCACTCGACGGATCGGCGTTCGGTACTCCCTCGTCCTTCGATAGCGTTGCGTCGCTCGTGGGCGGGCTTGTATCACCGGCGGACGACGAGACGGTCGAGTTTTGCGACGGAAACGGCTCGGAAACCTGCATGATATCGTTTTTCTCCGTGGTCCCTGTTGCGGAGCTCGTGGTGGGCTTGTTGCCCGGCTTGAGGGTGAAGTCGGCGTAATCGTAGAAGTAATCGTAGTCCTGCGAAGGAAACGCAAGACGTCGACGGTGAATATCGTCGACTATAATAATCGACATTTATCAGCGGTATTCAAAACAATTCTATTTATTCAGCGTAAAGCACGAGATACATAATTTATATTTTATAAAATGTGCATATCTAAGATGGACTTTGTAAATTACAGACTCGCTTCAATCTTGCATCAAACTCATCGCGTATATGTAAAACCAATGTAACCAGCAGTTACAAGAGCCTGAAGAAGAGCCACGACTGTTCCTTCAAGATAAAAAGGTATATCATAATAAAATTCACTTTGTACGCTTTCGCAAATCTTCCCTGGTGAGGAAGGAAGTAGAAAATAATTTGAAAAAAAAAAAGACAAGAACAGAAAAGAGCGCGTTCCAACGGAGTCAGAGGAAGAGGAGAATACTAATAAAAAGAGGACCTCGCGCTCCTGCTATGCGTAAGGATTTACCGTGTAGTCGTCCAGGAGCTCGGAGTTGAGTAGCGCTACCACCTGCAGGTCCTTCAGCTCGATCTGCACGTTCAGGTCGCCGGTCTGCCGCTGATCGTAGACCGCCTTGGCCGGCGCGGGGGGCTTCGCGACGGTCGCGGTGACGCGACAGGCCGCGATAACGAGGAGGCCGCGTAGGGCGAGCATGATGATCGTCGTGTTGCGGCTGCGATCGTTCCTGACGTGCGGCGAGGACTGAAAAATGGACGGGGCGGCGGACGCCCGCGGGGTCCCGCCGGGCCCCCGACCTGATGGCCTCCGGCGGGAACCTGCCGACGTCCGGGGCGGCCGGTTCGCGTCATCCCCGTTCTTCGGTTCGCGCGTCACAAAAACCGGTATACGGCACCGCCGCCGGGTGTGTGTGGACACCTTCGTCTCCGTATTCCCGCGTCTCTCTGTCACCTCCCGGCACTTGGCCGCGGCGACGGCGCGGGTACGATGCCCGGCCGTTGCCCTCTCACGCTATACGCGTTCTACCTTGACAGCCGGCCTTCGGAACGCGCATAACATCGCGTGTGTATAGTTATACATACTTACACGCAATCGGTTCGGCCGCTCCGCAGTCCGCTCCGCGATGTATTTTCGTACGGCCTCTCGTACGCTGGTCATCAGAAGTGTTTGCACGTGCCATACGCCCGCGTGACAGTCTCGAGAACCCGGACGGGGGCGGCCGGCACCGCGTCCACTTGACGCACGTTGGAGAGACTCGGTCGAATGCTTCGTAGATATATGTATAAATAAAGAGTAAAGAGGTCTACGAGAGGGAATATATGAAGCGCTCTTGAAAGAATTGCGAGAGGCGAGAGCCTGTTCCACGTATCCTCACACCCTCGTGAAACTTTACGATGTGTCGCTTTTGTAATTTTGTTGCTCCTCTCAATGAAAATAAGTCAATGCAGTTATCGTGAAGGAATATCCGAGGAACGACGTGGGAAATTTCTCGCGTTATTCCGCATTTTGTAATTAATTTTAATTAGACCTATCTTAATAATCTATCTAAACATCAGTTTCGAGACTGAAAGTTGAAATTTCATGAATAATACGCAGTATATATTATAGGGTTATATAAATTAACGATGCAACAGAGGGACGTCTAGTGATTAATCATGTTTTATTTTTTCAAAAACGTCAGACATAAATATGCAAATTAAATTATTATCAGAAACCGGATAGAAACGTATAAAATGTTTTTCCAGAAAATAAAACCATCTCATTTGAGGTAATCCGCTCTTTCCTTTTTCGCGAGCAATTTTACATTTTACATGCATGATAAATCCATAAATCTCACTTGCGAGAAAGGAAAGAGACGACATTAATTAATCATCCGTGCTTCGTGAACGTTCGAAAAACCCGCGCGGAAGACGGTTCGCGACGTGTGCACTTTCCGCACTTTCTCTTCTCCCCTCGCCTACGGCCGCGTGGTTCGGGAGCGAGAAGCGCCAAGCGGTGCACGTGAGACGCAGGTTAAATTCTTTCATCGCAGCTTGAAGCTTGCATTCTTCTTCTCTCTCTCCTTCCAACGTCCGGTTATCTATCCATTTCATTCAAAGTGCAGGAAGCGTGACGTAGCGCGGACACCACGAAAGAAAAGAAGGCTCGACGGTCGTAGGGTTAGACGGAGTGCAGACGGATCCCCCCCGCCCGGAGACGTGCCGCGCCGTCGCCTGCACCTGCCTGCACCCTGCACCCGCGCGAGCGTAATGTGTCGTAATCGGCGGACGATGCAAACAACAGTAATCTGTCACTTCGCACGCCCGTGATGACGCCGAGGCGGAATGTCGCGCGCCGCCGCGGGCGCGCGTAGCCCCCCGCCTGCCCCCCGGGTGCAGCGTTGTACGTCGTCGTCGCCGTCAGCGGGGTGGCCCGGCTTCCCCGGCTCGTCGTCGTCGTCGTCGTCGTCAAAGAGGATTTCGCGCGGCACAGCTTGACACCTCTCGGCGCGGCGCCGTCAGTTCACGCGCCCCGTGGGATGCGCGCCCGCCGCACTCGCAGCAGCGCATCGCCCGTTGTTTACCCTACGGCGACCCTCGCGTCATCGGCGACCCTTATCATGCGACGCGCAGACACGAACGATGCTCCAATTTTTTAAGAAGATTGGTAACTATTTTATTTTGCACGACGCCTCGTGCCGCGACGTAGATCGCGGAACGGACGAGTCGCCTCCTCCCTCGTCTAGGCACGCGCAATCTCGTTCCCCGAGACCCCCGAGACTGACCTCCTGACATTTGCAACACGTTTTCCTCTTCTTTATTTTTCTTTCCTTTCCTTCGTTCCTCTCTCCATTGAGATTCTTGGAAATCACCCTGTCGGTGTTTTATATTCGAATTGGAATTTTATCTTTTTAATGTATATCTCTTTATTCTTGTTTATATTCAAAACTGGAATTAGTTAAATTGCCTAGAAAATGGCTGTTTACAGTACATTTCAACGAATGTAATGAAATTGCGTTATGACGCTTGCAGGACAAAGGGACAAGTCCGGATTACCAGAAACCTCACCTACGAGATCGACCAGCTCGGGCAGCTTCCTTTCAGATGCATTCAACGGTAGCGCGTCGTCCATTCAGACGCCCTCGGGTGTATTGTGCAGTCTCGAGGAAGAAGAGGAGGAGGAGATTGTCAACAATGACGCCGAGGAAGCGCGCGCCTTCAGCTCCCGGTTGTCCAAAGCTCTGCCGGAGGTACTTAAGGACAAGAGTGCCCTTGGTTACTTCATCCAGTTCATGGACACCAGAAAGCGCATAGCTCTCATCAAGTTCTGGTTGGAGGTGGAATGCTTGTGCAGCGCATCCGGGATCCCCGATGCACAGAGAGTCAGGCAGTCAAATCAAAAGGAGCTGCTGGACGCCTTGCCCACTTCCCTAGACGATAACGAAAACTTTAGCTGCGACGTGCTCGCCAGCGATGTAGATACTCAAACGAGCAGCGAAATACCGTTGGACGGGAGAGCGGACGACGCGACGTCCAACGGTATGCCAAAGACTAGTCAGGCGGTGAGCAAAACGCGACAATCAAACCACGATTGCGGAGGTGGGAGACACGACGTGACGACGACCAGGCAGGACGCTTTGAGAATTTACAGGAAGTACATTCTCAAGGAAGCTCTGGGTGTAAATCAAATATCCGAGGAGTTGAGGGTAGATATGGAGAAGGCCATTGTCCAGGAAAGCATTGAGCCTATATTACGGTGCCTATCTGCTGTTCAAAGCATAGTATACGATATATTAGAAAACGAGTGAGTGACGTATGTTCATTGACACGCCACTCGAGTCGATAACCGACGCATATAAAAAAAATTGTATATTTTTTCGCAGATATATTAACGATTTTTTACGAAGCGAATTTCACTGTAAGCATCAAATTGACGTGCTCACCAGTGGCAATGTACAATTAGCTGATATACTGTATAACGAGACAGCATTCTTCTACTTTATGGAGGTTTGTATCACGCTCTTCGCGATCGCTTACTTCTGCAGAAATTTTCGTAAGAGATTCTTTTCCATTCTTTACATTGCAGTTCATGGAACTCGAGAATAAGCGAGAGCTGTTGGACTTTTGGATGTCGGCTATAAGTTACAAGCAAAATCTCTTGGAGAAGAAGGGAGCAGCCAATCCGGAAGAAGCGCAATCTGATGCCGTTATTATATATGAGAAGTAATTTCTATACGAATATATGAGCATATGGAGAAGTAATTAATTTATATAAATGTTATTACTTTTCTCAGATATTTCAGCTTACAAGCAACCATGCCTCTTGGATTTAGTGATAAGATTCGTTTCCACGTGGAACAGAATATTTGCCGCGAGGACGAGAGTGGTCCACAGCCCGATTGTTTCGATAAACCCAGCAAAATCGTATATAATTTTCTCAACAAGGTACACTCATTTATTACACAGATTTGCCTATAACTCACACACAGCCGCACTAACTACACTCTCACGTCAAAGTAGTTGTATTAAAAGCCACAACACTGTCTTCTAGCATTATCTCCCAGCGTTCTTATCATCGCAGCTGTATTATAAATACTTATCGGAGTTAATCAGCACGATTCAGACCAGCCCATGTCCAAGTTTACATTCCAAGATAAGAAGAACAGGTTGGTGTCGATCGCTGATTCCAATAACATGTTACCTGAAAGATATTAAGGAATACTACGTCTTTTGATCAGTAATTTTATATATATCATTTTTATTGCAATTTTATGTATAATATAGATGTTAATTAAAAGATATATATTTACTTTGCAGGTTCAGATTGCAGCAGCGAAGTAAGCTCCGTGTGTACTAGTATGCCAAGTATTTCTCAAATAGGAAATAATGGCAGTAGAATATCTGATAATAAAAGAACTATTAACAGTCACATGAATATTGACACCAGTCAACTTTACGATCCAGATTCCTTGTGGCGACGTAACAAATATAGGTATTTGGCAATTTAACATTAACACGCGTACTTGCGCTGATTTGTTAGCCGTAAATAATTTAATGTACTTTGTAGTTTAAGCATTGGTTACGTTGACAACTTAGGTAGATTTATTACCGAAATAGAGCCAGATCCTCATAGAAGATACGGTAAGTTACACACATATTTAGTTTGTGAGATATATATATATATATATGTGAGATGTATAAAATCATGTACGCAAATTTCAGAATCTCGCCTAACTCGTGTCGTAAAACGACTTGTAAATATAGAGCAAGATAAGGTAAATATTTTATTGGCATTTTGTAATTTGTTAATAAAAGCAATAACATGTAATGGGCATCGTTTGATTAATGCATTACTCGCTGTTGATAGGCTAAAGAGGAATTGGCATGGAGGATCGCCGAGATGATCATTCGTGAAATCACATCTTTGACTCTTGGAGCTTCGAATCTTCCCTCTTGATGGTGCAAACTTTACGTGACGATTCTGAGGCTTGAATTTTCCCTAAGTATAGATGTTTTATGTATTTGTGTAAGTAAAGTGCTTCGTCCTTTTATTTTAAATGTTAGCGCAATAATGCTGCAGACTTTGCCAAAGTGCCAAACAGGTAAACGGAAAATTCAAAAATTTATTTTATAATAAGACCTTAAGGAAATATCAGTATCAGGAAGAAATGTTCTGGCGTTTTACATTTTCATATCTTATATTCTGGCATAACAATGAAACAGAGACTTGAATTTGCTAATCAATAATTTAATCCGAATTTATAAGTAAGTGTAAATAACTTTATTAGAAATTGACATACGTATCTTATTGTTAGTATCTTTACAATTCGTTGCGTAAAATAATTTATAAAGATCTTATAAGCAGCATAATCTGTAATTTTTTGTAACTATTAAAAGATCTTCCTATTTTATTAATTTATTATAAAATACTCGATGAGCAAAGAACAATAATTTAACGAATACGTAATTTCTTCATCAGCCATCGTCAATGACACCAGAAGCAAGAAAACCAATGCAAATGATTATCGTCTATATAAATAATAATTATTCTATATTCATAAAAAATATTCATTTAATTTGAGAAAGACAAAGACCTATGTGTCAAAATTTGTATAAAATTTAGAGTAATACCATCTATTTTTTTTTTATTCTATCTTAAATCTTGTGTGTGTGGCAGTTGTTTGTAATTATTTTCGTACGTGCGAAACTTGTTAACAATCGCATTATTTTTGTCGCTTCTGCTAATATGACTGATGCAGATATTGACAAATTCTTAAAATATAAGATTTTGTACTTTTTTCATTGCCAATTTATACGATGATACAGTTGGTGTTAAAATAAGTAATGAGATATATGTACATACGATGATGCATGTGACCGCCGTTGATCGTGATATTATGATATAGAAGAAGATATATTTTAACAGTATTTAGAGCGTATAACACACGTAATGTTTAAGTACAAAATGTTATTAATAACGAAACCCCTATTATACATATATGCTCTATCTTCTATTTTGTTATATCTTTTTATTTATGAAACTTATATAACGCATACTGTAAAAAAAGTATATTTACTAGCTTTTAAAAAGGCACCCTGTCTTTTAAAAATAATCAAACAGTCTGTTATGTATATGCAAATACGTATATGCGCCGATTTCTTTGAAAAACTTGCATAGTGCGATTCTTTCTTATTTTACGCCTTCTTCGTTGTTATGCTTCAAAATCTCGATTCTCTGTAGATTATGTCTAAATATTACCTAATTACGTCCATCCATTTTGTGTTTATTATATCGCGCGTGTATAATGTATAAAAAACTATATTTTAATACGATCTCTGTGTGTGTGTGTGTATATATTAAAAAATTCTATTTTATAAAATATTTCCCCAAAATATTTCCAAAAATTTTTTTATAATAAAATATTCTTTTATCCGAGTCGAGATGGCCTCTGAGAAATCTTGTTAGGAAATCGCGCCTGAACGGAAATGCACGATCGCGAGTCTGATTTTATAACATGTAAAAACTGACTCCATGTATTAAATCTCTCTTGATAATAACTACGTTATGGCATACACTATTTACACTTCTGACAAACTGTCAGTAAAATAGATTCTCACAGAGACGAAGATCCGTTTATACTGACATGCGGTATTTTCTGTCTGTATCCCCTTTGCGGATTCAACAATGGAGACGATTCGGAAACGTGCACGTCGCTGTCTATCCTGGAGATCACATTTAAATGTAGACTGCTCGACTTGTAATCTTGACAACATTCTAAACGTAATTTCTCCCTTCTGGTCCACGACTGATAAACGATCGCGTTAAAGAACGCTTGGAGGGGATTCGTCACAGCCTGTCGATTAAAAAGAATCTCGATCATTTCCCTACGTTTACCTGTGCGCTCGAGATGAGACTTATGTTCACTTCTATCAATGTAGATTAACTTTAATCTCGGTTTAACTTGCTTTTCATCTTTTTCTAGTTTTAATAATTAGAAAAAGATGAAAGGCAAGTTAAACCGAGATTAAAGTTAATCTGCATTGGTAGAAATGGACATCACACAAACGTACCATTATGTACCACAAAGTGATGATCGCCTTGATCGGCAATTGAAACCACAGGGTCCACAATAGTATTCCGTTAATTAGATTGGGCGTCCAGCACACGTAGTAGACCACATTGATGAGAGCGAACTTTAATCTGACCGTTTGTATCAACCTTCGCTCCCTGCCGGTCATCTGAGCCATGCTGTGCTGAACCGCCGACTCGAGGTCCCGCGTCGATGCGACGTACAAAATGGGATTCGCGATCATGACCACCGCCAGCAGCACGTACGTGGCGAAGTAGTTCGGAAGGATACGCAATAAAGCGCTGGATAACGACGTCAGATTGTGACAACTGCAAGACAATTGTCTGTTATAATCGCTCCAAGGGCGTACACTTAAGGAACCAACTTGTGATACTTCTAAGACCTGACTTCGCGTTCGGAATGTAAAGAATGATGAGCCCGAACGTGGTGAGAATGGCAGGAAGCACCCAGGCCAAAACGTGATAGCACGCAGGACGCCCGTTTTTGTCTCCCAGCAGTAACTTCATGTCCACCGCGTAGCACAGCGTCCATATCCACGTGGCCATGTAGAAGTACTGGATCCACGCCTGCGAGCAAACAATCTTTCAGTCCTCCCGTGAACTTTCAATAGATATAAAGCGTAGGATCAGTGTCAAACGTTACCGATAACACAGCGCAGAACACCACGTTGGACATGTCACTTTCCATGGGCATGATGGACTTGAAATTCCTCCATAGCGCTGATCTCACAAACACACCTGATCAAGTACAGAACAACCAGAGATAAGATACCTATTTTGTTTGTCTACCTGTTGGTTGTATTCACTGACCAAAATTTAACTTATAGCTGTTTGTAACTAATTTGCAGATGTTTATGTACCACTAACTGCTATTGGCATAAATCTAATTGCGATAATAAACTAGACCTAAGGACGCTAAGAGATCAGCAACGGCAAGCCATACAATAATATCTCGTCCTCTGGAGAAACTCCGCCGACGATAAGAACTACTCGAATCCTCTCGGGGTAGTATCTGAAAAAATGCATTCCTTCAGTGCCAATTTGTGAACGTTCCTTGGTATCCTCAAGTATTTCTCGTCAAATTTAAATCAATCCGACACAACATTACACATTTATAAATAAATTTTTACACCTATTATTATACACTTAAATCATTCATATATATAAATAATTTAAGTATAAAATAATATAAAATTATATCATTCAAAAATTATTTTATTTAATATGTCGTTTCTTTGATATGTAATTTCAAGTAATATATTGCGCACTAGTTACAGCGCCCGGCTCTAACTGCCTTTTTTATTTTTTGATTCAATCGAGAGAGCCTTTTTCTATTTTATTTTATTTAAATATTTTTAATATGTTACAATTATTTGATATACTTTTATTTCGGTTTCTTTTAGCTGCACTTCTTCGTACACTTCTCACGTGCAAAACAGGATAAATATACGCGTTGGAGGAAGAGACGAAGTGTACAAAGTGCAATGCAACCAAAACGGATCAACAAACAAGACGCATCATGACAGAGAAACTCCAATTCCGAGACAATATATTTTAGCGATCGATTCCGGCCGTAATAAACAACTTGGGGTCAATTTCCGCTGTCTGTTAATTGTCTTAAATTAATAAGAAAAAAAAAACGAACCGGTGAGGCGAAGGCTCGTTCGGGGATAACATTCCGCGCCGAATTTACCTGATAAATCGCGCCTATCATGCCCATCGTCGACGAGAGCATGCACACCGTGTTGTACGCGTCTGTATTGAATTCCTGCATTATCGCTATCGCTCTATCCGTTTGATTTGTGTGATGACAGCAGAACGTTTGCAGTGTCGGGTCGGCCATTGTTATCGGATGTTATCGCGATCGAGCTCAGCGCGTCTCTGCCACTATCCAGACTATCCTATACTCGATCTTACTAGATACCACTCTCTCCGACAGAAAGAAACCGGAGTTCCCCACTCGAGCGTCCGGCAGCCAATCGATACGTTCAAACTTATCTTATGATAAACCAGATAAACGAAATAAGTGCGTATCTCTAAAACGGGAATCTCGGTAGAAATCTTTTCTCTCTTTTATTGCAGCTCGGATAGCTTTGTCCACTACAACCTGGAAGTCAAAGCGATCCTATATAAAAAATAAATTTTTGAACGCGTTACATTCAGCCGCGTTAAATTAATTGAATCAGCGTATATACATTCCAATAAGTTAGAGTTCAGTATTTTCTTCGCTTTATTATGTCGGGCCGCCAGTCGACGGGATGCGTTTCTTCAGTCTGGAAACATGATAATAGTATAATTAGCGCAAAGCTTAGAAAACGATGAGCTAATGTTATCAGCGTGCGATTGCCAAATCGATTCGCGCGAGCGTTGTACAAAAAAAAAAAAATTCTACTTACGGCAGTATCGTCTTCCTTGTACACTTTAATAGTCTTGTCGGCCTCTGTCGTGATCATCCGAGTGCCCGACATGTCGAACGTGATGCTGAACACCCCGGCCTCGCTGTCCATCGAGCCAGGCTGAACCGGCGCCTGGAGCCGCTGGAAATTGTATCCGGTTCGCCAGTCCCAGAGGTGCATGGTGCCGTTGTCGGCGCCGGAAACCAAAACCCCGTCGGCATTCACCGCCAGGCAGTTGACTATGGCGTTGTGGCCCGACAGATTCTGAATGAACTTCCCCTCCGGACACTTCCACTGCTTGATATTGTCCGGCGACGCCGAGGCGAACATGTAAAGAGACGGATGGAACGTCAGGGCGCGCACGCTCTTCTTGTGATTCGTCAGAGTGGCCCTGGACTTGCCGGCAGCCAGGTCCCACAGGCGTATCGTGCAGTCGTGGCTGCCGGTGACGATCTGCGGCTCGGCGGACTGGCAGATCACGCTTGCCACCGTGTTCGTGTGCCCGACGAGGGTGTGAACGTTCGCCTTTGTACGCATATCCCACACTCTCCCGGTGGAATCACGTCCCGCCGTCACCAGAACATCTATGGTAGGGTGTAACGCCATGGAGTACACCGCCGACAGGTGGCCGTGGTAGTGCCTGATCACCTTGTTATATTCCAGATCCCAGCACTTGACTTGTCGATCCTCCCCGCAGGAAAATAGGTAGGGATGCCTCTGTGAGAATGCGAGGCCGCGAACGCTGCTTATGTGACCGGTCAGCGAAACCTTCAACTTGCCACTCGCTAGATCCCATATCTGAAAATTCCAAACTATTGTACGAACTTGCATAGAGAAGCTATTAACTTCGCTAAATCTTATTCTGGAACATTATTAAATATTAAATAAAAACACGAGAATCAAGCACTCACTTTGATTACTCTGTCGGCTGAGCCTGTAGCGAACCACTCGTTTCCAGGCTCCACGGCGCAGCATCTTACCCATCCCAAATGGCCGCTGATAACTCTGTACAGTTTCCACGGCGCGTGCCACTTGGGTTTCGCCATCGAGGGCGTTTTCTTTTGCGGAATTGTGAGCGCACCACTGCCCACGTTGCTTCCCGCAATTATTGGTACTACGCTTGCGCTTCCTTTCGTCGTATTGTAAGGAACAATTGCCGAGGTAGGATTAATTCCAAAAGTTTCATCTAAAAACCATATTAAAATTGATACAATAAAGACATGCGAATAAAGATTCTTATTTTTATCTCAATATCGTGTAGATATCGCAGGATGTTACCTCCTGGCGGCGGAGGATCCGCAGTGTCATTATCTTGCTGCACTTTATTAATCATATTCTGCTTGACCCGTTCTAAGACTGGGCCATAACAATCTTTGGCCTTAACTATTTTTTTCATTTGTTGCCTAAAAATAAATGTAAATAAATAAATAACTGCTTCTCCACAAGATTAAAGCAAGGAAGTTTGATTAAGTAGCAATTCAGCTGCAACGATGTGATTGCGACAGCAAGATACTCACAAAACAGGATCTTCGGGCGGTAAAGATCCCTGATTCAACAGGAACATGTCGTGAGTCCTCTTCAAAGACCGAAACACTAGCGTGTGCACAGAATGTCGTTGGACATCCTACAACGGGATAATAATGTATAGATTTTTAATTCAAAATAATGTTAAAGACAATTAAAACTATAGAGTTTTAATTCAAAATAATGGTTAAAGACAATTAAAACACTCTTACCATGCTTCGTAATACTGTAAGATATATTTACGATCCTATTCCTTTGTATTTCGTATTTCGAATCCTATTCCTTTAATGAGGGTATTTAACGTGCCGTCAACCGAGTATTTGTTTTTCGACTCTGACACATCCAGTTCTTTGAATACTAGAAATTAGTAGAAATCACCTCGTGAGCTCACATGCGGTGTTCTTTTCCCGATTGTTACTATATAACTTTTTAATAGCTTTTATTATGTTTTTATGCCAATTTCTCTTGCAATTAGGAAGATCCAGATAGCTTTTGGAGGTTTCCTAATGTTCTTTAATCAATCCTCGTTGTGCGGATATGAAATTTCCAATGTTTCTTGTTGACGATACAGTTTGCCTCTAACCTCGTCAAACCATTTGAGAATTTTGAGATATACAATCTGCTCCTTTTCGAAGAACTTCCTGAACTGGTGCACATTGGTGTAATAAGTTAGAGTGAGACAAGTATATAGGTTACTGGTTAGAGAAACTAATACAAAATATACTTGTCTCACTCTAACTTATTGCACTAGTGTGCATCAGTTCAGAAAGTTCTTCGAAAAAGAACTAACCTAACGTAAAGCCTAATGATCGGCGGCCAACTAATCTATTTCTTTTTATATATTAAAAAATTAACATTTTGGTAATTATTCAGTTTACACCCCTCATCTCCGATTTTGATGGATGATTTTAATATTTTTATTAATAATAAAAAATTTATAATTTCTCTTTATTTTAACAAAATAATACAGATATTACTTGCTAAAGTTAATCACTGATTAAGTTAATCAGAGCTTGTTCGAAATCACCTTTATATATCTATATATCTATATCTCAAGGTATGTTGAGTTAGTTAAATTGCAATTACAAATATTAAATTTCTAGTTAAGTAATAAATCGCAATTGCAAATATAGCAAATATATATCAAATCAAATTTTCAGGTCCACGAGTATACATATAGAGTCAGGTCTTATTACGGTAGTATTCGTCTAAAAGAAAAGTCCGATAAAAGAGGAAAGAATGATTATCTCTGATGTCTTTCCGCTCACCTAGAGGAACATTTCAAACCCAAGTAGATAATTGTACGTCGGTGGTCGTTCAGATACACATAATAATATTTATCATCTAAATATAGCAGGATGACATTTGACCTGTTTGGTCCCCTGCTGTTGATTGTTGCGACTTGTTTTCAGCGTCACACGCGTGTTATCGTATTTACGCTATTCACCGCCTGCAGGGGAGATGGATGTGTGTATGTACATACATTATATCGTCCGATATAATACGTGCTCTTTGGTGGCACATCCTCTTTGCCTCGCATCGCCTGAATAGCTTCCAATTGAGCGTGAGGAAGTTTCCTCAGTAGGATACTAAATACTTGCAGACCGGCTTTGTTCAGAAAGATAAACACACCTGTTTGTGTAGTTCTACGTCCCGTCTGGATCTAACGCCTAAAAATGCCGGCGAACAAATTGGGTGAGCTATTTCATAGAATTGAAAAGGAACGAAGGTGATCTGATTAACCTTTAATTGAGCAGCACGTCGTGATGGACCACGTTTGCTGAATCTACGTTTCATTGCTTTTTCTTTTATTAACGAAACGTATAGCAGTTTATAAAAATTTCTTCTCTTAGATCTCTTCCATGTTATAGATGCAAATTACGTTTTAATCGTAATTGTTTGGCAACTGCATAATTAGGCGTGTAATTTAAATTTTAATTAATATGAAATCACAAGTTAATACATTTTCTGCATATAAAATTAAAATATTATACTTCATGTTGTTTATTAATTAAGATTAAAGTAAAGGAATATAAGCATAGAGAATTATGATGATTATAAAAAATTTATGCTACTGAAAAAACATACACAGTAGAAGAATATTGAAGAAGAGATATAAAACTTTAAATAATACTTGCATGTTTATAGATTTTTCCTGCTATTTTCTCAATATTTATACTTAAAATGTACTTTTTCTGACATCTTTCGTAATTGCAATTTATAAATAATTATACTTTATAAGCAATGACAGAGGTGCTAATAAGTTTTATGAAATTTTCAGCTCTTTTGAGCGTGTCTGACAAGACCGAGCTGTTACCACTGGCAAAAAAACTACACGAATTTGGATTGACCCTGATCGCTTCTGGAGGTACCGCACAAGCATTGAGAGACGCCAAGTTACCGGTGCAAGATGTTTCTGAAGTTACAGGAGCGCCTGAGATGCTTGGCGGACGCGTGAAGACTCTGCATCCTGCTATTCATGCTGGTAAGAATAAATTTTTTACAATTAAATAACACCCATATTTATTAAAATGTTATTTAATTAAATGCAATAACAACTATGTGCAACTAATTGTAAGTTACAATGTATATATCATAATTTGTACATTCTCATTTTTACCGTGACAGGCATTCTCGCCAGGTTGACAGATTCCGACGCTCAAGATCTTCAGAAGCAAAATTATGATCTTATCCAGGTGGTAGTTTGCAATCTGTATCCCTTTGTAAATACAGTTTCAAAACCAAACGTGACGGCCGAGGACGCGATAGAGAACATCGATATCGGCGGTGTGACTTTATTACGCGCTGCTGCCAAGAATCATACCAGAGTTACAGTTATCTGTGACCCGACTGATTACGAAAAGGTCATCAAAGAGATGGACGCTGCTGCCGACAAGAATACCTCGTTGCAGACTAGGTGAACTTGCACGATATAACGCAGCATTGCAATCTTGCAAGATCGCTTTACTATATATATGTAATTTCCAGGCAAACCTTAGCCCTGAAAGCGTTCACTCACACCGCTGAATACGACAATGCTATCTCGGATTACTTCCGCAAGCAATATAGCGCCGGTGTCTCCCAGCTCACTCTCCGCTACGGCATGAATCCGCATCAGAAGCCCGCGCAGATATTTACTACTCTGGAGAAGTTGCCGTTGACTGTGCTGAACGGATCACCTGGTTTCATCAATCTGTGCGACGCGTTGAACGGTTATCAACTGGTGAAAGAATTGAAGTCCGCTCTAAACTTACCGGCAGCGACTTCCTTCAAGCATGTCAGCCCGGCTGGGGCCGCGGTCGGCTTTCCTTTGGACAATATACAGGCGAAACTGTGCCAAGTGGATGATCTTCACAATCAGCTTACGCCTTTGGCGACCGCCTACGCTCGTGCGCGAGGTGCTGATCGAATGTCTAGCTTTGGCGATTTCATCGCATTGTCTGAGCCGTGCGACGTTGTAACGGCAAAGATAATCTCAAGGTACATGATGCTAATGCTTGATATTAATGTTTGATTATAATATTGATATATTAATTATAATATTATATTTGTGTGAGAGAATATTAATATAATATTACCAATATTACAAATATAAGATTATGATAATATATGTAATATTAACGATAATTATTAATAAATAATATTAAACAAATAACTATTTAGAGAAGTCTCAGACGGCATTATTGCGCCTGGTTACTCGGAAGAGGCTCTTCAAATACTGAAGAAGAAGAAGGGTGGCGCATATTGTGTGCTTCAAATTGATCCTTCTTACGAACCATCTCCGATAGAACGCAAGACTCTGTACGGTCTAGTTATGGAGCAGAAACGTAACGACGCGGTGATCAACAAGTCGGCGTTCAAAAATATCGTAACGACGAAGTCAAAGACTCTGCCGGAGAACGCTATCCGTGATCTGATCGTGGCTACTATCACTGTAAAATATACGCAAAGCAATTCTGTCTGTTACGCCAAAGACGGGCAAGTAATCGGCACGGGAGCTGGACAGCAATCTAGAATTCATTGCACTAGGCTTGCTGGAGACAAGGCCGATAATTGGTTCGTCATCTTTTTATTATTTATACTTTATACAAAATATAAAAAATAAATGACCAAAGACATGGAAATAGTTATGAAAGTTATCTTGCTTTATGTATATTCTTTCATATTTTCATATTATTATAGGTGGCTTCGCCAACACCCGAAGGTAACAGGAATGAAGTTTAAGAAGGGCGTGAAAAGAGCGGAGATCTCTAATGCTATTGACAACTATGTCAACGGGTTTATTGGGAAGGATATGGACGAAGCTACCTGGGCCGCCATGTACGAAGTGATTCCTGAAAAACTATCGGACAACGATAGGATCGAGTGGCTCAAGAAGTTGAACAATGTTGCTCTAAGCAGCGATGCCTTCTTCCCATTCAGAGACAATGTGGACAGGGCTAGACTTGTATGTATTATTATTATACATTATCTTTAGATATAGTCGTTAAAATATTTAAACATTAATAAATTAAACGTCATTAATTCGATCGACTTCTCTTTTTCATAGATAATAAATTTATTGTGTTTGATATAGTTTTATGATTCTTTCTCTCTCGTTACAGAGTGGTGTCAAGTTTATCGCGAGTCCTGCTGGTTCCACAAACGATGCAGCGGTAATCGATGCTTGCGACGAACACGGAATAGTGCTGGCTCACACCGGTTTCCGATTGTTCCATCATTAAATCTAAAATAGAATGTTATGCATTGTTAGTATTTTTATACGATCTATCCAGTCGAGAGATTTCTTCCAGTTAATGTACAGCTTTCCAGTATGAGAAAAGTGACAACATAAAAGATATTTTTGTACTGCTTTTTATATTTCAAATGTTTATTAAACTTTATATGCGCAGTTACATGTAAAATGTTTGATATAAACGTTTACATACATACATTGTTGTAGCAGTGATTTATCGAAAAGTTAATCTCGTGTATACTTTGATTTTAGCTCAGTTAAAGTAGTTATATACTTATATATCAGTTATTTTTAATATCTTCAGATAATTAGATAACTATGAGTTTTGTAAGTTATCGATTCTATTGATAACTTACGAATGTCAATCAATTTCTGTTCTCTTCGCATTCTTTTGAATGAATCGAGAAATGGAAAGAAACTGTATTTATAAGCACTAAAATACCTTGAGAACATATATAAGATTCTTGGGAAACTTCTTTTGAAGAGGAGAATAAAAGAATAACACATTGATGAAAGGGAGCGGGGGGAGGGTAGATAAAGATAATTATAACTTCAAAAAACTTAATTAGTGATTAACTTATACCCATATCTGTATTGTTTTGTTAATATGATAGAATTATTAATTTTTTTATGTTTAATATATGAGAGAGAAGATTAAATTAAGAACGAGTTATACATATAGTTAAAAATTTCGCTTCGAGCAATTCTGCCGGTTGAATTTAAATGCTGGTTGGGCCGCCGCCAAACCTCCTCTTCCGCCGCCATATTTATTTATTTTTCTGTGCAAAGACTTTCCTCTCTCTGTCGATCGTCATGTCGATGGCTTTACGGCGTTCGGTACCCCGCCAAAGTTTTTATTTACAGAAATATTAATTGCAATAATAGCGTGATTTACAAATTTAGGGAGAAGCAAGTCGAGTGATCATGGACGAAGTCGACAACGCTCAGATAATTGTCAGTGAAGTATCCACGTGCAATGCTATTTACAAGTAAATTCGACCAGATACATAAATATCACTAACATTTGTCATAATTTTTTAATAGAAAATTAGGCCGGTTACACCGTTAAACTATCGTGTAAATTAACTATCATGTGTAAATTTACTTACATTATCCGTAATCAATATTTTAGAAATTGTGAGTTTATTTACGCATCCGGTTTAATCTGCACAAATTTGCCTTTGAAAACTTAATTATGTATCAAACGTGTTTTTGTTTTTAATGAGATAACAGGTAGGAGAATTAGGAGAAATCGGGGGGGGGGGGGGGGGGAGACTTTTATAATTCTATTTTATGATTTCTTTTACTCGCTGAACAGCAGACTTTCTGGGCTTTGCAGGTTATCGCGGATGATGTATGCAGGAGAGCGGGTATTGCGACAACATGGATCAGTAGCAATAGATTTGGGATACATGCGTACAAACATGTAGACAAATATTCGCAAGGTTGCCAAATTATACAAATATGCAAAAATTATATATTACAAATCTATATTTCTTGATGTGTATATAAGCTAGAAACATAAACTGCTATTTTGCTACATTAAGAATTTGTTTTAGATACTAAAAGTCAATTTGCGCCTTGCGATGCCAAAGTACATTTCCTTCGACCGGAAATCATATTATTCTCACCGCTTTTGCGTAAGCTGGTTAATGAGAGCAATGGTATCTTCCTGTCGATTCAGAAGCTTAAGTCTTCCTCCTCCGGCGACATTAGGCCGGAGCTTCTTAAACATAGCAAACAATATAGGTCTATATTGAGAGCCTGCGTGGAAAACTTGCAAGAGATACTACCGAAGGAGCCGTTATCAGAAGAGAAGACAATGCTGGAAAATTTTCTCACTATATTTTATCAGGTGGAATGTGTCTGGCATTTAACGGAAATTCTCTATGTTGACGTTGTACCAGGTAGATTGAATTAAAAATACAAACGTGAAATATAATCTATGAAATAATATAGAGATATAAATGTTTATGTTAGAGGAGAGCTTTTTATTTTAAATACATAGAATCTTTTTTAAAACGGTTTTTGCCTCATGTTTATCAGGTGACGTTGTGCTACCGCAATTATTGGAGTGGATCAGCTTTCATTTCCCCTCGAGAGAACTGACAGCGGCAAAAATTTTGTCTCAGAAGACCATCGGTGCCGATTTAGAAAATCCAAATTATTGGGAGGCTGTGATGGGCTGTGCGTTCCACGGTAAATTAAATCTAGTTTGCCGCCTCCTGGCGATGCACAGCAAAGCGGACCATTCGGCGTTTGTTACCGCGGATAATATTATTAGAACAATGCCGGTATACAATGTGTACGGCGGTTATTCTGTAAACGAATTTATTATGCGATGGAAGCACTGGCAAATGGATCTTTGCTCAAATCTGGAGACCAACTACTTCGTTATAGATAGCAATTTGGAGATGCTTATGAAGGTAAAGTAATATTAATGTTTTACTCTCTATTTTTCATGTAAAAGGTAATATATATTTTTGCTTTGTAGTTGATAGCGGGAGACGAATCGGTATTGTGGGAATATTCCATGTATACAGACGCGTGGTACGAATTATTGGCAGCCAAGTTATTTTATTCAGCTCCCTGCTGCAAACAGATGGAACTTTCGCGCTATGCGAACAGCGTGGTTGAGAGATGGCAAGCTAATAGACATCTAGATCGTGTAATCCTTGCTTTAATGGAAAACGATTTGTATCAGGTTATCAAAGAAATACAATATATGAGCGATAACGGCTGGTTCGCAGCTCACCTAATGGACCTGTTGTACAAATGTGGAAAATTAAACATTTTCAGCAAAGAAAAGACCAAGTGGGTAGAACTGCAAGTTAAGAAACGATTATAATTAATTATCAGTGATTTAAAATATCTTGTTACAGTGTGACTGCGCAGCTTCATGAATCTCTCATATTGGAGTATGGCACTACATTGATGAGCCAGCGTTCATTGTGGCAATGTGGCGCGAGTTACTTGATACATTGCCCAACGCAAGGTCTGGCTAGGCTGGAGATACTGTTGCAGTCGCTACCAACAGGCACAGAGGCGAGAATCAACAAAATCATCGACGTCGCGCGAGACAATAATATGCCGCACGTTGGTAAAATTCAATCTCCCTTTTTCTCTATCTCTCTCTTGACTTAGAGATTTATAATAACTAAAAAAAAAGATTCTTAGCTACTAGCATATGCAAGATCCAAGGGATGAGGAGCATAAAACAAGGGAGATTGGGCAACGCTCTCACGTGGGCGCTTAAAGCACATGACGGTAACTTTACCACATACATCGCGGACCAGTTTTTGAAGCATTACGCGGAATACGGAGAATTAGAATGTCGCGATCTGCTGGAGAACTTGGGCTCCTGCATGTTGGCCAGCGACAGGCTCACATTTTTAGGTAAAGAATTATATCTAATATCCAACGAGAATAATGATAAATATTTCTATAATATATAACAATGTAATTATTTGCAATCATATAAATTGTATAATTGCAGTAATTAATATAAAATTTTATAGGCAAATATTGTGAGTTTCATCATATGTACGGAATGGGCGAATTTCGCGAAGCGGCGAGTCTATTGGTATCCCTTTTAGTCTCGAATTTGACGCCAAAATAGTAAGTTGTTGTTCGTTTTAAGGATATTTACGATTACATGAAACTCGCAATTTAATTCGTAAATTTTTGTTCTTCAGTTTTTGGTCCATTTTGCTCACGGACGCTATACCGCTGTTAGAAGCGGAAGACGTGATCTTTTCGTCCAACGATTGCTATGAGTTACTTCGTTGCGTGGAGGCTCACGGGAACGATCCAAATTTTCAAGACAAGGTTTCCATCTTCCGATTAGGCGTTGCACGAAATCTCGCACGAGCTTTAAGTTTAGAGGGCTGCCAGGCCGAACATTGACCGCATTCGCTGCTGTATTATCTATTGTATAAAGTGATATCAGTATCTTCCTTTAATAAATTGTAATTAAATTCACAAATACATTTTCTAATTATGTGATCTTTTTCTAATTGATCAAGTCAATTATTTTATCCTATATGTTGTGTATTAGGAGAAAAGAAAACTGCGCGATGACAAAGAATTATCTACAAGAAAAAGAAAATCAAGTTACACTAAAAATATATATGAGATCGAGCATTTGTGAAACATAATATTTTTATTAATCATACTGTCATAAGAATGAAAAATATTTGTATATTTTTGTAAAATATATCTAATGAAAATAGTTAAATTCGAAAAAGAGACCACAAGATAAATTGATAAATCAGATATTTGTTTTTTATCTAATTTATATAAATTTTATTCAATTTTATAGCTTATATTTAATGCTTTAGTGATAATTTATATTTTTTTCAGTTTTAACTTTTATACATAATTTATAATAAAAGATATTTGTCTTTAAGTTCCTAAAATTAAAAAAATTATCTATATATTTATGCTAATATAATAATAAGTTCATATTTATAATTAATAATATATTAATATATCTTTAAAAAAATATTTGATAGAAAAGATAGGAACATCTGTTTTTAATATTATTCTATAATGTAGATTTATAATTGTAGGTATGGAGGAGAGAGACATTTTAATTTTGCACATGTGACAATTAAAATATGAATGTAAATCGAAAGAAACTTTATAAACAGGTGGTTTGTCTGGTCTTAAATATATTTGCACTTTCTACATTATATATCTCCTTCTCGCACTAAAGCCTAGACATATGTTTATCTCGTTTTAAACGCAGAAAGTGCAGAAACGAACGAACCTATTCGTATCTCTCACCACGCTTCCGTTTGTTTACGTCATATGAGCCGATTTGTATATGTTCTGTGATGAGCCGGTTCGCACGTGACTCATGATGATTATGTCCTTCTGCATCTCGTAAGCGAAGATTTCATTAATTGACCATTTTGCCGAAACGTTTTATTTACGTAATATCTATTCGTAATTGTTGTACGCATGATTCTCATTGCAGAACATGTTTTCCATCACTCTGGTAAACATTGACAGTTATCAGGCATCTCCGATACCCGAGCTGGACGTGACATTCTCGGAGTTCCGTGGCTCCGAGGTAAAAAAGGTACCGGTAATCAGAGCATTCGGATCAACTGCCACGGGTGAGTCAAAGTAACATAACTTTGTCATGTTTCCTGACACACTACATATCATGTTGTGAATATTATCAAAAAGTTTTGCTCTATATAAAGTTTGAGGATTTTCAGGCAAGAAGACATGCTTGCACGTTCACGGTGTCTTTCCGTACATGTATGTCCCGTGCACTGTTCGGGAGAATACAGATAGCTGTGCTTATCAACTAGCTGCGGCGATCGATTCTGCGTTGAACACATCCTTCGGTTCTACTTTGTCTAGCAGCCAACACGTGTACAAGATCCAACGGGTATCAGGAATGTAAGGAAAGTTTAACTAGAAAAATTAGAAATTGCGACGGATTAGTAATCTTATTGTTTTAATAGAGGAGAGATGTTCTCTAGTATTATACATTTTATTCATCAGATGCGTAATGTATATCGTTTTTGTAGACCTTTCTATGGTTATCACGAGAAGGAACACTTGTTTTTTAAAATATATTTTTATAATCCGGCCCTAATTAAAAGGACAGCGGATTTGCTGCAGGTAAATAGTTCTTCTCTGCCTTTTTGCACTTTAGATATAATCAACACAATACTATGTGTGCCATTTTAGGTATCAAACAACAAAATGAATTTATTTCGTTCTTTTCAGAATGGCGCTGTTCTCAATCAAACTCTACAGCCGTACGAGGCACACATTCCGTATATTCTGCAATTTATGATAGATTACAATCTTTATGGCATGAATTTAATAAATTTAAACAGCGTGAAGTACAGACACCCTTTGCAAGGATGTGCAACAGAGGATAGTCAAAGATCTACAATGGATTTGCTTGACTTGCAAGCGTACCTTCCGATATCCGTGACAAGGCAAAGTATGTGCGAATTGGAAGTGGACGTGCACGCTTCAGAGATTCTGAACAGGCAAAGTGTCACTAAAAATATGGAGCTGAATCCTGGTCTTGCCGGGATCTGGGATGAAGAGAAAGCAAGGAGGGCCGAAGCTGGTCTAGAAGACGCAAAGTCGCAATTATTATATCCCAAAACGCCCAGCAAAACTATTCTACCTCCAACGAGCAGTGATGTTCATCAAGAGAGCCAATTATTAAAGAGATTGAACGCTATATCACAAGTATCTTATTGTTCCATTGTGAATTATGATAATATAATTAATGTATGCATGCATATTGATTTTACTTAATTCTTTTATTTTAGACCAATGAAACAATTACTCCAAATACGGTATCTTCGTATCCTGTAGAAACAGAAGATGATGAAAATGTCTTAGATGCATCTCATATTCTAAACCATAGTGAATCTCTTGTATCTGAGGAAAATCTGGAAAGAACAGTTTCTGATAATTATAAATTGTTGCAATTAGCCTCGTCAGCATTTTTAGAAGCAACTCGAAGTCAAAGTAATGTAACAGATACTAGTATTTGTAAGTATTTTATATTTATTAGAAAGAGTATTACTGAAAGTGTGTATTATAAAAATGTTTTTATCATATTTTTATTAAAGTAACAATAAAATATCTGTTTTGCATATAGTGGATGCAGATGACATACAACTGGTAGAAATGTTAGCTAATTTAGCGGAAGAAAATGAAATTGCGAGTAATGTAGATGACGATAGCGTTCTCGGATCTCAATACTCTACGTTGAGCGAGCCGGTTAAAAATGATCCAGAGGAAGAAGAGATTGAGGATTTAAATATCACAAGCTTAGATTTAGATCTAAGTTCTTGGGAATCAATGTATAACCAGAGGACCAGTCAACGTGATAATACAGTTAAAGTTGTAGATAACAAGCAAAATACGGAATCTGCAGATAATTCAAACTTTACTGAAGAAAATGACGGAGATGTCACACTCGTGAATTTTCCACAAGTTGATGGAGTTGATGACTCATATGAGATATTAAAATACGAAAAAGAAACTACAAATAGTTTAAATAATAAAGGTAATACGGCAATTCAGTGTCTTCCTAAAATAACAAAAAATTTTAAACATAATAGCTATGTTTCTGTCATAAATGCGAAAAAAGATTATACCATGTGTATTTCACCATATAGAAATTTAAACCTAATGGACATTGTTAAATATATTGTAAATAATCCCAACAGATGTCATTTAAGAAAAGAATTATGCAACTTTGTAAATAGATATTATTTTCATACATTTTTGAAATCCAGCAAAAATTTGCGAAGTACAAATGTAGAGCATCCGCATACAAGTGTTGTCATAAGAAATGCACATTATTTAAAAGATAATGAAAAAAGAATTGTACATAAGAAAACAGAGGAAGAATTATATATTTTTCGATGTCAGTTACAACTAGATCATCGAGACTTGGATGTTTATGATGTAGACGAGATAGAAACGTTTGAAACTTTAGAACACAATAATTATATAGCGGATTATGAAGAAGACAAGTGTAACTGTGAACGGGATTCCAAATTATGTGTTCCAAAGGGAGTTCTTTTAAGTAGCAATCACTGCTTACATCACGAACAGTGTAAATTTTCAGTAAAGTTTACAATATCGAATATTGATGGGGCTACAGCTTCGGACTCGAGCGATGCTGAATCCGAAGCTGATGTGACAATCATCGATAAACAGGAGAAACGCGTGTGCGCTTATAAATCTGGTAAAAAGAATGTGCCGCAAAGTATAGTTCAGATCACCCCGAAGAAGAGGAAGTTCGATCTTCAAGACGACGATCAGGAGTCACCGAGCAAACGAAGAAACGCGGTTGTTAAAACGCCAAAAAGAAGATACAATTCTCCAGGCAAGGCGCCTCGAAGTCCGCAGTTGTCGGGAAATTACTCGCCTCTTAACATCACTATAACATCTCCGAAATCCAGTAAAAGTCCTGCTCGACAGGGCGAACAATCTCCGAAAAGAAATCAACACATACCGGCACCCGATGTTTCTTCCACTACGCCAAAACACAAGCTACGTCCGTTACGTGTGAGCTTGCTTCGGGAAAAATTTTTAAATTCGGATCTAGGTAATTCAAATAGCTTTATTTATGAGGAATTTATTCTTTTGAAAATAACATGGAATGCTTTTGATCATCTCATTGATAATCATATACTGCGTTCTCAATTTATTACTTTTTTAAGTAAAAAGTACTTTTTTCTTTCTTTTACAGAAAATAATGATGACACTGATAATGAAACAGATACTGCGTAAGATCTGTATATTTCACGTAGTTTAAAGACATTATAATTGTTTAGATTATGTAAATAATTTTTGTTATATATATTTGTAGACATATCGTAAAAAATGATAAAACAACGATAGACGAGCCAATACGAGATGAACAGAAAACGGAAAACAGTGAAAATTTGTTAATTAAAAAAAGCAAAGAGGTTCGTAAAAGATTGTCTTTCTTGGATGAAGAAGATATTCTTGCAAAGACGGATCACAACGTGAGCCAATCTGAAACTTCAATCGCGCTCGGGCATTCGAGTGACCAAGTACATGTAGATGCGACTGCACTTGTCTCCAGCAATGAGAACAGTGACGACAGTGTCCCAAACAGTCAATGTACAGAAAAGAGTAATAATGATATGTCTCCTGAAAGAAAGTACGCGTTAGATATACGAAACTTGGCGAAAGAGTCCACTCACAACGACATTATTCCTGAAACTGATCTTGATGATGATGAAGAAGATGTATGCAACACAACTTTCACCCAACATCTCAACCAAAAGGCAGAGAGCGATAGTCAGGCTTCGTCGTTAGAACGGAGCAGTCGTCGCTCGTCAAAGAACGCGATAATTACAATTACTACGAGGTACAGGCCTCCTAGCCCTGAAAGGATCCGGAAAAGCATGACGATGTACGGCATTCCGAAGTGCAGATGGCAAAAACCGTTTTTCAGCAATAAACTCGATCTCGCGAAACAAAGAGAATCCTTCAACAAGAACGCGTCGTACTTCGACGCGCCTGCGTTTAAATCTAGTCTGGAAGAAGTCACGAGTCTCAAACTGTGGCGAAGAATGAAGGTCAATGAATTTCATCCTTCTGGAGCGAATATAAAATCTGATCATATCAAACGAACGCTTGCAGGATATAATTCGTTAACGATTAAACCACTTACGGAGCCACCATCTCCTAAGGATGTTAAAAATTGGATTAGAGCTAAAAAATACATATTGGAGAAAAACTCTGATGCCAAATCGAGCAAGCAGAATAAGGGAGAGACGTGCAAAAAAGGGCAAGGTGTACAGCATCCGTCAATTAATGCCATTAATGAAGAGATTAAACCCCAGCCAGGAACATCTAAAAATTTAATAAATGATTCAAACATAGATGGACATATGCATTCGCCATTGCTTCAACAAAGCGCGCTGAGTGGAACATCTGACGAAACCAGGAAATCAGAACGTACACAAAATTCTAATAATTCGCAGACATCGGAGAACAGTTTAGATTCTTCCTTAAAAAAGGCACTGGAAAATCCGTTATTACATAAACGCGATAAGACGCAGCTAGGTGTTTCATACGGTCAAATCGAATGTTCATCTAAGGGAAGCTACGGTAATGTCTCGAATGAGAATCTTCAGAAAGCTAGAGCAATAACAGTGGTAAGTTCATTATTTTAATTCTATGCACGGCAAATTCAGGACTTGTTTTACGTCTCGTTGAATTTTTCGCAGCATCAGTATCTCACATTATTGTCTCTCGAAGTGCACGTCGTTACTCGGGATGATCTCCTTCCTGATCCACAGTATGATTCTATCACTGCATTATTTTACGCGATTTACAACGACGCCCCGACAGATGCCAGTGAGCAGATGGAACATGGTAATTATTGAAACTAATAATTTTTATGCGAAAAATATTTCATCTCAAAAGTATTTCTCTCAAGATTTTGCTTCGCAAATCGAGACTTGACATTTCTTGAAGTATAACGGAAGATTGTCCATGATAATTTCTTCTTTCTTTTTTGTTTTAGGCGCTATAATTGTAAATCCTAACTCTATAAGCGCAAGACTCAACAAGATCCACTCCGCTAGTGCGATGTGTCCAATCCTATACGTTGCAACAGAACAGGATGCGTTCAATAGTCTTGTAAAATTGATTGAACGACACAATCCAGACGTTCTACTTGGCTGGGAAGTGGAGGCACTTTCATGGGGCTACGTATTTCAGCGAGCATTTCATCTTCGTCTTAATAATTTTCCAGTAAGAATCTCAAAAGTTCCACACACGCAGATATTTGCCAAATCTGACGCTCATACGTTTGAAAAGGACGACGCAGGTGAGCTAAAAGTACCTGGTCGTAATATCCTTGATGTCTGGAGAATCATGAGACATGAAGCAGGTGAGATATTTCTCAGATTAGTTTATATTTTCTTTATTTAAAGAGAAATAGGGGATAACTTAATTTCTTGCAGCATTATTGACATATACCTTCGAGAACGTCATGCACCACGTTTTACACGAAAGAATCCCGTGCCCTTCCTTCAAAACGTTGTCCACTTGGTGGAAACAGGAGAGTATGATAGTAAAAAGCAGAGTTATACGTCATTACGTCATCAGAGTCGTAGGCACTCTCAAGCTTCTGAATCACTTGGATATTATAGGTGAGATTACGAATCCAAATTCTCAGTATTACCTGTTACGTTTTTGAAGTTCGTCATTCTATTATAAAGTCTTATTGTATAATATTATAAAGTCTATTATAAAGTTTTATTGTAGGTCGCACGTGTGAGCTCGCCCGCCTCTTCGGCATACAATTCTACGAGGTTTTCTCGCGAGGCTCGCAGTTTCGCGTTGAGTCTATGATGCTCAGATTGGCGAAACCCATGAACTACATTCCGATCTCGCCGTCCGTACAGCAGAGAGCCAAGATGCGAGCGCCGGAGTGTTTACCGTTGATCATGGAACCCGAGTCTGAATTTTATACCGACCCATTAATCGTGCTTGATTTCCAAAGTCTATATCCGAGCATGATTATTGCTTACAATTACTGTTTCTCCACCTGTTTAGGAAGGATAGAACATATAGGCCAGTAAGTATCAGTATATCTAGTATCAGAAAAATCGAATTAAACTCATTAATTTGATATCTTCTTCTGTTAGATACGGGCCGTTTCCGTTTGGTGCAGCGACATTAAAGACAAAGAAGAGCACTGCGCTAAAGTTACAAGATAAAATGAACTTTTCACCTTGCGGCGTGGCCTTTGTGAAGAAAGAGGTACGTCAGGGAATATTGCCGCGTATGTTAACAGAAATTTTGAACACGCGTCTGATGGTGAAAGAATCTATGAAGCTGCATCCGGCAGAAAATCGTACGTTGCAGCGCGTCCTTCATTCTCAGCAGTTGGGCCTCAAATTAATCGCAAATGTCACTTATGGCTATACATCCGCCAATTTTAGCGGTAGAATGCCATGTATCGAGGTACGACATATTATCGAGAAGTATAAAGATAAAATTAAGATAATATATTGTGTAAATTAATTTGATAAAATTCTTTAATATACCTCTGTCACAAAAATTGTCGTTTACTTTATGAGATTTTACTGTAGATAGGCGATAGCGTAGTCAGCAAAGGACGAGAGACGTTGGAACGTGCAATCAAACTGGTGGAAACCACCCCAAAATGGGGCGCACGAGTGGTTTATGGGGATACGGATTCCTTATTTGTACTGTTACCCGGAAAATCTCGAGAAGAGGCGTTTACTATCGGCGAGGAGATCGCGGATGCTGTTACCGCGATTAATCCTCCGCCCGTAAAGCTCAAATTTGAGAAAGTTCTTCATCCATGTATTTTGCAAGTAAGATATTAAGAATTAACGAGATATTAGCACATATTAAAATTGTGATTATTATATATAAAGCAAAGATTAATGACCAAATTATTAAATTTAATATTTTAGACGAAGAAACGATATTGCGGATACATGTACGAAACTCGCGATCAGGAGAAGCCCGAGTTCCTGGCGAAAGGAATCGAGACGGTTCGCAGAGACGGGTGTCCTGCAGTTTCTAAAGTAAAAAAAAAAAAAAAAAAAAAAAACAACGACAAGTATGCTAAAAAGGCAGTCTTCGTAATTTTAAAATTTAATTTTAATTGCAGATACTCGAGAGGGCCCTTAAAATCTTGTTTGAGACAAAGGATATTTCCCTGGTGAAGCAGTACGTTATCAGACAATTCGATAAGATCTTTCAGCGACGCGTGTCCATCCTGGATCTGACGTTCGCGAAGGAGTTTCGCGGGATGCGTGGCTACAAGGCCAACGCTTGCGTGCCAGCGTTAGAGCTGACGCGCCGACTGATCAAGAAGGATCCTCGCGCTGTGCCGCGCACCAGCGAGCGCGTTCGCTACGTCATCGTCGCGGGTGCGCCGAATCAAGCGCTCATCCACTGCGTGCGTACGCCGATGGAAGTCGTCGCCGATCCGTCGTCAATTCCGAACTCCGTGTATTACATAACGAAGGTCATCATACCGCCTCTCAATCGCTGCTTCAATTTATTCGGGATCGACGTCAACGCGTGGTAAGCGCGTGAAAGCCGTGGGGATTACGAATATTTAAACGACATATTTGCGTGTCGCGCTACTTCCATGATAATCCTTATACGCTTTATATAAATTTATATAAATTACCTATATATAAATTTTTTGTATAAATTATATATTATAATTATAAATTACCTATAATGTAAATATTGAATACTCTTTTGGGGAGAAAATTTCAAGATAAAATATAATCTTTCGTAACGCGCGTAATTAGGTACTGTTCCATCGAGTTACAGTCGCGAGAGTAATGGGATACTGCGTTTACAGGTATAAAGAAATCTCCCACCGTTCGAATTTCGATAATGTCGCACACTTGGGAGAAGGCAATCCGAAATCTACTATTCGTCAATTCTTTAGTTCCGCGGCATGCATCACCTGTGGGGAACAGACCAATAAAGAGATCTGTCCAGATTGCCTTCTGCAACCAAGCCGGACCGTTCTCATACTTCTCGAAAAGATTAAACAATTGGAAAGGAATTATCAACAAATTGCTGCTGTAAGCATAAACGTAGAAATAAGATTTATGCGAATGTGTATCATTATTAGGCGTGAATTATTTATTCTATATTAAACGTCTTTAAGGTGTAAGTTGCGATTAGTCAATAATCATTAATTAATAATGAACTTTTTTTCAGATCTGTCATTCTTGTATTGGACAATTAGGTGACATAGAATGCGTATCTTTGGACTGCCCTGTTTTATACCGAATGGCACAAGCTCGTAAAGAGCTTGGGCAAGTTTCCTACATGAATAATATTATTTATGGAAATAATTCCAGTGGGATTAAGGAATTAAATTCAATTGCTGAGTGGTATTGATTATAGTGGAAATACATTTTTTTTATGAAACGATCAAAAAGGAAGTATTCTAGTTTTTTAAATAAATCACAAATGTAACTTTGCTAATTACATTCTCCTAATATTAATTTTGTCGATTTTCGCGATTCGAAATCCGAAATTCTCTTGAATAGTTTTAAGAATTGCGATTCTTAAAACTATTCAATTCTTGGAATTTTATATAGTGCAATCTTTTTGCCGATTATGTTCCCGTAATACTTTTGTCAATGTTCGCGGTTTGAAATCCTAAAATTTCGGAATTGCGGTTCATAGAATTCTCGCAGGAATTTTAGATAGTAGAACCTCCTTGCCGATTATGTTCTCCTAATACTTTATTCATTTTCATGGATTTAGATTGTCGCGTTGAAGTCTCCAGAAGTCTTTCAAAAATAACAAATGCTCAAGACATTTAAATCACGATCATCAGTAAACTTATACCGACAGTCGATACAGATGTGTCTTTCGTAACCAATTAGTGCAGTCGAGCGATCACCGGCGACACCAGCTCCGTTTTCCCTCCAAAATGGAAGCCAGTAATTACACGTCACATATCTAAATATTTAAAAAGATCGTTCGCCTCGTGACGAACGGAAATGGAGATTTAAAGGAAAGATCTGAGGGAAGGATCGAAGGGGAGACTTTCCTCGTTGATGAGACCCGAATCCCGCATCACAAGAGCAAAAAAAGGACTGTTACCTTTGTTTCACGGTAGTTCGCAGAATGACGCGCCTCGAGTGCGGTCCTGATCAACGGCATTAGGCGGCGACATCATTCAGGTTCAAGGCGCTTTTATTTGTAATTTTTCTCCCTGCCACCTTTGCCCTCTTTTACGTCTTGTGAGGAATTGTTTTTTGACTATTGACTCGTGCTCACGATGCTCTTTACGACGTAATTGCCTTCATGCGTAGAGACATGTTTATCAGGTGAATTACCGATCTTCATTAGATCTTCGTTAGATAAGCTGTGCAAAAAAAAAACCGTTGTTCGCGCGCGTATTCTCGCGATTGCGTCACAACTCGCCGATTTCGGCAGTCGGCGGCGCGAGTCACTTGTTCTGCCACCCCGGTCGACGATCGTCATTCCGTGGATCTGATACTGATCGCGATCTTCTGTCATTCAGGCACGATGTCCGCCAAGGGCAGCCCGTCCACTTCCAAGGTCTGCTCTTTCTGCAATGTGGCGGAGGACAATGAGGTGGAGTATGGAAAGATCTACGAGCACAATGGGATCGTTACGCACTACTATTGTTTGGTAGGTCATCGACGTTGCGATGGCAATTTTGAATTTATCAGGATGTTGATATGTGTGATCTCCACTTGTTACTGTCTCCTCTTCGCTATTGTTGAACGCATATAGTCTAGATTGTCTAGAAGAGGTCTAAAGCTGCCTTTTGTGTTCGCTACTTATCCACATGAATTTCCTTTCAGCTCTTGTCCTCGAACATGGAGCAGAAAGGAAATGACGACGAAGGTATACTTGGATTCTTAGCAGAAGATATACAAAAGGAGCTTCGCAGGGGAAAGAGATTGGTACATATATTAGAAGTAGCATAATACTAGTTCTATATGTTAATGTCTGTTAAAATATATATTACAAACACACACAGTTATGTTTGTAGTTGTCAAACTTAATGAACCCCTTTTTTGTCTTAATGATTCTAGGCATGCTCATACTGCAAGAAGATTGGCGCTACTTTGGGTTGTTGTAATGTAAGGTGCAAACGGATCTTTCACCTTCCCTGTGGCTTGAAAGCTGGTTCTTTACATCAGTTTTTCGGTGAATTCAGGTGAGGGAAAAGTACCAAATTGGTTGATCAATGTTGGGATTGCTGTGACCATTCAAATAAATTTATTTGGAATGCTAACACAATAAAATACGGCCAATTTTCGAGCAATGTTAGGGTGATAAAAAGAATATCCAATTAATTTTCAACGAATTCCGTTTTATTAAATAAGCTTTTATTGTGTTAACTGCTGCTTTAGACGAGCGAAAATTTCCCTATTTATTTGGAATGTTTTAGATCGTATTGCGTAAACCATAGGCCGAAACAAAAGATCGACGATCAGATTTTAAAGCAGATTCGCTCAGTAGATGATGTATTATGTTACATTTGTTATGACAAAGTTAACACTGGTGACTTTGTGAAGACCTTGTGGGCCCCCTGTTGTAGAAAGGACGCGTGGTTTCATCGCTATTGTATTCAGGTTAGTCCTAAGAGCGGTTTTATTTTGTTTACAATATGAATACAGATATACATATCTAGACAATCTCTCATTTCAGCAACTTGCCTTGAGCGCAGGATATTTTTTCAAGTGTCCTTTATGTAACAATAAAACAGATTTTCAAGACGCTATGAAGGAGTATGGTATTTTCGTGCCGAGTCAGTAAGTGGGAACAAAATTCGGCGACCATTCTTTATTTTTTAAAATTTCTTTGCAATTCCTCAAGTTTTGTGAACATTAATTGTTAGTGTAAGACTATAAATTATTTTTAGATTAAAATTAGTACTACAATGCTGCTACCAATCAGTTATATAGGGTATCCGGTTCGATGATAAGAACCTAAAAGGTGGAGGTAGATTGGGTCAAAAGAAAAGACTTTTACCATTTTGCAAAATTGGCAATAATTATTAATTAAAACATCTGAGCGCATGACAAGCGGTAGGTCAGACTCGTTAGACATAAAGGGCTGCATTCCGATATTTACTGTCAGTACTGGAAATCAATATTTTTCTATATTTTACGTCACGTATACTACAGATTTTCAGTACTGACAGTTGCTGACAATTATTGGAATGTAGCCATTATAGCTTATTGTTAGTTGTTAGATCTCCTAGCAACGGTGTCATATGTCACGCGTCGCTGGCGTCACTTGTTTATAGCGGTGTAATTCGTATGCCGCAGTCGGTCGCCGCTTGCTATCAGATGATGCTCACCGTTGCTGAGAAACTTGACAACTAAACTATTTCACATGCCGTTTTAGTTAATATAACTCAATGGCTGCGTGTACACCGTCAACTTAGGCCGCGGCCTATACCTCAAATTCGACCTAAATTAATTTAGGCGAATTTGAGGTATAGGCCGCGGCCTAAGATCATGGTGTAAACGTAGCCAATAACTATTGTGAATTTTGCAAAATGGTACACGACTTTTCAGTTTGACCCAATCTACCGTCTTTCAGGTTCTTACCATCGAACCGGACACCCTGTATACATATAGTGCACAAGATACAAAGTGGCATAATTTTTTTTGTATAATTAGAGATGCTTCATGGGAATTGGTACCAAACGCATTTCGAGAGCTTTTGTACAGACACGATCAGTGCGACGCATCGAAATGTCTCTGTCCAAAGGGAAGGAAGCATACAAGTAATAACGCGTAAGTAATAGTTGCCTATAATAATGTTAAAGCTATATGCGAGAAACATAGAATATTTTCTTGAAATGTATAGTAAGTGGGAATTGGCGCTATGTCGAACTTGCGGTTCGCAAGGCATCCATATGGCTTGCGGAGAGTTAAAGTGGGCTAATCCGGTATGGGAGTGCGAGGAATGTACTTCCATATTATGTGAGTATCTTGTAAAAGAAAGATATATTACAATATATTACAATTATGACATTTGTAATCTGTGTATTTCTTTCGTAAAGGTAAAAAATCGAAACACAATAAACATGCAAGACTGGGAAATAGTTCTGCAGTAGTTGGGTATGCATCATGGTTTACTTTTTAATCTTGCAGATTGTTGAAAGTTCCTAAAATATTTATCTTGAACTATGATGATCGAATAATTAACATCTCACTCAGCAATGTCCAATCTACATACTTTTTTGCTTTTAGTTCTAGTCAAAATAAAGATCCAGATCCTGACTTCAAACCAGATTCATGTTCAAGCTCGGACTCGGATTCGGACTCATTTTTAGAATCAGATATGAACAGTGATACAGAAACAGATATCTCTGTCGGAACTGATTTCCCGATACGATGCTTAGCTAATAATTCATCTTCCCCCTCTTCGCTGAATTCTATTCCGGACAGTGGATTGCGACCTGGGCCACGATCTTTTAAGTTACACCAACAAATGATCAAGCTAGGCAAAAGGTTGATGATGATAATAATAATAATAATAGAAAGTTCCGATTTTATGAAATATCTATCTTAACGTAACTTGCTATCTTATTTCGCAGCTTGGACTCAACAAATACTAAAAGGAATGTAACTACTGAAGTTAGTCCAAAAAATACCAACGAATCGTCATCGAATAATGTCGATGAGAAAAAGGAGCCATCGACAAATATTCTTGCAAGTGATCTTCAGCAAGAAACTAAGGCAAATAGCTCTCAAGAAGAAAGCCACTCGTCTAGCAAAAATGTTGAAAAATCTCAACCAATTCGGAAGGAGACGGATATTATCATAATTGAAGAAAGCGACGATGATGAGGTGCAAGTGCAGGTAAATGATTAAAGTACATTTTAGAAAGTTTAACTATGCTTTTACCTATTAACTATTTGTAATAGTTAATTTTTAATAGTTAATAGTGAAAAGCATCCGAATTTTCGTTAAACACAATCGTCTGCACCATTTAAAAGAACCGTGCCCTATTCTTATTTAGGTTTTGGGCCCCTCGCGTGGTTGTTACTAGACGTGAGAGGCTCAAAATGGGCAAGGTTCTTTATTGATTTTATTTAATTTGCTTCTATTACAGCTTGTTTCTTTTAAACGAAAAACAAAAGGTCCATCTGCGCTTTTGCCTACACAATCAGGAAGCTCGCGTGACCCTAGCGTATCGACACCGAAGAAGACTACTGAATTGCTATTAAATGCAACAGAAAATTCCGCAGCATCTAAGAGCCATAGTGTAACGACTGTAATGGCAATTGATTTATCGAAGAGTGATACTATCAATGTACCAAAACCTACTGTATCAGAGTCAGAGGGTTCGAGCAAAAATAAATCTACCATCTCGGATCAAGTCGGTGTAGCGACGCCACAAAAATCCACGTTAGATCTAGGTGTTTCGAATAGTAACGATTTGGAAGAATTAGATGTGGCTGATGAAAACGAAACGTCCGTTATGAATATCAAAATTACTAACGTTACTTCTTTGCCACCTGAAGTGTTTGAGAGCGTACCTGATACTACTGATATCTCGTCTCTGTCTGTAAATAAAGTGTTGACGCAACTCTTCTCACGTGACGATTTGACCGTTTCGCCTGCGAAACGTAGCATGCACGAAGGTAATTCGATAAAAGAAAGCTGGAAATTTGTACGTTGTTATACCGTAATTGATAACGTTATATTATATGTTGCAGCGAGTGGCGTTACTGACAACTACAAGAAGATCAAAAGAAACAGTTTTGACGAAAGATTACACGAAACGAGTTTTACAGTCACCAATGTTATTGGCGTACAAAATACAAATAATACAATTAATAGTACAAATAAGCAGAAAAACGAAAACACGTCTGCAAGCAAGTCCAGTGAAATTGGCAAAAATGATGAAGGTCTCTCGAAACGCACATCCGTAATTACAAGCAGCTTTACTCTTCCGCTGTTAAATAATCGAAAGAATAACTTGCCTCCACTACAACCCAAGCCGTTTTATAAGGCGGATGATGTGCATCATGTTCAGTGCAACATATCAGGAAACAGTGTGTCCGTTAATGCACAACAAAGCAAGGAAAATTCTGCTGCACGTAGAAGTACAGAATATGTGACCGTTACCAAGAGTAATCCAGTCTTTTTCCAAATGCCGATTTATTTGCAGCAAATACCAAACCCCTTTATTAGTCAAAGTGCAGCGAGACCAGATAAAACAAATTTATATGCTATACCATCGAGTAGCATAATTCTGCCGCCGCGCGTGACAGATAACATCACTGTGCTTAGCAACCAAACTGTGCTTAGTAACCCAACTGTGGTTTTAAATCAACCAATAATGACCAGTGTAACTGCGCCCATTCTGAACACTCAAATAGGATCGGTAAATCAGCAAGAAGCTGCTTCCAAGGGAAATCTCACTAGTACACCTAGTGCTGGAAATAATTCCTCAAACAAATCCTACGTAAGTAATTCACTAAGAACTCCGAAAGTTGTTAAGGGGATCCTGCAGTGACAGGCGAACTCCAACGTGAAAGCGCCATCGTCTAGCGCGGAACTAAAAATAATCGATAATTTCGATCGTTCTCTATGTTACTGATCTATATCTGTCCTTGTCAGATTGCAGCAGCGCCATTTCTGACAATATCCGGCAACTACTGTTGCACGCAACACTATTTCTATCATTCTGCATCTATATTTGCATTCATAAAATGCAAATGAGGAAAATCTTTTTTTGTAGACGTTGAATCTTGCACGACATTATTCTTACATGTTTTCCCTAGAGTAAGCGACTTTCATTTTGTATATATAAACTACAGTATTTTTGTTTTAAGCAAATATTGTCATCAGGTGACAGCTGTTATGTGCCCAAATTTAATAGAGGAAAGTCCCCGATTATGAGATACCACATCTATTTTGTATGATTGCCGGAAGTCTATGGGCAGAATTGAAAAATATAGTAGGTCATTTTGAAGGAAATTTAATAAGCTTTAAGATGCTGAAATGTAAATTTTAATTTAAGGCTCCTGGATACTCAGCCGAGAACTCCGCGTTGACGGTGGCGACATCGGTAGAATCGGTAGAAATAAGAACTATAAGGCGAGAAAATAGCCATATTCGTGGAAAGTGACATGTTGACAAGCCTATTTTATTGTGCGTCCCATTTCCTTATTATTCGCTCTGTACTTTTGCTCTAACGTTTGACGTATTCGTGAAAGTCGTAAAATTTACCGAAAAGTAAAATTTGCTTGCGGAAGGAACGTTTTCACCTCCTTTCGATAGTCGTAAAACGGCTGTTTTCCCGTATATTTAGGCTTCGTTTTATGGCTGTTTGTTTATTGTCGTAGGAAAAGGATAGTTTTCGGTAAATTTTGGAAGTGTTCTGAAACGATCTAGAGTGATGTTTTATTGAAATGTCTTTTTATTTGAAAATGGCACGCACAACAAAATTGGATGTTTTCCTCGCCTCGATAGTAAGAATTCAATATGGCCGCGGTGACTATCCAGGAGCCTTAAATATTAATTTTTCTGAAAATTAGAAAAATGTAAAAAATGAGCTTTCGGCAAAATCGAAAAAGTGTGCTCCTAATATGAGAAACCGCGGGAAATCGCTAATAAAGTGCAAAATACATCATATTGTAATTAGAAAACTTTATTTAAAGTTTCTGAAAAACAAATTTAATGGAGAAGCATATTTGCAACAATCGTAAATCCACTTATACCCAATATTGTACCTAATCTTCCCCCTCCACCCTTCCCCCTCAAATCAAGGTCAGCACACTTATAATTTCGTATGAACCTTCCCATAACGTTAATATAGTATTTTTTCTTATTTTATTACTGTATAATAACTTTCATACTCCAGCAACCCAGGAGTACCCTGAGTATCTCATGTTATGAGCCCCAAGTCTTGCGGTTTTACGATCACCAAATCTAATCTCTACAATGGAGCAACTCAACATATCCCGTATTTTCCTATTAATACGACCTTACTCTGTCGCTGCATACAGAACTCATTGCCAAATATTTATTAAATATATAATAAACAAGGTTTAAAGACTCATATCCATGGCACTTGACAACATCCAATTTCACAATTTCTTTCTCTGCAACGACCACACGCACGATCAAACAATGAATTTTCCACTAAATAGGTTTTACCCCAAGGGTAATAAGTACATGGTGGAACCAACAGATAGGGCCTATTAGTTTAGCAGAAACCTCGCTATCGCATATTAGGAGGCTATCTCATAATAGGGGACTTTCCTCTACTATTTTTAATTTTTTTTGGTTTTTGATATAAAATTGCGTGCCTTACTTTAGATTTTTGTGCATACTTTAATTCTGTAAAAGATTTTTGCAATTCTGTAGAGCCAATTAAAAGATTTCTCTAATTCCGATAATGTCGGTATACAGACGGGTGCAGGATCCCCTTAACGTTGAATATTCTCACAACAAAGATTTTGAATTAAACGTTGGAATTAAATATCTAAGAGAAACTTGCGGATATTTAGTATGATTAATGTTAGAGAAATATATTTTTGTATAATAAACTTTCGTAAACCCCGCGTTTTTAATAGAGTAAAGTAGAAATGTATTCTGGTGAGAAAAACGGTGCGGGGAGTATGTGTTGTCAATCAAATCAATTTCCCCGTACCTCCTCTCCAGTGTATATCTTGCGATTCTAACAGTGTGACGGGGATTCAGGCACCAGGCCTGCGACTGATTCGGACAGCCGGAAGAAGGACGACCTCTCAAGCGACTTCCGTAGAAGGTGAGTGCACCGCAAATTTTCAAATATCTAGCTTTATCCCTATTGCAAGCTAATGTGTAAATGATTCACGAGTTTGCGCGATGAAGAAGAATGAAAATTAAATACACACGATTCAGAGAACAGTAATCTACATTCTTTTGGGGATTAATATTGATTTATTACTACGCAGTGTGGTCGGCAGACAGGACAGCGGTCTCCAAAGTTCTCATCCCCGTAGTGTCTTCCCCGAAGTCACCAACAATCACAACACCTGTCATCAACCTGGACTGATACCGCGATACGTAAATTTACAGGACCTTAAATTTCAAGTCGGCGAATCGAACAATATTCAGGTATTTCACAAATTGTCAATGAGCCACTGCTTTGCCAATTTTTATCATACGTTTATTTAATTGTGATTGTCTGTATTGCCCAGATGACTCTATACGATACATTCTCCGTAAATATCCCGATGAAGAATCCCAAGGAGAGAAAGAATCGATCGGCAGGCGTAGCTACATCGCGGAAGCCGAGAGAATCGTCCATCCTTGCGTCTCGCGAAGCTTCGTGCAGTTCAGATTACATTGACAATATTCCGAGCGGAATGACGACTGAGGGACAGCGTTCCGACAAGCTTTTCCGCTCCTCGAGGAATGGGAATTGTTCAATTAACGAGAAAAGTACATGCGCTAGGTGCGTAGCGCACGGTCAGGACGATACTAAAGAGAATTTAGATCCGATCAGATCCAGAATGCTTTCACGTAGCGATACATTAGATAATGTAAATCCGACGACCAATGTTGATGACGCAGTGACTATGAGTGATCGTTCCAGTGATACTAATTTAAGTGTGATAAATGAAATTTGTAATACGAATGTAGATAGTGTTACGGACAGCGTAACGTTCGTTCCGAACAGTTGCAACCAAGGTTTACGGGTCAATTTAGAGGGTGTACAGCAGCACAAAGCGTCCGCGCGCAGTGCGATCCCCGCGACGGCAGAAGATAGGCCCGGGGCTCGGTTATTTTGTAAGGAAACTAACAGAATAATACACAGTGTCGATTTTGGTTTGAACGTTGTTAATATGAATAAAAATGTTGAGAAAGTATCGCAAGATGATATCACTGTTCCGACAAGTCAACACATTGACGGTGATAGGATCGGTAATGATCATACAGACGATTCTCCGACATTATGGAGCGGATACAAACCTTTAGATAGTACAAACGTTATGAGACCCAAGATTAATAATCGGAATATCGCGCGCGTCTCGAACATTACGAGATTTAACGAACACAGTATCCTGAATAAGCAGATCGATACGTGCGATTCTAAAAAGTTCATTCGATGCGTAGCGTTTCAGGAGAACACCGTACGTCGTAATGGCGAGACTAGGGTAAAAAATAACGAATTTTGTCTCAAAGTGAGTGTAGATTTGTCTAAGATACAAAACCTAATCGATTCTAAACCGGAATTGTTTGAAAATCGAGAGCATGACGCTAACGATCAGCGGCGTAAACACATGAGTCGATTACCCGGCCTAGATGACTGTGCTCGACAACAGGTAAGATATTGTGATATTGAGAGCAGTGACAATATCAGCAATTGCTTGCCCAAAGGTAGAGAATTACAGAAGTCAAATTATACGTGTAACGTTGAACGCATGCAACGAGATGTTTTCCCCGGTATAAATACGTTCCTACGGTATCAGAGGTCAAATCAGGGAATTAGAGACTTCGATAAGGATATTTTGGACAGATAGAGGAGAATAATCTGTATGATAAAAAATTGGACACTGTAAAGCAGAAAACATTTGTTGTATGATAGTTTTAGTTTAAGTAACTTGTAAAATATGCGAAATATTTATTAATGATAGAAACTCTTTTTTATTATACCATCATATATAGAGAGAGAGGAATCATAGTATCATTAAATTTAATTTTTAATTAAATTTATTTTCTGCTATCTCGTCTTTATCATAATACAATTGCCAAATTCTATGTATTGATATCATTCTTTGATATACGAGATGTAAAGATGTAATATTTTTTATGTTATAGCGATGTAATAAAATGATAATTTTATTTATAATTATAAATTATTTTCTTTCTTCAGTTTTTTGTAATAATTAAAAAATCGGATTAGTTCCTATTTTCCTAACTTTGACTTCTTTTTCCTTTTTACAGCTATATTGAATTATGCTGTCAGAAGCAAGAAATGTGTACTTATATTTTCTTGCAATATATGTCGAAATCTTTGCATATCATTATTGCATGTTCGATAGTTTGATAAATTGGTAAAGAGCCTTAGAATTTTTTTTGGTTCGCGAAAGTGAATTATTCTTGAGCCTCTATCATGAGATCCACTTTTGCTGGGACGTGTGGTGGGTGGTGTAATGTAGAAGACATGCAAATTGAATTATATTACAATACAGAGTAATAAAACACTTTTTGATTTTTTGATAGTTTTGATATAGTTAAATTTATACTGTCAAATGCAAATAATGATATACAAACTTTATTACGACATGTAATGCAAAACAACGTATGATTTCTCGCTTCAATACTACGCTATAATATAGTTGCAGTAAAGAGAAGCAGAAGCTGATTCGTTTGATTTAAAATGTTTAAGAACCAAACAATTCTTTTGTTAGTCACGATTTTCAGTTGATTTTCTATGGACTATACAATATAATATAGACTATGAAATATATGCATTATCGCACATAAAATATTTTTAATTAATACTGAAACATATTAAACTTTTTATCGTCAACCGTTACTTGTGAATTATAGAAACCAGTAAAATTTCAGAATTAGCGATACTGAAACAGATTAAACTTTTTATCGTCAAACGTTGTGAATTATAGAAACCAGTGAATTTTAAGAATTAACGGATTGTAGATTGCTTTTAGAAGAGTAGAGAATTGTTTTAGAGAATTTTGATTTTAGTTTTTTTTTTATTATAAATTGATGTTTACATATTATACCGCTGGGTCATCTCCCTTAGTAGTACGTGTGTAGATAAGTTGCGCATGATGCTGCACGACTTGCTTGATCAAGCCCTTCTGCTGAAGCTCTATCAGCGCCCGTCTGGCGAGAGATCCCCTGATCTTCAACCTTTCGCTAACGATCGAGGGCGTGATCAACTTGTACTGCGGTACTTCTTTTAACAGCTTCTCATATGTCGGCTTATCGAAGAGTACTTGATTGTTTAATTTATCGCGTACTTTTCCCTTTGACCACTTCTGCAAGAATACAGAAAAATATTGTGTCAGAATAATGTTCTGATGCCGCAAAACATTCAAAAATCGAGTTGAGTAATTCAAATCTCATCAGACTCATTAAATCAGTTTTTGCTTCCACAGTTAATCAAGTTCGCAAGTGCACATCAAACGAGATTAATTGTTTAGAATTGCAAGTGTTAGAGTGAGACGAAGGGATGCACGAACCTTCTTTTTGGCCTTTCCTCCAGATCCACCCTCCTTCTTCTTCTGGGTCTTCTGGGGTTGTTTAGAGGAACCCTTCGTGTCCTTCTTAGGCGGCTGTAACAACAGGTAAAACATAAGACACATTCGTCGCTAGACAAAGTTTGATCGCGTTCGAGAATTACAGTCAGACTCATTAAATCAGTATTTTACTGTCATAGTATTCTAGAAAATAATTCCTCATCATAGATCTTACATAGGTTTAAATCTAACACAATAAAGTATTATCGCATTAATATCAGACAAGTTCAAGAAAAATTGTACAAGTTAATGTAGCTTCAAGATCAGTTAATGTCCGAAATCTTAAGTAAAAAGAAGCTAAAGAAAAGAACGATCACGTTGTACTATATCTGCATTCAAGTTTGTGACTGAATCGTTTGGAATTCGCAGAAATATTAACAGGAAGGCATGAAATTTTTGTTAGTGATGTACTGATGTATTTAAACTGTTCAGACCACATATGGCAATACGAGAAAAACTTTTCATGGTCTGACAATAGTTCTAATACAAGAGTAAAACCCTAATTCATCTCGTCGCTGATTAATTTGGCGCACCCACCGTCTTTTTTGTCTTATTTTTAAATATAAATAACACAAATTTATAAACAGGAATAGCAGCAACACTTTCTTGACTCTCTGTCTATCCATCTTGATGGTGATCGAACAACTGAACAACTACATCGTCCATATTCGAAACAATCAAAACATAAAACTGCATTCTGATTGAATGCTGTAATCAAGTTACGACTTTACGCTATGTCGCTATTGCAGAACAGGCTCGTGCCGTTAACTGAGTTTGTTTTTTGACTTTTTCGACCCATCTAAAGCCCTGGGGCCCTGTATTCTCGAATCGTTTTCATGAAACTTGCATGCAAAATTCAATGCTTTTCAAATAGGAAGTCGCATACGAAAATCATTAGGGCAGGCTCGAGAATTGGCAGTCAAATTAAATTTTTTTTTTTTTTTTAGTACTAATGAGGCAAGCATGGAATTCAGAGAGACAGGTTATGTTATTGATGTAATAATCTGCCGTTGATATTTCAATATATTCTTCGAGTGTGATCGTTATCATTCCTCCAGCGTTAAGCATTGTACTCGATATTCCTCTCGTGACCGAAAATGCAGCAAGAGTTAAAATATTCGGCGGGGCACATGGGTCCTTCGACGGACGGGAAACCATTGCTCCGTAACCAAGATGCGTCTAGCGCGTTACAAATCCAATCAAAATTTACCATTTTTCGCGAGGCTATCGCGCTCTACGTGATGTCTATCGAGTTTTCCGCGGGATCGCGGCGAAAACGTCGCTCAGAAAATAGATAATTCACACGTGAACTCACCATGGTGGCTGTCGCGCGAGGAAGAGACCAAGACGGGAAATCAGTCGTGGACCATGGCGTGCGGCATCACTTCCGGTCGGCGGCGGCGACCGCGGCGCCACCTACGCCGATCCGGCGTCAGTAGACAGTTGATGATTGGTTCTTACCTTTGGATCCAACCAATCATCTTCAATTGCTATATTTAGCAGCTCAGGAGCGTCTGTCGTGCTCCTGGATGGGGTGAATAACAGTAAAATTTCTTTACTCTTATTGTTAGTTGATATTGTTGATATTAGCCAGAGAAAAACCTCTTTTTTTTTTTTATTTAAATTCTGGTTCAGAGAATTTAAGGTTCCTGCTCCCTGCTGCAACTGTCCTTATTTAATGCTATCATGACAGATCATACAGTTCATACAGGTTTATGCGTCTTTTTTCGGAACTTGGTATTGTATTTACGTATGTTTTTCATTCCACTGTTGTATCACAAAACCTTTTTTCTTTAGGCATGAGATCAAGTCTACCAGTAACCTCTTACAAATCTTCTGGTATCTAGCTGTAATGTAATTTTCGTAGTTGTCCTAATAACCCCAACACGGTCTTCTGATTTTTGCAGTCGATTTTGAGGATCTTTGATTGCAATTTGTTCTTGTGAATCATTCGGATGAGATTTATCTTGTAATTGTTGTACTTGGGGAAAGTTGTTTTGCTCTTTTATATTTTCTACATGACAGATCATACAGTTCATACAGGTTTATGCGTCTTTTCTCGGAACTTGGTGCGTATGTTCTTAATTCCACAGTTGTATCATAGAAACTTCTTTCTTTAGGCATGAGATCAAGTCTACCAGTAATCTCTTGCAAATCTTCTGATGTCTGTAATGTAATTTTCGAAGTTGTCCTAATGACCGAAGTTCTCCTAATAACCGAAATTGTCCTAATAACCCCAACATGTTCTTCTAATTTTTGCAGTCGATTTTGAGGATCTTTGATTGCAATTTGTTCTTGTGAATCACTTGGATGACATTTATCTTGTAATTGTTGTACTTTGGGAGAGTTGTTTTGCTCTTTTATATTTTCTACATGAACGTGAGCTTCTTGTTGTTGTTCATTATGTAATATTTGCTCAGACAATCGATTTTTTAATTGGGCATGTTGCTCATTACGTTGCTCAACCAATTTCTTATGCTCCTCCAATATTTTTCTAATATTTTGTTGTACTTTTTCAAGATGTTCACTTTTTTCATTCATAGGCACGTTTCGTTCTTGCTCATTACGTTGCTCAACCAATTTCTTATGCTCCTCCAATATTTTTATAATATTTTGTTGTACTTTTTCAGGATGTTCACGTTTTTCATTCATAGGCACGTTTCGTTCTTGCTCATTACGTTGCTCAACCAATTTCTTATGCTCCTCCAATATTTTTATAATATTTTGTTGTACTTTTTCAAGATGTTCACGTTTTTCATCACATTTTTCATTTATAGGCACGTTCTGCCTATTTTACGCACAACTTGTTCCTGCTGCTCCATATTGTTTTTATTTTGTTGCAATGGATGTTGCTGCTCTGACTGAAAATTGTTTGTGGCCATATCGATATTATTGCATCCGTCAGAATTCTGTGTTTGCCTTGCAAATGGTACTGCTGTTTCTAATAAAATACGATATTTAGTATAATAATTTTTGTAATCAGTTTCACGAAAGTGTTTACAACAATCTTTCAATCTTTGCAATTGATTTGCACGATAATTTTTTAAGAAATGTAAATTTAGACTTTTGATCCATTCGGCACACTTTTGAGGATTTTTAGGAAATTTATGGGATGGTACTCTAACCCCGCTATAACATTTTGGAACACAACATGCCCGTCCCATCTTCTTTTCCTTTTTTTTTTAAATTACTTCCAATAGTTTCCTATTAAATATTTTATAATATCAATATTTACATATCTCAAATAATTTAGACCACAATATTATTATTTGAAATTATAATAAAGTCCTCTATATTTACCTTATATGTTTGCAATTGATGCTCGGAGAGAGAATTACGTTAGAATTATGAAATAATCCAGTCCTTTGGGCTTAATTCCAACGAATCTACGAGCTCGAGTTCAAGTTCAACACTGTGGACACTCACACTAAAGGCTGCCTTCCTTTTGACAATTTGACAGTTTTGATGTTTATATTTTGTGTCGAAACCGGTGAGGGTGTTTTTCCATGGGGAAAGAAAGAGCCGAACGGAATTATTCTAATTGGCTAACCTCTCATCATATGGTGAAACTGGTGGAGATTAGCCAATCAGAATAATTCCATTACTGTTTTGGCTGTTCCGCTCCGCTATTTCTTTCTCCATGAAAAAGCACCCTAAGGCGAAGAAGATGAAATAGTCCAATTACAAATATCGCATCTTATATGCGGGGTCTACAATGCGAGTCGTAATAAATTGACCAATCACAGTCGAAATTGAGGAGAATAATCGACTGTGATTGGTCAATTTCTTACGACTCATTATTTACGACTAGCATTGTAGACCCCGTATTCTCGTACGTTGTACGAGTTGCTTTGCAGTTTCATGTGGGGTTTACAATGCGAGTCGTAAGTCGTAAGAAATTAACCAATCACAGTCGATTATTCTCCTCGAATTCGTTTGTAATTGGTCAATTTCTACGACTTACGACTCGCATTGCAGACCCCGCGTCACATTTCATGAAGACTGGGGGTCAATTGTGTATCTCAAAACGAGGTGAAAATGACAAAAGTGAACAGATTTACTAGATTTCGACGAATAAAATCGTAGACACGCTAGTGAATTATCTCACTTTTGTAATTTTCACCTCGTTTCAAGATACAAAATCGACCCCCTCGATCATCATGTATCTTTTCCCCTAGGGCGGAAACGTGAAAAGTGAAAAACTTTACGTGGCTATCTCTTTCTATTGGCGTTGAATAGAAAGAGATAACTTTTCACTTTTCACGTTTCCGCCCTAGGGGAAAAGATACATGGAGCGCAACTGCTCACTGAGCGCTCAGTGAGCTCTTGCATCTGATTGGGATATTCCTTTAGATCTAAAAATTTACGCCTATCAGATGCAAGAGCTCACTGAGCGCTCAGTGAGCGGTTGCGCTCCTGAATGTCCCCATGATCGATCCCGCTATAAACACTGGTACAAATTTTTCAAAGTTGCATAACCTGAGTACTACGTTGATCGAAATCGCGACGTGGAGGTTGACCGTGTTGCGGGTAGGCGGGTCGACCGGGACGCGCAGGGATAAAAGTCGCGAGTACGGGAAGATACGTTGACGAATTTTATTTCGGGTCGTTCGTTCCCGTCAGTTTCCGTTCGCGGCTAAAATCTCGTTTCCCTCATCGAGCCGACCAAGCCGACCGACCGGGACCACGCGGCATGGCCACGCTTCTCCACCGTGCGTCTTCACACCATTCGCGATTTGGTTCTGCGCGCCTCTAACATCAGTAAACAGCCCACGGCATGCCGTACGGGACGGCGGATTGACGTCGCGACGCGACTCGCGACAGGCTCGGCGTCACGAGTGTCACGACAGGTGAGTCTCGTCTCGCGCGAGGCGCGAAGTTAGGTTAGGTTAGGGCCGCCCGCTGTTCTCGACGTGGACCGTGGACCCGCGACGTGTCGTGCCGTATGTTGGCATATGTCTGCATGTTGTACGTACGCACGCACATGTATACGTGTTGCTCCAATTAGCGCGTGCCTGACGCGTGTCGAACAGCTGCGCGTGCCGCACATCGGCGAGCCGCGCGACTGGCCTGATCTGATCAATCGCCCGGCTCTCTACGCTTTGTCTCCACGTTTCTCGTGTCTTCACTGTCATCCGAAGAGGCTCCGGAGTCCTCGATTGTTTCGCAGCGGCAGGCTCGTCTGGCTCTGGCCGTAAGAATTTATGTGATTTCCGGACAGTTACCTCAGCGGGACGGGATGTCTTCTGGCAACATATGTACGTAGCTGCGGTGTACACGTTGACGGAAATACAGACGGTTGCTCTTTAGTTTAGCCCGTTAACTATAAATGTGATTATACTGATAAAAAAAAATGCATTGACCATATCCGGCATCTTCTGCTTTATTTTAATATCAAGGCTTTATTTTGGTGTCATACAGATTCAGGCTTGTAAGATCAGCGTGACTCGCAACCATGCTGCCACTTTCGCACAGTCCGCGCGACTCGCGCTCCAACTTCCTCAGCAGGATCAAGGAGAAGCTGCTGAGCTGGAAACGCCTCATCTTCTCCGACCAAAACACCCGCAATCTGTTCCTGTTTCTCATTCTCAATCTGTCCTTCGCCTTCGTCGAGCTATTTTATGGGATATGGACCAACAGCCTCGGCCTAATCTCCGACAGCTTTCACATGTTCTTCGACTGCACCGGCCTGCTGTTTGGTCTAGCGGCGTCCGTCATCACCAGGTGGAGGGCGAACGACAGATACTCGTATGGATACGTTAGGGCCGAAGTGTTGGGCGGCTTCGTGAACGGACTGCTCCTGTTGTTCATAGCCCTGTTCATCATGTCGGAGGCGGTGGAGCGAGCCATCGAGCCCCCGGAGATCAAACACGAGAGGCTCTTCGTGGTCTCTGTATTGGGCCTCCTAGTGAATTTAGTAGGGATATGTGCATTTAAACACGGCCATGGACACGGCCATAGCCACGGTCACAGTCACAGTCACAGCGGGAAGGCACACCACGGTCATTCTCACTCCCAGAATCACGACTACTCACTCCTGAATCACAACTACGACCATCACGTCGAGGTGGAAACGTCCTTCGTCGGTACGAACTCGCAAATCATGAAGGGCGTGTTCCTGCACATACTCGCGGACACCCTCGGCTCCGTCGGGGTGATCATATCGGCGGTACTGATGCAAATGTTTGGCTGGATGATCGCCGATCCGATTTGCTCTATGCTAATAGCAGTATTGATAGTGTTAAGTGTAGCATCGTTGATGAAGGAGTCGTGGGAGATACTTATGCAGAGACAGCCGGTGGCCTTGGATCACGTTCTACCGCAGTGCTACAACAAGGTGACGCAGATACCCGGTGTCTACAGTGTGCAGGAACCGCACTTCTGGACTCTGTGCTCGGACGTGTACGTCGGATGCATGAAGCTGGAGGTTGCCAGAGAGGTGGATCCGAAGTCTGTCGTGATGACGACGCAAAAGATTTTCCAGTCGGCGGGCATTAGACAGCTCACGATCCAGCTCGATTATGCTCCCATGTGATCTACGAAAGGCATGACGTGCGTCGCAGAGTGTTACGAGTACAACGGAGGTGCGTCTATCTGCGGGCTCGGTCACGAGGAGGCAGGGAACACGAGAGCGCCGCGGTATGTCTTCGCTACGTCAAAAATCTGTGATTGTGCGCATTGGAATGGCAATCAGTATCATCTCGGATTGCAAATCGTTTGAGGACCGTGCATGCCTTAGGAGAGAAACTGCTGACACGGGGCGATTGAGAATTACTGAGAATTTCTAATCGAATCAAATCGTTAACTTAAACCGCGCAATTTCTAAAACACGATGTATGATAAAAAGATGTATTTCTCATCTTGATATTAGATAACTAAGAACGGTCAGTTACGTTCTCTTCTCCGGAACAAGTGTCTGTTTGTTCATCTTTTATACAAATACTTTACCTCTGTCAGAGCAAGAGCTTATCTCTGTTTACATGAGACTTGTAATTACTCATTACAAGCGAGCATTTCAGATCCAGGTTTAATTTAGCTATATTGTAATGTAAGAGTAGCATTGCTTAGATTTTTTATTTTTGCAATGATACCTTGAGGTGCATTTGTAAGAATATTTTTTAACGAGACTTCCGAGAACAAAAGATAATGCTCTGAATCTTACGTAATTTGTATAATAACCGTTTGAGACAATTATCATTTCTATAAAATTAAATTCTTGAAAGTGGAATCATGTGTAAGAACTACGCAAGCGGCGCCATAACAATCTGGGGACAGCTATAGAGAGCTAGTCATATATCTGTGCGAGAAATGAGGAAAGTAACGTGCAGTAAATAACACGCATAACGTGAAAGAATACTTTTACATGAAAATATACCTACCCATTTTTATACAATGATCCCAAAGGAGAGGTTGCTATTTTGTATTTTTCCGTCCATGCTAAGTATTACCTTCCTCGTTACCGTAATACTTTGAAACACAGAAACGTAACTTAGCATGCGTGGAACATTTGTTGAGTAACCGTACCGGTTATGTATGCACAATCTGTTGGACGAATTTCTGTAATATTATTTGTATATAATTATGTTATTAGGCTAATACCGATTGTAGCCAAATAAACGGAATATTGTAAGTTAACGACGTGAAAGACCGAAGATCGTGTCAGAATCTAAGGAATCTGGACGAGAGAATTTTGTAAATATTTCCTCCTTGATTTATACTGTGCAGAACACTTTCTTCCTAAACGTAATGTGAACTTCTTGGATCTTCGATTGATAGATGATTAAACACGGATTTCTAATGATTTCATCACATTTCTAAGATATGTAAAGGGGTCGATAGCAATAGCGACTTACATTCCACGTGTGTATCATATTAATATATATTATAATATGTATTAATTTATATTATAATCTATATATTATATATGTATATTATAATATATATTAAATTATAATTATTACATGTTGTAATATATATATTAATATAGGCGCATAGAGAGATGTTAAAACATTAATTTCGGTTGTGCTGACGCAGGTCAAAATGTGAATTGCGTTATGAATAATAGGGTATCGCAATGGAACTTTCGATTATTTGATTTTACGAAGAAACATCTATCACGGTCGCATGTCAAGTGCGATGATTAACGTTCTTTGCTTAGACGAATCGAGCGCTAATGAGAGTGTCTGCTATAACGCACGAGAGAAAATGCGATTATAGTACGCGAATCTTGTTACGTTTTCCCAATTACTCTCATTGTATAGATTTATGAATGCGCGGATTGCGTGTGATTTATTATTAAAAAAGAAATGTGTAAGTAATAAAGATACATACTTGCAACACAGGCGCTCACCGATTTTAACAATTCGCTACTTCCACATGCTTGTTATAATCATCGTTAATTTTGTACGATCGTCTAATTTTCCACAATTTGTGATAAATGAAGGTTTTGGCGACCTATATTATTAACTACTAATTGGATAATCGCCAAGTTTTTAAATTCTGCGCGTCATATTTTTTAATTTTTACATATCGCATTGACGAATTCATATAATTCTCCATTTTATCTGAATGATAATAGTAATAATGTGAAATAAGTCACCGAAAACTCTTAAATGCCGCATGAATTTCTTCTGCAAGCTCGCCCACGTTTGTCAGGTGCTTGAATCGCGATTGCGATTATTAAGACGGAAGTTTTCAAACACATATTACATTTATTTGGAGAGGATATGTGTACACATATAAATACATAAATATTTATAATAAAATTACTCAAGTTGATTCCACATGTGGGTACGTTGGGCGCTTATCTCGCAAGTCGCCGCGGATATATCGCTCGGCCAGCGTTTTATTTTATATATGTATATTTCTATGGATGTTCCTGTCTCTCTCTCTCCCTCTCTTTCTTCGTGTATGTATGTGTGTAACATCAGTTTCAGTCTTTGCCGAGTGTTGGCTTCCTCGTAAAACGGGCTCACAAATGTTTAACAGACCGCGCGCGCGGTGGTCATCCATCGCGCCGCGCGGTATAATCGAAGAGACTCTTATGTACATAGCAAACTATCAAAAATGACAAAATTCGTCGTACACACGCTCGAGCGGGAGCACTTACGTATCTAGTCGGGCAATAAAGGATTACGCGGGATGGTACTGTAGGTCTCGGAAAAACGCTATGAAAAGGGAGAGAGAGAACTCTTAATGAGAGCACTCTTCTCCGCAGTGCCGGTCAAAAGCCCGAAATCAAGCAGAGTGATCCTTAATTATATATATTAATATTTTAGGGGATAAATTTAGGATCCAAAACAAATAGATTCACATAGAGTTATTAGGTATTTTAAGATATTCGAAATGGAGGGAATAATAATATAATTGTAGGTAATGCATATATATGTACATATATATTGCAATTATTTAGTATCATTTTTTAATGGTACTTCAAAATATCTAATAATAATTAAATTTTATGTGCATATAGGCACGCGTAAATTTTTTTCTTGTCTTGACTCTAGAGATTCACTTCCTGAAGTATTGACATATAATTAAGGATCATTCTGAATGTTAGAATAAAAATGGAACTTTCTTCTGATATTTAAGCTTTAATTTTTCTTGGATAAAATGTGCAATAATGCCCATTTCTACCTATAAAAATTAATTTTAATCTCGGTTTGACTTACTTCTTGTCTCTTTTCTAATTCTTAGAACTAGAAAAAGATAAGATTAAAGTTAATCTGCATTGGTAGAAATGGACATAAGAAGTTTAGAATTGTATATATAAAAAATTGAAAGTAAAACTTATTTTCTTAGAATTTCACTTTTCGAGAATTGATTATAAGATTTAATGTTAAATACTTTAAAGATGCAGCAAATTTTTTTTTAAAAGGACTTAATATTACAACTTGTTTCATTTATTAATTAAATTAAAGAGGCAAAGGTTTCAATAAAATCGTAATTAGATTTTGTAATAAAATAAAAATTAAAAATATCTACTTATATTATTATGTAGATATTTAAATATCTATGTTTTACCTTATATTATAAAGTAGATATTAATTTTTTTATAATATACATTTATAATAAATAAATGGCAGACTTTTGACCAGCGCTCTGTACAAGACGAAACTTAAAGATCAGCAAAGATTAATTCCCCCGCGTTTCGCAGATCGTTTTCTTTTATTTTCATTGGTGGTTCCAGTTGAATGGCAGTTATCGTTGGCGCACTGACATCGATCACGATTGATCGATCGTGATCACGCTGCAAAAAATTGTTCTCGGCTCGTTTAAAATGCGGTCTATTGGATTTTTTTCGTCGCGCGTAGAAACGATCCTTCCTAAAATGTTTGCGCGACATCGAAAAACGATACTAGAACTCTCGTAGCCCGCGCATTTAGCGTTAAACGTGATCGGGCGACTATCGGTCCGCGTGAAAGCGGTCGACTGGCATTTGGCTGAGAACTCGGATTCTCGATCCCGAGGTTCATCTCCTGAGTAGGAGAAAGGTTTTTTCAGATTCATAATCTGCATTTAAAGCGCAAAGGACGTTTTCATATGTAATAAAATTGTGTACACTTCCTATTTTTGGAGTGGCGCAGAGAGATGTGCGCTGCTCTAATGAGCCGAAGATTTGAGTTAAAAAAAAATTGTCGGTTTTTTTATCGCCACCTCTTTGAAGGTAATTGGTAACCCACCGAGAGTACCAGAGACCATCTCTATATTTGTGAGAGATTATATAACACGTCACTAATGACGTTATGATGAAGGAGGAAATATCTCCATCCACCCACCAACTCGCACTGGCCAGCGTGGTAGATTAATGATCAAATACCCCCTTAAAGGAGGCCTATGTTCAGCAGTGGACGCCGTGGTGATGATTATGATGATATATCACTATCTGCGATAAGAGGATTTTTATATTCTCGGCATATTCACACATACTCTATAATCTCATTCATTTTGAGCAGAAACCTGATAAAGTGATTTAAATTGTTTAAATCAGTGATTCTTAATCATTTCACATCCAAGGACCACTTTTCTAACTACATATGAATTGCGGACTATCAATCTATATATGAGCAACAAGGGGAGGAAGATATACAAAAATCTATTTTAAAAAATCCAGCAAAAAGAATTTATGTATTATATGTATATGCTTCTTTGGTTGTGTGTATGTACATATTGCAAATTGCTTATTTAATTTAACCCTAGCTGGCCACACTTTATTTTCGAGTTAAACTAATGTCTAAGATTTATTTATGTTAATCGCAGGTACACTAAGAAGAATTAATAGAAAATTCCTTTCCTCCGTACTTGGAATTTACTTCGCAAGTCACCATCATAGTATCGCGTAATGTCTTAAGACATTAACCACCACGATTTTTCGTGGTGGATTTTCGGGCGACAGACCATGGTCTTTTGTCCGTTCCTACATACTTGTAAATGCAAGTTATTTTTGTTCCAGTTGCGAATGATGCAGACGCGGTGCACTTGTATTCGGAAGTTTCTCCGTGAGCGTGCTTAATATGATTAAACATGTCGGCTTCGTAAAAAGACATAAATGTACAAAGAGTACACTTCCAATCCTTCGAGTTCTCGCCGTCGGACTTATTTTCGAGTCCTTATAATTTGCCACACTCCGTGAGAACCGCTTGACTTTGTCATTTTCATTCTCATTTTTAAGCTTGTACAATATAGGAATTGGAAATATAGAGTAATATCAGGTCAAGAAAATAATTTGAGTTTAAACTGAACTTATAAGAAAGCTAAATTTAAAATTATGTTATTATGAAACTAGAAAACCGAAAACGTTCAGCGGTCCACTGGACCGGAAAATGTGGCGAGCTAATTATATTATATATTCATGAACTTCAAAGAATTACGCACATGTGGCACATGTACGTGGCTCTTTCGTTAGTATGCGTGGTCCGCGGACCATGGGGAAGAAATCACTGGTTTAAATTGTGATCTACTTTTTTTTTTTTCGAGCATTGTTACCCTTTCTGCATATATCTGTGGATCAGATATATGGGATCTACGCCCATTTAACGTCGATCCCGAATGGTTTAGAGGGGTGAGTGCTTGTGGCAAAATACTTTCGGTGGGTTGCCCCTTTCTTCTCTTCTTCGAGAGAAGTGGCGATCGAATAAAAACTAACTCGATTTAAACACAGATCTTCGTCTCTCAGAGCAGCGCACGTCTCTCTGCGCCTCACTCTCATCGCGAGGCGACTTTTTTCTTCTCTTTTACTAGGCAAAAATCTCGAAACGTCGAGTTTAGCGCTAATTGCGGCGCGCGAAGAGCGCGGATCCTCAAGTATTACGATTTGGCAGTCATCTTAATTACAATAATTAATTACTTTATACAACAATAGCCTGCGTCGAGTGCCTGCTTATATGTATCTTCTATCGTAAGAATTACGAGTATTCGAGACTTTCTTTCCTTTCACGCCGCCGCGAAAACGCACGTACACATGTATACGCGTGTGTATGTTTTATTCCATCTGTGTGCCTACCGTTTAAAATTTACTCTATAAAATTTCTCCAAATCCCCAACAACGCGCCACCCTCGCGGTAAAGCCACCGGCATCTCGGCCCGCATCTCGCCGATCGCGAATGACGGTCGATTGTAACATTTAATAATATCGTGACGATCGTGATGTGATCTATATCGCTAATAATATATTACTCTGAATCGTATCTTACATCTCCATCTAACAACAACGAACGATACTTATGTAATCGCAACAGCCTCTTTTTTTTTTCCTCCGCTTAAACATTCTTCTTCCCTCGCGCGATAAGTATTTCCACATTTCCCTCTTATTTTCGCTCTTCCCCGCCAAAAGAAGTCGAGAAGATCATTCCTTCACACGGCATCGAATATGGAATCAATTTCCCCGAACGATAATGTGATTCATACGTAAAAAATTATTGGCCATAACTATAAATTGCATAAAGAGATAAAATGAAGCAAACGCGATCTTGTGCTCCTATTTGTCGAAACAATACTGCGAGATATATGAGCGAAGATAATTCAACTTATCATACCTGTGAAAGTAAAGCGAAATTTCATAAAAAATTGCAGAGAATATTTGTAGAAAGATATAAAGAATAAAAAAAAATGTACATTTTTTGTATAAATATGTCCGTATGTCAAGATTATTAATTCGTAACCAAGTATTTTTCAAACAAACGCTTCAAAATAAGAGGCAGAATTTCATATTTCTGAACAGACGTTTTTGCACTGGCATCATTTTTATTCGTGCGACGCGATTCCAACGAAAAATGATGCCGTCAAAAATCTAGCTAAAGTAGCGAAAGTGATTTCCTAGACTACTATTGATTGCGCGTTGAGTTTACGCTCATTTTAGTATTTCGCTGGTTTCTTGAACGTGTTAGATGAGCGAAAGCGTGGTGCATCTCCCGTTACTTTCGAATCGTTCTCGAGATCTAATAAATCGCTATAATCTATTGAGTCTATATCGTAGGTGAGCGCGCCTGACGCGCAGGAAACGAAATCACAGTAAGACGAAAATCCGCAAAGTTAACCCGCATTTCCCTCTTTAATACCCCCCTTCTACATATCTTCAGCTTCTTCCTCATTCTACACGCGCCTCGCGCGGCCGAGATCGACTTCGATGCTCTCTCGACACACTCTCTCTTCGATATCCGTCACTCCTGGAAAAATCTACATTACATCTTCGTCTTATCTAATCCCTTTTCCGATTCTCCGGGCTTCCCCCGCTCGCTACCTCCGCATCCCTTCCGTAGCACGATCTGTTGACTTAATCCTTTCTCTCCGTATACCTTCTCCCCTTCGATCCCCCGGAACTCTCTCCCAGTTCCACAGTCGCGTCCGCGAAGAGACCAATCGATCTCGTTTCGATCGACCTCTCTTCGTTCACCTTTACCTCGCGGTAAACTGTGTTTGCCAGGACAACTTCCTCCGAATTATCGACCCCCTCACTTCTTCTTGCCCCGGCCGCCCTTCTGGAGCTTCGTGATCTTCAGACGGCAGCTGGACCCGCCGGTATAAATCACCTCCGTCCTGCCGCCCTCCTCGGCCGCGGTCACTAGGGCCTTGACCGATCTCACGTGCACGTCCTTGATGCTGATCTCCAGGGTGGTGCCGGGGTAACGATCCCGCACGCACTTACCCACGCTGGTGGCCTGCGTCTCGGTCAGCTCGACGCCGTCCAGGCACAACCAGGTGAGACACTGCAAGTGCGTGAGGATCGCCTGCACGAACACGTGTTCCATCTGCACGCGCTTGGCGCTGTCGGTGACGATCAGGCCGTTCGCCCTGAGGAAGCTCAGGCCGCACACCTTGAGGTGCTTGGCGATCTGTCGCATCGTACGGTCGCTGTCCTCCAGGGTGACCCGCCAGAAGTTGATCCGGAGCGACTGCAGGCCGCGGAAGTGCGCCGCCAGGCAGCAGAAGAACTGCTGCAGGATCTTGTCGTCGATGAAGAGCAGCGAGCCGCTGCTACCGCCGATCGTAGATTTATCCAGCGACAGGTCGAGCTCGCTCAGCGACGTGAAACCCGCCAGGAACGGCAGCAGCAACGGCCCGCGCAGCGCCAGACGATCGTTCACTGTCACCTGCAATCAGAAATAATTCCGTCGGCTGACCTTATCGGGCGCAATTTGTTTCGCTCGTTTACAGGTTGAGAGATAAAGAGAGAGAGAGAGAGATACAGAGTGTCACGGGCTTGGCAAGCAATTTTTCATCTCTATGAGCTTTTTCGATTAATTTCAGTTTCGTTTTTTTTTAGTCTTCAAGCGACAAGCGATTAAAAGCAAAACGGGAACTAAATTTCAAAAAGTGTCTGTTTAATAAAAAAATCTTAATTTTAAATAAAGTTTAACAATCTCAAAATTAAAGCTCTTAATAAAATCTTTTGATTTAAGAACTTGAGAAGATCAATTTTTAAATAAAAAAAAATCTAAGTTAGCTTAATTTTTGAAGCCTTTAAAAAGGCGTTAGATCATTGTTGTATTTTTAACTAGAGATTTAATTAAAATGTAGGTACTTAATTGAAAACTTGAGGCAAGCAAAGATGTAACTTCGTTATAAGGAAAAACCGAATTGCAAATTGACGAAGATGAGGAACGCGGCCGCAAAGTTTGGCAATTTATTTTAGGGATATCCTGTACGGAGGAGAAGGGGATGGAATTGGGGGTAGGTTTAATGCGAGAGACTACGAAGACGAATGTCGGTCCGGGTCGTCCTTTGTTTACCGCCGTCGTGGTGCGGCCGACAGTAATTGCGAATGTAATAGAAAATATACGGCTTATAGATAAGGGAGGAAAGGGACACGAGATCTGGCGGACGTTTCGGGCACGGAATTGGCGCTCGCGATGTAAAATGAGATACAGTTACTTCAGTATCATCCTTTCTTTTCATAAGTAATGAATGGCTTTTTTGTTCGAGTGAGAAATAGCTAAAGATTATTTTCGAATGTACATTATATCTATCATTGAGAAAAGTTGCTTTTACATTTTCATAAAATTCTATAATCTTATTTGTTTAAAAGATATCAATATTTATAGTATATTACACTCTACAAAGAAAATTTTCTAATATCTCTGAATTATTAAAAATGAAATAACTAGATTAGAAAAATAGATTAGATCCAAAATGTTATTCCAATGTTCTAAAGATATTTGTAGACTTGAAAATGGACTTAAAAAGAGTCAATTAAATGTTTTAAAGCATGTACAAGGCTTTTCATTGAATATACATATTTGTATATACATATTTTTTTACGGATAAAACTTTCTTGTGCAAATTGGATCGCTATTCACGTGTTATCTAATTTATTTTCAGTCGTTGCTTCATACAGCATCAATTAAAAAATTTTCTCTTATTAAATAGACTGTATTTCAAACAGTGATATTTTTAAATATATCCTGCATAGTTGTTAGATAAAAAAATCTTCAGAGAAATAGTAAAATATCGCACATTCAGCGCACGTCGCACGTCGATTCATGCGTAACTTACTAGAGCGTTCATTCGTTAGCTTTAAATTGCTCTCATTTAGAAACTACTGCTCGAATGCAATTCTGCCAGAGAAACGAATTTTTCGCTTCTTTCTAGTACCGAGAATCTGTACTAGAATTCTGGGATATTCTATACATACAGATTAAATGATAATTAATATCTGGCGCTTTTCTGTCTCTGCACAAAATTTCTGGACGCGCATGCAGGATTCTTATAAGTCAGAGTTTCTCGTCCGGAATCAGACTTTCAGTGAAACGATATTAGAAGACGTTACATGGGTGCAAGCACGTTCGCAATTTCCTGACCGAGATCAGAATTACCCTGGTGGGAAAGGGAGGGGGGAAAGGGGGACGATATTAGGCGAGGGGAACGCGATGCTCGCGGGTGTTCCAACAGGCTAACCGATTTTCTTCCGTGGCGTGTTTCACGGACCGTAACGGAGATCCATTTTTCAAACCGGACGAATCATCTCCGCGAGAGAAGGAACTGGAACTCCGCATCACGAGCTGTTCCGCGGTGGATAGAGCGCGGGTGTGTCTAATGGTATCCAGCCCAGATCCCGGGAACACGATAGCTACAACAGCCTCTGTACATCCCGGGGATGTGCTCGGCGGTCGGGAGAGACAGTCAGTAGACAGCTACATCTGCGTCTACTGCGAATCGCGATGCCGTATACGACGTATACGTATGTTATCTACCCGTAATAGTATGGGCGCCCGGATATGCACGCGGTGCATTCGAAGACGTGTAACTGCATCAGCAAATGGTCAAAGCTTCGTACGTTAGTCCGGTATAATAGGATTCCATATGTCATTGCAGCATTGTTGCGTTACGCGATTCCAGTTCGTAAGCGAGTTGTAGGCGAGTTGGACCGTTTCGAGGATCTCCCGCTAATTATTTTGTACTCCATTTCGCACGTAATACCGTATAGGTATAAGGCAACTCGAAGCCATTTATTACAGTCCGATTGTTTATTATACAGGCTACGATCTCTCTTTTATAAACATTAAAGGCACGATAATAATTGAGATTTCAACATAGAAAAATTTATTCTTTGATTTGAAAGAATTAGTTAAATGTTTCAGCTAATTGCACATAAGAATAAAGGCGACAATAAAAGATTATATCGCTGTCTTTTATCGTGCTCGGTATTTCGAGAAAAATTTGGGGATAAACGTTTACTTGATAAGATGTCCCGAGAGTAGAGTGTTCACTCACTTGAAATCCGGCTAGCCTTAGGAAGACGATCGCGGGACAGGCCGGAGGTGGTGCGGCTCGCAGGAGCTCGGCGCCGGCGTCATCGCGACGTCCTAATCTCGCCAAGGGACCCTCGTGCACAGCTAAATGCAAACGCGCGTTGCATAAGCTCAACTCACGCACGCTTGTGTATCTCAGCAGCTCGGAGAACACTGCTAGACTGTCAGATTCCTGTGAAAAATAACGACTACAATTAGCATCTTCCATTACTGTTAAATATTAAAGAATGAAATTTAAATATCTTAAGTTAAATAATATTTTGTTATTTTTAACTACCATGTGTGTAAAAATTTATTATATTAACACAAAACAGTATTATTTTAACTACATTGGTTTAATTAAATTAACGACGTATATTGAGTAGGAGCAGTGGCAACCTATGACCTATAGAAATGGTTAAAAATGACTCAAATTGAGTATAATTTGACACTATGAATTTAACAGTGTAGAACGATTATAAACATTATTTTAAAATCACATTTTATGTAAATTTTACATACTCAGCTATAGGTACATATAAATAATACAATTTATTTTATATGTAATTTATATATGCATATTACGCCATTTTGTGAGAATTATTTTAATAAAAATTCCGCGGTAAACATTTGCGAATTAAGTATATCTTTATTTCTGGTTTTTCAACATCATGACTTGGTCATTGTTTGTTACTCATTTTCTAAAAAGATATGTACAAAATAATGTATATTAAAAAAGATTAATAGGTACATTAACAGCAATACTTTTTTGTCTTCAACAAGAGAAAATATTAAAAATTAATCATATATGTATACATCATAAGATCAAAGGGTTATGTGGTTCCAGTTTTAATTAGATGACTTTTTTTAGAACGAGGTGTTCTATAATTTATAGTCAATACAATCAGCGTAAAATATAAATTCCCTTCTTCGATAAATTATTAATTTATATTTTAATAGAAATTTCTCTTCCTGCTGCTAAATAAATTCCGGAGCTTGACGCAGCCATCAAGTCGACGCCGCCTAAGACATCCGCACTGGTTGCGGTCCGCGCGCAGCACTCAACCGCGCTTTGCATCCCCCAATATTCGACGATGTTGCATTATGCTAAAAGCGCAAAGTGGGTAAACGCTTCCCCTAAATCGCGCGTAAACGATGCGGACCCGTGAAAATCTCGCGAAACGCGCTCCATGATCTCGCTAAGCGCACCAGCAGCATCCGGGGCGCTTCAGGTTCGCCGGATCTCCGGCTAATCCCATCCCATTCGACATTCGACACGGAGCGTCGTGTAGGTACCTACCCCCCCGTGTCTCGCTCCACGCCCCGACTACCATCTCGCCCGATCTGATCCGCCACGAGAATGTCGTTAAGTCGGATGGAGCGGCGTCTTAGCGCGCTCGCGCCTCGACGATCTCGCCTCGACTACACACGGCTAGCTGGCGATATTACGTTATTCCGGCAATAAGACGCGGGAGGTAGAGGAATCGCGCGACGTGAATTATACGGGCGCACCCGCGTGAATCACCAGGGGGAAAACGCGGTAACGCGGGGTTAACAAGGTGTGACTGATATCCGTTGAAGTCAGCCCTCGCGCGTTAATTGAGGATGAGCTCGCAAAATTTCTCGAGGAAGACGTTCCTGCCGAGTTTTCTTCCCTTTTGCGCAATGTATGTACATGCATATTTTAAAGAGGCGTTTGAACAATATCGTTGAATTTGATTTCCCCTCGACGCATCCACCACAAGAAATTAAATAAAAGATGCAGAAGCCGGAGGCGCGTTCGACCTTGAGGGGGGGGGGGGAAGGGGGGGGGGGGAAGGAGGAGGGAGATCGAGAACGGGGCACGAGCGATACCGTTTCATTATGCAGAGTGTTGCAGTCATTGCAGAGAACGTCGTTGCGCACACACAGGGAGCGGCGGATGCGTCTCGCGGGAGCGGCGCGAAGAGAGAGCGGTTCTCCATGGAAAACTGTGTAAGCAGAAGCTGCCTCTCCGCTTAGTTTACGCGCCGTACGTTAGACGCGCGCGTTCATTAATAAGTTAGCCTTATATATAGATACTTTCGAACTCCATGCGAGATTTATGCGAATCTCGAGCGGCATAAATCAATCTCGGCGGGAAACGTTGACGGCGAATTTTTTCGAAGCGGATACGCGACGCTGCTTTCCGATTATTCTGTTAATCGGGGTTGATAACGCATAATAATGTTGTATAATGTGCATTTATTTTATATATGTACGTGTATGCGATAAATTTTTTGATAGTAAATATTAAAAAATATTTTTCGAAGATTAAAAAGAGCTTGTTGTTTTATATTATAGGTATATATTATTCTATTTGTAAGCTTTACATTCCAAGTTTTTATGTTAATTCCTTAATTATTATAGAACTGTATAAAAACTTGAAAAATAGAATTAATGCTATCTATATGCGTTTTGTATAAAAATAATTTACATGCTTTGCGAGACATATATTATAGGTATACTCAAGAATTCTAAATATTTCAAGTCTTTTACAAATTCCAGCGTTTCTCATGAAATTCTCTTAGCAACGATTTTATTTAAAAAATCCGCGTACCTTTTTATTTACTGCCTTTTAATTCTATTGAAGAAGATTTAAAAACGTATTGAAGAGTTAAATAAATATTGCTTCCATATATCACATTAAACACCCCTAACTGGAAAACTTAGGGATGATAACATATTGATAGAATATTTACACGCTGATTTCTTTTTTTTTTTAAGGAGGGGGGGGGGGTAGAACGCGATTAAAGCGCAATCTAAATATTTGTTAATATAAAATAACACCAATGTCGCCGTTTTTCGATTTCATTCAGGTACGGTCGCGTGACGATTATTCCGTGTTCCGCTGGGCAAACAGAATCGAGGGTGGATTCCATTCTCGGAAGGATATCCTCGACAGTCCATTTATCTGGCTTGACCCAACTGCCGTATCCCGGACGAGAATGGGGAAAAAAGAGGGTTCCGAAACTAAAGGACTCTCGAGATGTTTACCGCGCTTTGATAGATTATTGCATTATTACATTGCACGTAGCACCCATGGCGACAGTAACATATCTGTGATCTATTTCATGACATTTCTATAATTATATAATTTACAAGATAATTTCTAAGACAACTCTATTTGTAAAATGTGAGTATTATTCGGCCTGACTGGCAGTAAATTTACGACGTTTCGACCCGTACTTTGGGTCCTTAGTTGATGTTATATTAAAAATTTATACAACTCTATTTGTTACGATTGCTATATACAAAGGCAAAATGTAATACTACATGACGCCGTAAGACTCTGTCTGAAATGTTTGACTCAGAATTCAGGGCACATCGTTGAAACTTTGGCTATCTCGAGAACTAGGAAATACCTTGTATATATTTTCATAGTTTGTCCACCAGTTTCGATCATGCGATATGCGCGGAACTCTGAATTTCCGCGTGCAGGAGTACGTGTACGTCTCCCAAGATGATATTATACTTTACGATATATATCGTGTCTCCCGCGCTCAATAAAGTTTCTAAACCGGATAAGAGATCTATAACAACAAGTTCATCACTTTGGGGCACAGATTCTCGTTATCAGTGACCCAGTTAGATTATCTTCTCACTTCTTTCCTGTCTATCGAGAAATCAATATCATATTAAGAATCAAGATAAAGTATCGAGGTATTTATCTATTTATTTAATTTCCAATAGGGCTTAATAGACCTTCGGTTTAAATTAAATAAAATATTTGGACAACGGTACTCAAATGTTTAACTAGAAATAAAACAATTTTAAATTCAACTTATTGAAATACGTGTGCAACATTAATTTGTGCTTGTATCTCACAATCAGTCACATCGTTTAAAATAATCTAAGGGCCAGTTTCTCAATAGTCGTTTAAACTGAAGTTTAGCTAAACTCACTCTTCGTCTTTTTCTAAAAGGGATAGTTAGAAAGAGACGAAGGGTGAGTTAAGCTAAGATTAAAATTAAGCAACTATTTAGAAAGAGACGAAGAGTGAGTTAAGCTAAGATAATTAAGCAGCTATTGAAAAACTGACCCTAAGAGATTTACATGTTTTTCTAAAATATTCAGATGTCAGTCTTAAAACGTACAAGCAGTATTAACGAATGCGTGAAATGAGAGTCGAAGTGCAGCGTCCTTCGAGATTCACCTCATGCATGGAGATTTCGAAGTAACGCGGGATTTATTGTTGCTAACCGTGATATTTACGAGCGACGATATTTATCGCTTCCTGACAAGCGCTCGTTGACGAGCGTCGCTTCCTGGGGATCCCGTTCTCCAGGCTGGGCTCGCGAGATAGATCCCGGCCCTGGTGTCATCAGCGCGGGATTCGCACGCGGCTGGAAGAACGGCATGAATAAACATATCGCGCTGAATTCGCGCGCCGTCGTCGTCGTCGAGATCAAACGCGGATGAGACACGCGCGCGTATCTACGTGCCCCGAATCTGTTTTTTTTTTTTTTTTTTTTTTTTTTAGAACGTTCGAAACGATCAAACCCCGTGAACCGTCAGCTACATCGTTGAGAACTCGTGTTTGACGTTATTTCACGGCGAACGCGCGACTCGTCAACGAGAGATTTCGTTCTCAAATGGAGAAACGTATTTACGTATCTGATCGGGATTCTGTCGCTGATAAAGCCAGAGAGGCAATATCATCGGAATAATATCATTAGGATTTAATAAACGAGTCAAAATATGATATCGAGTAACGTTTGCGAGCTTGCATGTTACGTAAACTCTCGATCCTCAATTCCCAACTCTAAACCCCAAATTCTCTCTCAGCTGTTATGTCTCAATTTTCAGCTACTAGCCATCGTGAATTCTCAGTTCTCGAATCTCAACTGGAGCCATAAAGCGTTTATTTATGGGCAATGCAAAGCTCGTGAAATTTAAAAATATGCCTTCCAGCGGAATAAACGATTTATATGAACATTTATATATATTATCTTTTTATTGTTATTAACGGATTTGTATACTTTATCCTTTTTGTTTGAATTCGAATATATTAATGGTGTTCAATGTGTAACCTAAAAATGTCCAGATGAATGATGAATAAAATGTACGCGCGTCACAATGAATTTGTTGTCTCATTTGAACGCATAAAAATATATATAGAAGAAGGATATCGTGTCATATGGACAAAATAACTTGCATTGTGCGAGAGATATTTTATGCATCATTTTTCATAAAGAAGACTTTTTGTCATAAAACTTGTTCGCTTTTGATATATCGCACTGCGACATTTAAAAATATTACTTTCTGTCCTCAGATAGACTAATTAATTTTATTCATATAGTTATTTGCGATATTAGTCCTTTAAATCAAAATTCAAAAATGTTCTCCAAAAATATTTAAAAACGGCTGAACTCTGAAGATGATTACTTCCAAAAAATATGACATAAAAATAATTTTATCTCAATTAATTTATAGTCTCTATGGGCAAATAATGTAAACAGATATTTTTTATATAAATTCTTTAAAAGACTGACAATTAGGGTTAAGGACTGCGCTTATTCACTTACCCGAGAATAACAAACTAACGGCAAGCGATAAAAACTCTTAAAAAAAACAAATTACAGCAAGTATCAGCAAACAAAAGAACAGGAATTTAACACGGAATGAGCGTGAAACTGCGGCGTTTTTCGCAACGAAAATTCTCTCACTGTTTTCTCCCCTGGAAGCTTTTTCGTTTCCCGAATGGAAACGTGAATGCGAAAGTTTCATTCCACGTATGGCATTGTGAACGAATCGAAAAAACCACCCCAGATAAACAATAAGCCGAACGTAATGATATAAGTAGAGAATAGACGAATCTTTTTCTAGTCAAATTAAGCTTTTTTATGTCGTGTCTTTTTCTAAATAAAATTAAACTTTTTTAGCTTTTTTACGTTAGTTGCAAAATATCTTCTTTTCTTCAAAGTTGGAATTAAATTAAACACAAGATTTTATAGATAATATACATATATCTACTATTAATAAGCAAATACATATATGTTATTAATAAAATTAAAAATTAAACAATTTATTGCTAAATGTAATATAAAAAGTTATAACTCTAATAAATTAACGAAAGTATTACGTACAGTGTTCAATGCATATCACAAATATCTTAGTGCATAAAAGTTTAATGATGCCTTATAACAAATTATATTTGAAATGTGTGCTGCATATTCTCTCTTGAAAAATATTAAAAAAATATATATTAAGTAGGTATTTTTAAAGATTAATATTGTTGCGTTAGAACGACAGAAAAAGCATGATATAAAAAATTTGGCGGAAATATAGATACCTAATTTTATATAGAGAAAACGAAGTAACTAAAATTATTTATCGTTATCACACACAATTGTGCGGGAAACATGTAGGTACGAAGAAATATCACCTTTTTCGGCAAGGATTGATCTCTTAACCATCAGAATGATACGCAAAATTTTTTACGAAAATGGACAGGCAAATTTGGATTATGCGAATCTACGCGCGGATTGATCTATATTCTATACGAATGTTCGCCAGCGCAGCGTTTCGATCCGATTACGAATAAAGTTCATCGCTTGTTGGGAAAACCGAGTTTATCATCGATCGGCTTACGACGTAAATGAACTATTCAAATCCGATGTGTCCGTATAATATACCGAGAAGTTGGGCAGTATCAATAATAATTGCGTATAAAATTACAAAAACGAGAGGTATATCGATTCGCCAAACCCTATATCAAAGAGTTGATTGAATTCATTGAATTATTTAGTCTCCAATTCACATACCTAACATTGTACATTAAAAATGTCAAAATAAAATCGCGTTTGACTATGCGCATTTTTGCTTCCTAAAAGCAACGTAACGATGAGTGAAGAGAGAGAGAATTCATGAAATATTACAAACATTTAACATTTTTAAAAAGAGAGGAGGGATTTGGTGTAATAAAATCAAAAATTTTTCAATTAATTTAAATTTACTATTAAATGTTTCGATGTTTATAACTTTCGTTATCAGACATTTAATATCGGTTATATTCTAAAAGCAGCCTCTGGAATTGATTTCGCGGTTAGAGATGAGGACGCGTTTCGTTCGCTCACGTAATTCGCCGCGCAAAATGGGATCGTTTCTGCAAACTGAGAATTACATTCGTTAATTACAATGTGCCGCACGTGTATACTTGTCGGCTTGTTGATTATCGGCGACACGTGTCGACTCCGTAATTTATGTTATTCGCGCCGCCGGCATTTTATGCGGCACAATGTCTGGCGTGTCTTCGGGGCCAGCGGGGGATGGGGGTGAATATAATGCCGGAAAATTAGGACGGAAGGAAGCGATGTTTAATAGTTTCCGACGCAAATTGATTCCCGCTAATTGCGGAGCGTAGCACGGGCGCCGCGTATATAACTCCCTTTTCCCTTTCCCGATTATGAATTATTTTACAACCTCGTGGGATTCCGTGACTCTTTTTCCAATGAGCCGTATAACGTTGACGTATTATTCGTTAAATACCACAGCCTCTCCGTTCGTCGCGCAACAAATTTGTCTTTGTCATTGACGGAGGAATATATTTGTTTTTCAATTCAGCGTACAGTAAAAAACCCGATTATTATTTCGTCAAATAATAGTTAACATTATTTCAATTATTTCGCCAGTTTTTAATTATTCATTTAACGTTCAGTTATTTTAATTATTAACGTCCTTTTATAAGACTATAGTAATGATATAGGTATGTATGTGAACATATTAAAACAAATTATTTTTAGATATCTGTAAATATTTCATCTCTTACTCTTTCTAGTAGGTATCTTAAAATTTTATTATATTTATATTTTACTACCTTATATCATATACAAATTACAAAGTAATACAATTACAGCACATTATAATAATCGTATCGCAAAATCAGAGAACTGATTAATTTCTAATAAAAACTTTCATTTGAATGCTGTATTTTTCTCTTTACGTTTATTAAAAATAAAAAGCTAATTAAAGAATAGGATTTTGCGCTACGCACTTCTCCAAGCTTGCCTTCTGAAAACACCTTAGTTTTCTACGTTAAATTACAGCCAGACGTCGCGTTTCATTTTCCATGAGAAAAGCCTTGGCTATACGAATTTATCGCGAAAGCTAAGTTACGGCGAAGAGGTACCGTCGCGTCGCGTCGGCTGCGTATTTCCCGTACCCTTTCGCGTCGCGCTAAAATAATCAATTTCTTTGTTTGCGTTTTCTATAGACCGGCGTCAGACGCAAACGCTGCGTGTCAACTGCGTATGTGTGTGTGTGTGTGGAAGGAGGCAAGGCGTCGGGGAAAAGAGAGACTTGCGTAACGTTGCGCGGGTGCAACCGTTAAATTTTATCAGGATACTCGCATTCATGGGTTGCCGACCCGGCCCGGCATTGTCCACGCCACCCGCAACTTAATATACGGCGACGAAGTATTAAATCTCGTTCCCTCGCGTGATATTTCGCGAGTTCGGTCTCTTAGCGCTTTAGAAGGGAACGGACGATGTGAGCGACAGTATAGTATGTTTATTTTCAGACATTCAGCAAATGGACGATCCCGAAATGAGGAATACTTATTTTGCTACCAAAGAAAGTTCGCTCGTATAACAATATTATATAAAACTCCGTATCTAAAATATATGCAATTACACGCAATAAAATAAAATGATAATATCGATAAGAAAATGTCAAGAAATTAAAAAAAAAAAAACGATAAAATTAAAATAGTTCTTAATATAAAATGCCGTACTTAAAATATATTGTATATAATTACATGCAACAGAACAAAATTATAATATTAATTAGAAAATGTTAAGAAATTGAAAAAACGATAAAATAAATAATACATTACTGCTAGGCGGTCTCGGACATTTCAGTTTTTAATATCCTCTGTTTCCTCAAAGAGCCTGGCGATTTCGCCCGGGACCAGAGCGGCTCATAACTCTGTTCCTGACGGCTTCTTTGGGATGATAATCGCCAGCCAGGCTCGTTTGTGACATATAGAATAGCGATAGAAGTGGCGAGTGGTAGGTATGGGGGATGGTCACTGAAAGCCTCGACGGGCCGCATTGTTTATAATCGCATCCCCTGCCCGTTATATTAAATCCGTCCCTTTATGCGGTATCAGCGAGCAGCTGGGGAGATTTTCCGGTTGTACAATTTATCCGCGATATTTCGCGAATTATGCGCTCGCGGTCCGCCGCGCCGCGCGCGTTCTATTCCCACCCTCCTGAACGGCTTATGGGGAACGCGTTAAGGGTGGGTCGTGGCGGTTAAGGGCGAACGAGCGATTAAAACGGGGCGTGAGCGGTTATAAGTATAGAGTGGATGTACTGGTCAGTGATTCGAGACAAAGACTTTTAATCCCCGCGAGAGATAACCTCCGGCTGCCGGATAGCCATTCTTTATGGGGGTGATTTCAAAAGACGGTATCTTCTCTGTGAGTAAACCTCGCACGGAAAGGGCATCGAGAGTGTTTGTGTAAGTACTCAAAGCATAATGACAAAAAAAAATCACGGAGCTGTGTGGACAGAAGTGACCAAGTGTTATTACGGGAGAGCAAGCTTTGGACATTCTCGAGATAAACGTTCAGATAAAAAGCTGGGAATAAATGTTAAGAGATATACAGGTACATATAGTCTGATCAAATATCTACACTTTATAGTGGTTGTGAAAGAACAGTGCAACGTACGTTCTTTAAAATCCTGGTCTCCTTTCTCCCTCCAGAGACCCTCAAAATATTCATACGTCATGAATATATATAGAGACCACTATATCAAGGCCCTTAAGGAGATACCCTTCTCTTCTATTTCTCATACAATGGATATAAAAGAGGGCCCGTTGCAAACATGACGGCGTATACAAAAATGCAATTAGGCCCAGGTATTCGGAAGAGCGAGCGCGTGTTCACGAATTTAAGAGTTAAAATTCCAGCGCGCGATTTCTCAACGTCCGAAGGCGGATAGGGGACAGATATGTCAGCTGACTCGACATTCTCCTGTGAAAATTTTCGGCGATATGTCGTCCCCGGGAGTCTCCGCGTCCGGGATCGTCCCGAAGGATATTCGAGACGCGGCAGATTCCGCGACGGAGAAAGGAGACGGAGAGAAAGAGGAAGAGAAGGGGGAGAGGCCGGGGGATGTGTTGGGAGAGAGGACCGCGTAATTTATTGCAAGCAATATTACCGACGACACGCCGAGAGGGAGCTCGAGGGGAATGGGAAAAAGCCCGTGTCTCTCGTCCCAGAAATGTATTTTATAGCGACCGAAGATGGGGGGCTCTCCCTGTATAACGGCGACCCTGCTCACCATTCTCTTTCGGGTCGGCATTGGATTTAAATAAGTCGATGCGAACGTCCTGGCCTTTATTCGCCGTTTACTGCCCCCGCCAATCGCATTGCTCGTTACCGGATTTATGCGGTGCTTACGAACGGAAATCCGTATTACGTGCTGGAGTAGCGATTTTGTTTCCCCCCCCCCCCCCCGGTAAATTAGCTAATATTCGAGTACATTGTAATATACGCGCATAATAAAATCTTAAATTGTTCACATGCATTTCGAATAATAGCTACATTATGCGTCATAATCATAGTAGTAAAATTTAAGTACCATAAAAGCTTCATATTATAATATAATTTAAAAAATCGAGAAAAATTATAATTGCATTTCGCGTAACATAAATGATATATTCATGTGGAATAGATTAATATTTTACAGCTAGATTCAAAATCTCTTTTCTTTCTTTTCCGACGCATTTTCCACACTGCAGATATATTAAAATCGCAATGTAGATGAGATTTGTTAATTAAAAAAAGTACTTAATTTTCATCTGTAATCACTATATTAATTTTTACCGCATTTTATAATATGTTATACATGTAAATCCGATTTACGAACGTTTTTAGCAACGTATGCAATTCAGGGGTTAACAGAATCAAGAGAGAGAGAGAGAGTGGATCAACAGTAAGTAAAATTTAAATAAGTCGAAGTGGTTGCAGATAAGGGGAAAATGATAGTGTGCGTTTAATTCGATGTAGTATATTTACTGCTGTGCTTTATAGCCTTTTTATTCCGCATTTTTACGACAAGAATCACTTAGGAGTAACCCAACCCATCAGATTTATGTAATCTCGTGCGATTTATTCCATCTCGAAGTATAAACAGCGGCGATATCGGTAAATGTGAATAATCGTCGAGACTCAAAGGATAAAATGCAGCATAAAGCAACGATTTGTCGTCGCGTCAAACATTATGGCTGGAGTTTCCTTAATGTTTTTTTTAGGGATTGTTTGTTATATTACACCTTTCGTGCTACATAAATATTATATAATTTTTTTATATATTATATTTTATAAATATGCGAATTATTTTTCCATTCAGCACAAAATATTTTTTAAAATAGTTTACAAAAATATTTTTAGAATGTTTTTATATCCGCCAGATCATGTCAAAAAAAACATTTTTAAAAATGTTTTTAAAAGATTGCATACAAATATATTTAATAATATTTGTAAAATCTTTTAGAAAAATTGCGCTTCAAAAAATAAAATAGATCAATTTCGTGAGTTACTGTGTATTATATATATATATAAACTTATCTGAAGTAAAATATTACAAGAAGTTTCCTAATTAAGATACTCGACAAATATATCGATATACGCGTATATGCTATAGTTTTATTGTTTTTCCAAGCGTGTCAGAGATATTGAAAGGCACTGGTTCATTTCGCAGTCGTAATCCTGTATAGTATATTGAATAGTTCCGGAGTCGAAGTGGTGGTCGAGAGTCACGAAGAAAATCGGAAATCGATGATACTTATACCGCCGCAGTATGCAGTCCGATGCGTAATCTATAGGGAGGACTTTTCATAACAAAAACCCACTAATGCCGCATTCTCCTTCTGCGATTCGATCTTGGCTGCACCGCTGCATGTCAAATATCGCGGTAATAAAAGAAAGCGCGTCGTCGCCGGAAGTTTTCTTCCTGTTTCCTGTTTTTATCGAGGAAATGTCTCCGGAAAATTGCGATATAAAGTATTGCTTACGTTAATTATATCGCAGCAACTCCGAAAATTTTAGATACGTCTATAAAATACGTCTATAATATCTATAAAATTTTTTTCTTTTGCGATGCTCGTTTTTCTCGATAGGGTACATCGAAATTTGACTAACAGAGATGTTTTTGAACGTGCTATACATTTCAAAATCAATTTCTCTGATAAATATGATTCAGTGCTTGCAGTTTGCGAGAACTGTATCCAGTATCGGTACCGAAGTCGACTTATATCCTTCCGTCTCGAGCGTGTCAAGTAAATAAGAAGATATAATAGATACATGTTTTACACGCGCGGGCGAGGACGTTTTTAGAAATGGGATACGCTGCACGTCGCTTTGATATTGCTGAATTTCATTTGCCGTTTCGACACTCCATTCATCGTCGCGTTTTACCATCTCGCCCGAATGTCACTCGTCGAATGTTTTCACATCCGTTTCCATTTCGACCTCGTCGCTTCCGCTTTTATCTCAGCCGAGAAGTTATATTTTTCATCGATACGGCCGCGGCGCGCTTTAATTCAGCTTCCAGCAACCCTTTCGTTACCTGTTTCAGCATTTATGCGAGAATTAACATGTTAATTAATGTACGTGACGACAAAGTGATGTCGATTCGAGAGAAATTTTATTGAAAAGGTAGATTTTGAGAAAAAAGGGGAAAACGCGAGAAAAAAATAATAACTAGAGCGCAAAAAGATACAGTTGTTAAATGTATTAAATTAAATTAAAAAACCATTTGCTAACAATAAAAAGTAGTTAACTGATGGCAATTAAAAGGTTCAACATCAAAAAACTCATTTTATGAGTTTGCATAAATTGGCAAAATTTAATTTTACTCTCTCTTTGCCGGAGCTTTAAATAGAAATATACATGTGCCTTATTATTGCCGTTATTACGTAACGATTTATACCTTTTTATATTTAAATGTATGTTCTTTCTTATTGTTAGATTTATATTTGCATGAACATTTTTATATATTTTAGATATTAGATACAAATGTTTAATGCATATTTTTTATCTTCCTATCAGGTAGGCAATGTAACAGCAGCTTTGTTGGCGTTTCACCATTTGCGTACACTGTTAAATAAAGAATGAAATTTAAACTAGTAACTCGTACCTCGAGTTAAATAACATTTTGTTATTTTTAATTACCATGTGTGTCGAAATTTATTATTTTAACACAATAGAGTATTATTTGAACTCCATTGGTTTGGTTCAATTAACATTGTCTTAATTAAATTAACGATAAACTATTGAGTAGGAACAGTGGCGATCTATATAGGAATAGTTAAAAATGACTCAAATTGAGTATAATTTGACATTATGAATTCAATAATGTATTTGCATATACAATTTTCTTCTTTCTTTCTTTTAGATTTTGTGTAAATCTTGTACATAAACAATAAAAATTATTATTATTAAATTAAATTTTTAGAATATAATAAAAGCGCAAATGTTTATTTTTTCGCCGTTCTCTCATCGACTTGATCATCGATCGTTTTCTATCCGCGATCTCGCGATCTCGGAGCAGCAATAAAAAAAAGGAGTAAACCGGAGTAAATCCGCAAATAAGCCCGAGGGAAAAGGGCGAAATCCTATTTGACGAGAGGTAGAAAAAGAGTGTAAGATGCGAGATAAGCTGGGACGGTTAGAAATCGGAGGGAAAACCCGAGCTAGATAAAGGCGAATCGATTCCGGTTTACGATAATCACGCGTCAGCTGTTCTCCTCTTCTTGTTCTTTCGCGCCTCGCAATTTTTACGCGCGTGTAAAATAAAAACGTTTCGCCAAAGCAGAATATGTACGTTCGATCGACCGAAAGCCACGGGCGAGTCTTGCATTTACGAGAAGCAACGACGCATACTTTTCTTCTCCTCCTCAGGTTTTATCGCCTCGTTTTCTCTGCTCTCTCTTTTAATATTTGCCTTCTTTTACATTGATAATTTCGTATCACGCTATTAGACGGTAAACTGTTGTATGAATTATTATGAAGCGAGTAACGTCCGAGCTTTTTGTTAAGCTTCCGCTGCGCGAGAGCGTTGTAAATCTTAACAACTCGAAAGGAACTCGGAAAGACCTGCGCGTTAAAGTTTGAAGAAGTCTAAAAGCATCCTGTAAGAGATACAATGAGAAGAATGTGTCTACGTATTGAAGAATGTAAGAGATACTCTGTATCTCTTACATTCTTCAATAGTATCTTTTGCAGTGTACATTGCAGTGACTCGCCATGTTATTGTAAGAATTATATTCACAACACGGATACACATATTAGTCCTATTTAGTGATATTTATTTTACTGCCTAACTTCGCAAGACTTTATCTTCCTTTGCAACGTGTTGTTGAATTATCTATTTGATCTCTTCGTATCGAGAAAAGATTACACATATAAAAGTCCTGATATTTTTTTGCCGCAGCTATTAATTCCGTATCTTTTTTTCATCACAATGTAATTTCAAGTTTCGCCTCGTCGGTTTCTCCAAGTTTTAAATTAAACGTAACGGTCAGTCGCAGTAAAGGAGAAAAAAAATGTGGCAAAAAGAGCGCGACACGTTTTCTTGTTAAAGTTTTCGCTCTGTCTGGGTAAGGAACGGGGAGAGGGGGAAATGCAGAAATCGGGTCGGCGCGAACAAAGTAGCAAACTAATGAAGTGCTATGAACAATGCGAGCAATACGTTTACGACAGAAAATGAAATGGCGCACTTGAATAAGTAATCCCGAGGGGCGATGATCCGCGGAGTAAGAACCGGGCGTAATTATGAAGTGCGAAGAGCCCGTCGCTTATTAAAATCCGGCTTTATCTTGCGCTGCGCATAAAACAGTCGCGCGTAATAATAATTAGGTCGCGAACGCGAGCTGCAACGAATAATGCGACCGATAAATTAGGACGGGAAGTTACACGCAACGTTGCATTTGAATTGCTGCATATAGCATTGTACGTCGCGACTTTAATCTCGACGCCCGTAACTTCTCGATAAACAGAGAGATTTAAATTTTTTTATATCAATGTCAAATATTTATTTTAATTAAATCTTTTAATTAATATACCGAAAAGATGAAGTTTATCCGAATTTCGTGAGCGATTTAACTCAAACACGACTAGCTTACAGAATATCTTGCTTTTTGCCAGTATAAGATAATCCGGACTCTATTAATGCCTTAAAAGTTTAATTGAAAAAAAGACACAAAAATTCTTTATGAAAATACAAATGAAAAGTTTTAAAGCATGCTAATACCTATCCGTCTCGAAGAGGCGCAAAGTTATGATTAACTGGCAAAGTTTCGAAAATCATGTGTCAATAGAGGGTCAGATCATTTTCGATGATCCCACCACGTTATCGGATGAAGGAAAAAAAATCACGCCCATCGACGGAATAATAAGCTATCACGAATATTTCCAGGAAGGCTCGAAAGAATCCCGCGGGAGAATTGCGTCTTACGCTCGGATTTGAATAATCTCTTCGCGTAGCAGGCGGGGTGCCCATATATCTCGCGTCTCCCCTCGAAGGAGAGCCTTAGAATAAATCCTGCATATAATAATGTCGATATGAGCTACAGTTCTTTCTCGCTGTTACATAAAGTATAAGTAGTTATTTCCGAAGGGATATTTCGGTTACCGAGAAGTATCAAATTAAAATTAAGATGTCAGATCAGAGTAAATAAAATATAGGCCGAACTGAAAATCTTTAAATAATATAAAAAGAATATCATTATCAAGATTCAAATTATAAAATTCACGAAAGGCACGGGGGGGGGGGGGGGGGGGGGAGGATGAGGTTTATAAACTATACATCTGCCTGAAACTATAAAGTGCTGCAGAAATGGGTGCACGAATGCCATTTCAAGTCCCGTGTCCCGCTGTGAAAAACACGCTCTTAAAGATCCACCCTCGCGAACAGACCGCGGAGTGGCGTCGCCGTTAATAAACGAGCCAAGACAATGGGGTCCGGGCCGCGTAAGAGCAAAATAAATTGAAGGTATCTCCAGTACCGCCTCGCTTCCGCCCGGCGGGTCGAGTTCCCGGGCTGACTGTTCCGTAATTAGTGAGCGTCTAAACAATACTCGAGCCATCCCGGAGGCCACCCCTCGCGCGCGCGCGCGCCTCCACCGCCGCCACCCTTATTCCACGCTTCTCTTAGCGCGAACCGGAATCGCCGATAATTAATTATCCACTCGCAGGGTATGCGACTGTTGGGGATTATTCGCGGCTGCGTCCCTCTTCTTTCGCCCTTCTTCGTTCTTATTCCGTTCCTTTGGTCCTAATTTCAAGTCGTTTACAAGCAAGATCGTCCCTGTCGCTCGCAAAACTCGTATCTTGACGGGATAATGGCTCGTCGCCAGCAATTCCGGAGAAGGAGCGGGTGAAGGGTGAATATAGCAGACACTGAAAAGGCTATCGTATATAATATGGCGCACGAAGTGGCTCGTATTCAAATTTGAGCCGTGATATTGTCGCCATAAATGAGAGAAATAACCACGACAATATAATCTCTTTAATAAAAACTGAATACTTTCTTCCAATTAAAATCACAATCAAGATTTAGAGAAATTTAATGTTTTTGATGTTTACGTGAGATTTTAAGGAATTTCCATAGTTTTACTATGTTAATGGAACTTCGCGATAAAAGATAATTAACATCCGATATAAGATGGAGTCAAACGCTCGATGTAAGCAAAACTTAAGAGAAAAGGTCAATAACGAGCACAATAAGGTGGTTAGTTAAAAATGAAATAAAGATTTATTTACAAAAATCAAGATAGAAGCATTGCAGGTTTCGACTTACTTAAGTCTTCATCAGCAATAAAAATAGAAACATAATATATAATATGAGAATTAGAATAGATTGTTCTTAGTTGACTATTAGATACCTAATTAACATAAGAGGAAGTAGCTAATGGCAAACTTTCGGACACATTTTACTTCATTTCATTATTGTGGCCGGTTGACTCTTTCTCTCTTAACATCCGATATTTAATATCGTGATAAAGAGGATTGTGACAAGAATTTGTTTCATAAATCGCGCGTTTATGCAGCAAAATATTAAAATTGAAAACGGGCTCTCCTGCATTTTCAGCATCCTCAGCCGCTCTATAAGGTACGGAGTGCACGCTTCAAAATTTCGTCGTTTATGAATGTGATTAAACGTCGAGCGATTAAACGCACGAGGTTGTTACGCTGCACGACGGACGGAAGCGACCGCGCTCGTTAGCATGTACTTTGAAAGTCTTTAATTGCGGCCAGGAACTCGGCGGGAACTCGCGGCTTGTAAACAATATTCACCGGGTAAATAAATGGCGATAAATATGCGCTGTCCTGCGAGGTCCCGCGCAATAAATGTTGTTATTAAGTTCTTCAAGTTTAATCCGTCGCGCGGAAGAAATATGTTTCCCCTTGAATTATTTAGGCAGCACAAGTTCTTCAAGTTCTAATAGATTATTATAAGGAAAAATATATTTTTATCCATTATTCTTTTTCACACGCAATTATCTTACAGTCCTAAATATAATCTCAATTTAAAATATGAAAGAAAAATAAAGAGAAAAATTTCACTTGAAGGAGGATTCTAACTTGCGTTTATCTTATTTCGCGGTATCTCATTTCATAACTTCAATATTATAGGTTTTTTTTAGAAATATATATGTTGTGTATTAAGTTATAGAATATTAAATTAATATTTGTTAATCATAAAATATATCTTATAAGTTACAGTACAGAATTTCTCGGATACATATGCGAGAAACGTCAAAAATGTATCTCGAGAAGTTCTTCGGGATCTCGCGGTTATGACATGCCACGCTACTTTGATCTCGTGACAGTGCGGTTCGAAAAAGTTAGTTTGCCAGGTTTAAAAGCTACAAAAATGTTTTACCCGGCAATTTCCGGGTTCGAGAGAGCAGACAGATCGGACACTCGACGGAAAACCGCGGAGTTCCAGTCGATTCCCTTTTGCTATACGGGATACGAAGTTACTGTTGGCAGACCAAAGGCCGTCCTCGTTGATTTCTTTCGTCGATCTCTCGAAGCGTTCGATAACTTCTTTGAAAGCTCGAGGGTACACCCCCGAGGGTGCAGTCTTGCAGATTCCGAACGCATACCGTGGAACCGACCGACCTCTCCCTGTAAATTCTGAAGCGTGCTCTCTCTCTCTCTCTTTCTCTCTCTCACTCTCTCTATCTGTCTATCTATCTATATCTCTGTCTGTCTATCTAACTATCTATCTACCTATCTCTCTTTTTCGCTTCTCTCTTCAGCCCGACTTTTCCCGACGTCTCAAAGCTTAACGAAATGGAAACAATATTGACTCGCGAATCTAACTAGAGAACTTCGTACCGAAACGATATTGCAGTTTCCCGATGAGGGCGATTCCTCCTGCATCCCTTTATAGATTACGCGAGATACGTATTTGGACGCGACTACAGTGAAAGGAAACTCGTATTTTACAAAGTTTGGGCATACCTCTGACCAAAAGCACTTTTAAGAAAACCTAATAAATTAAATAAGTTACATATTTTGCCAATATTATTTATAAATTAAAAAGCAGTCTTAATTTGCCCATTCAGTTATAATATAAACACTATATGAACTATACGATTGCTGCTAAAATGTTTAGAATATCTTCTTTATATAATTATATTATAGTTTATATATTATCTGCATATATATTTTCTCACATTTTTGTCATCTATTACAAGGATATTTTCGCTATTGTAGAAATTACACATTCTATTAAACTTTATAGATATATATATATAGATATCATAAAAATTAAAATTAGATGTGTATTTTATATAAAAAAATTATAAAATATTTTCTCTTAAGTCAGTCTTATCGATGGGGACTGAGTTAATCCAGTCAAATATTATTAGGCGAAATGTACAAGTAACCAAATAATAAATAATAATAAAAACAACATTAAATAAATTTACATAAACGGAAACAAGAATTTAACAATTTAAAAAATAATGAAAGCTCGTCTAAAAATCATAGCATGAAATAATTCGTGTTATACAACGATCGCTTTAAGCTTATCGAAATCAAAGAGCGACGCTTTGAGATTATTTCCCATGATGATGAAATTTGCGTAAAGGCTAGGATATTGCGTATCAAGTGAGAGCATGGGGCGAGTCGTGGCTGCGGAAATTTCGCGGCGAAACGGTTGAGCGCTACGTTGTTACGACATCGACGCTCACGTTAATCTAACGTTATTTAATAATTAATATTTTCCAGGATCAGGTCGCTACTCTCGCCTGGTCCCGGTAAATATTAATTATTATCGTTACTACCCCGGGGCCGAGAGTGCGAGCGTATGCAGTTCGTATAATAAGAGGCGTTTATCGAACGCGAAGATTGCGACGTCGGATGCACCGGTTGGGTCGAAACGTCGCGCGATCTCCTCATCATCATTTTCATTGTTCACGATTATCGAGTAATAGTTCGAGAGTATCACCACTTGCTATTGCTAGTAGAACGAAGGACACTCGATATGGGCCGAATGATATCAACATGCGTCGCAAAGTAGATAATTTAAATGCAATTTTGCATCGCGCAGTGCAGCGAGCGAATATAGCAATTAATTAATATTAATTACGACTGCATTTTGATCGATAATTCGGTGTTGGCGCCGACTGAAGTAATGTCGCTATAGAAATTCGTCTTTGGAAACAAATGTCTACGATTTTTCATGTAGGTATTTATACATCTTATAGCTATTTTTTAAAGCTATAAATTATTATGTATAGTTTCATGTATTTATACATCTAAATTTTATAGCTATTTTTTAAAGCTATAAATTTTATGTATAGTTGAATTATATATTTTTATTTGAATATTCCTCTATCTCACGTGTAATCTTTTTAGGAAAGTTTGATGCTCAATTAGCGCAATTTTTGCATTACTATAAACTTACGTATGATTCTGAGGACAAGAGTCTTCAATATAACACGAACGGGAAATATATTTTTTTCAGACATTGTTATCGAGACTATTAGTTGGACGTTTTGTAAGTTTGGTTCCTTCTCCATTTTCGGTCGTGCTATTGTGAGTTTCTGCGGTTGCGGAGGTGTGGCGGAACATTACCGTCTCGCACTTTTCCGTAAGTATTGCACGCCCGCACGGAAGAGCAAATAATTTCCGCTCCTTCTAATTTATCCTTATCTCGCAGCCCCGCGATCTCGCCTTTGCGAGCTCTGCTCTTCCTCGCACGCGAAAATACGAAAATAGATGACGTTGCGACGGGGGTTAGACGTTTCGTCGCCTACTCTGTACGTGATGTTTATTCACGGCGTGTAATAACGATCCGAATCTCACGTTGAAATTTCCCTTTGTAAAGCGCAGGAAGTTTAATTGTTAACAAATGTATTCTCCTGCTTGTTACGAAAAACAATACTGAAAGAGCTTACTCAATTTTAAAATTCTATCAACATTGTTTTAGAATAATATTGCTATTCTTTTATTTAAATGTGCCAAAGTAAATTAAATATGACAAAAAATATAATAATTATTAAATTTTATCATATATTTTTAACTTCATCGATATGTCTTAAGATGATTTCACGAAGCTACCGTTTGAATATTCAAGAAGTAAGCTTCGAGGAACAAAAGATTTAAGCCCCTTGCCGCTTTATAAGAGTTTAGATTCTTCTTTTACCGCTTTTTTGTTTACTTATTATTACACATCCTTTCTATTAGAATGGTAAATAAAATGCACTAAAGCGTAACTAACAAGCCACGTGAATAACAACGGGATATCTCACTTACCTCTATCCGGAAAGTCCATCCCTCCAGACTGAGTAGCTTAAGAGTCGCGTTCCTGGCCAGAGCGTGACACAACAGCCTCGAAGGATGATCGTCCAGGGCCAGTCGGGGACTAGACAGGTCCAGCAGCTGAAGACAGGGCGCTTCCGTCAGGGCCAGCACCAGGGGCATCACATCGGCTGGCCTCGACGCTCCAGCGGCCCTCAAGGCATCCAAATTGCGGGCCTTCCTTATGGTCTCGCCTAAACAGCCGGCATCCAAGCCGCCCAGAAGACATTTGGACACGTTCAGAGATCTCAGCTTGCAGTTCGGCTCCCTGAAACACAAAAGCGCAACGCTATCGATTAGTCGTATTGTATCGCGGACAAGAATATAAGGAAAATTTTCTGCTCCTTTGGAGCATGGTACAAGTGTATCAAAGATGAGTTTAAATATATGTAAATAAAATGACCTAATAAAATTTAACAAGATTTAGAAAATAATGAAGATTTATAACATATATAAATTATAAAAAATAGATACTAATTACATGTGTATATGTTACAATCATCTTTAATTATTGTAAACATCTTTCTTCCAAATTCAATGTTGCTTTCTCATTGTCATGTAATAAAATTTTAGAACGAGATACATTAGAAGAGAACATTTTGCGACAAACAAAGAAAATTTTGTAAATAAATCAATTTAATATGTCCTTGTACATAATAGTTTATTTAATTTTATATTGCTACTCGCAAAGTTTGACTTATGACATGTCATATCAAACAATTTGAGTTCGTCTTCGGTAAGAGAAATAAGAGCTTATCAAATTGGATGAGAGAGGAGAAAGATTTAATCGAATCAGCTGATGAGGCAGAGAGAGTAATCATTTAAGATTGATGAGAGGTCTGTCAAATCGAATCGCGGACAGGACCTCGCCGTTAAGTAAAAGAGAGACGTAAAAAGTACCTAACGGCAATTTCTGTCTCGGTTCTCATCATCGTCTATCAATCTTACAACAAAGAACACGGCCATTCTCATAACAATGACGCGAAACTTCGAATGAAATGCGATTCGAAATAAAAATGGAATCACGAAAAAGTTTAGTGTCTTCTTTTTACGTGCAAAACTTTCGGGGCAATTTGGAACAGATTTTATCTCGACATTGATCTTCCTTAAAGGGGCTCAAGAGAATATAACGACCCGTCAAAGATATTGTGAAAGCCCAAGTTTTCAGAATTAAATATCTTGTAAAATTGGAATTATGATTAACGGTTCCCATTTATTAAAAGTTAATCGAGGTTTAGTCTTATTTAGGTTATTTGTCTTTGTCTTAATTTTATCGAGCCATTTAATTTTAGTTGCTCATTAAATTTCAGCTTTATTGAAGTTGAAGGAAAATGCTCACACGCAATATCAATGAATTTTTTAAAACTTCTCATCATTTAGGCTTGTAATTTCTTAAAAATTGAAGTGCTCGCTCTGAATTATATTCACACGCTTTTTTTAAGTTTTTATCAGAGAGAGATACATATTTCGTTCCATCAATAATTCTACAAAACGTATCCATTTTTGTTATATTACTCAAACTTTACGAACAAAAAAATTGCGGTATAATTACCCGACCACGATTTTCATTTAAGATTAATTTAACGAAACGCTTTACGTGATCATGGCACCATCCGCACGTCACTTTCCCGAACGCCTCCGTGCAATCTTGCGGCTGTAGATCGATCAACGTCACGACAACGGAACATAATGAACAAACACGCGCGGCAGGAGCGTAACGCACAAGGCAGAGCGGCGCGGTACGGCGAGCCGAATTATAGGGCGAATAATCGAATCGCGGCGGCGGCCGACACCGTGAGGATTTACGTGCGCGTACGTGCGTTTAATGGGGGCAATTTAAGACGAACGATTCGAAGTACGAGCCAACGAACGGCAGCAACAGTAGCAGCAGCCGGCTGGACCGGCGGGCGCGCAGTATCGCGTCTGGATTTAATGGTATCTACTCTGGCCCATATTTACTGACGGCCCGACTGCTATTGCCGCCGCGATACCTATAGGTACATATACGTTTCGCGATACGTCTGTTGCCGTCCCTGCTACGTACGTACGTACGAACGTCTAATGGCGTTGCCTTTAACGGTATCGCACGGGCGTGGTAAATTCGCTCGAGAGCCGCGCGCTGCACCAAGCTCGATGCAGTATCTCTCTCTCCTTCCCCCGTATATATACGGGGGAGAGAACAAAAATACTGCACCCTCCACGGCGAGAACGTACGCGCGCGCCCGTGTTGAATTTCCAACAAAAATAAACGTTTCTCTCCGCCAGGCGAATATCCCGCCGGCGCGGGCGTCAGGCGCTCGCGTAATAAAGCTACGGATTTCGCGAGCGAGAGGATACCGGAATTTCTTGGCCTTTGCGCGGCTTCGACTTAAACTGCTTGCCGTCGCTGAAATAATCCTCGAGACTTCTTCTCAGTTCACTGATCGTTCTTTTTCAGATTGCCTTATGGAAGTATTGCTGCGTGCACTTTTAAGCCACGAGAATTAGCCAAGGTTTAACTATTTTTCGTCTTCTTCTAGAGACAGGATTAGAAACAGGATTAGCAAAGAGTAATTAATGTTAAGTGTTAAGATAACAATTTAGTTCCAGAGTAAGCTTTTTCAGAATTGGAAACGGGATTAGCAAAGTGTAATAAACGTTAAGTGTCAAGCTAATAATTAATTTGCAGAGTAAGCTTTTTCAGAATTAGAGGTGGAGTTAGCAAAGAATAATAAGCGCAAAGTATTAAGTTAATAATTAAATTGTACAGTAAGCTTCTTTTGAAACAAAAGAGAGAAAGGGATAGTATTAATACGAATAAGTTAATAAAAGAATAGGGGTTTCTTCAATAAGATTCATATATATGTAGAAAATGTTGAAAAATTTGAAAAATTTCTATTAAACGTCTATAATTTAAAAATTAAAAAAATAGAAATAAACACAGAAATGCGTATAAGTGTTGAATCTTGAGAATGTAAACTGTAAAGCGTGCATTTCGGTATTAGAAAACGATGGTGCAAAAAACCGGACGGTTAATCTGTTAAAAAAAGCGCGTGATCGGCTCGGCAATTTTTCGACCTTTCATCGTGAGAGTTTCGGGTATTTCAGTGGGAAAGAACAAATGGCGTTTCACCATCATTCGTGGTGATGGAACACGAAATTTCCCCCGAAATAAAGCGCGGGCAATACGTCTCGGGGCTTGCGAGTATTATTGCGTCGGCCCGCGTTTAATTTTCCACGTCTCTTTAATGACAAGAAATGCGATCGGTTCTTTAAATACATCGCGTCGGGAAGGAGAGCGATTCGTAAAAATAAATAAAGACACGTGTTCTTTTTACTTTCAATTGCTGATACAGTCTTATAGAGAAACGCGTGCTTTACAGAAACTAGCCAGTGAAGTCCTCTTAAACCAAATTGCAAAGTACAGACCTTTTTCTTACTCATATTTAATAATAAAGCTAATTACGTATGGCATAGTAATATATTATGATATTTTATGTACATAATTTTGCATTTATTGCATTTAAAAGGCGTAAAATTTGTGTATTTAGAATTTATTGGTTAAATTAGGCGTGCTGGATGCGTTGAGTTTATTAATAATTACTCGGCAAATATTTCTCGTATATTAATAATTAATGAGTTCATATATTGTAGCTTGTAGCGCAATAATGCGCGAAGTGGCAGTTTTATTAACGAGCATCATTTATTCAATATCTATACGATCGGCGTTCGTTTATATTTACCTTTCGACTTATCCGCGAATCGTGTCGGAATTGCGCGACGTGTCGCGGCGCGACGCGACGAGATTTTCGCATCGCGGACGGACAGACGGAGCGTTTTACCGCGACCCGGAATCGCGCCGGATAAGCCCCGGGGTCGAAATAGAGTCGCAATCGTAAGTCAAACAGCCGCCGTGATATTGCGCTTAAGTTTCGACAGTTTTACCGGCACGGGATATTTTTCGCAGCGGGACGCGCCCGGAGTCGCGAAATCCGCACGGTTTAAAGGAAAATGGAACGCGGCGCATTTTTACCAGGAGTTAACTCCGCCTCGCCACCTCGGCTTTACCGCGTCGCCTTTTATTGCCGCCGTATTCGAAGTCACTCGACTTTACGCTCTTATAAAGAGCGATGCCCTTTGTTCGCCGTGAGTTCAAACCGTCGAGAACAAACATTTTCGCAACAATTGCGAGATATTTATTCGCTGACGAAATAACACTACAATTTGACTTGACGTTTTAGAAGTGGGTAAGAGTTTGACGTTGAAACCTCGACGTTGTAAAACCACGTTATAACTTGGGCTTCCCCTTTTTTTTTTCATGACGTTGATAAGATAAATATGTCAATTTGGCGAAAGTTTCCGTCGAGAACTTTTGGAACGGTTACCGGTGTCGTTAACGGTTATTGTATCGTTGGAATAAAAAATATGCGCGCTTATGCTATATATATTTATGTACTTCAGCTCATTTTTAATAATAACACATTTTAAAAATTACGCGAAATGGATCAAAATATTTTGCTGGAATATATTTCAAGCGCGATTAATATTTTTAGTATCTACGATATATCACATAATAATTTCTATCGAGAAAATCGCGCGACATGAACCTCATATTCCCTTCTTGGAGAACGACCGGCTAGTTTCCGCGGCGCGCAAAGTTGCATCGAGAAAGAAAAATACCGGGTGCTTAACCGCGTTATATACCCGACGTGCGTCTCGCGGAATACCCTCCCGTGGCTTTCAACTTCGCTTCATCCCGCTCTTTCGACGAGTTCCCGCGAGTTGCACCTCCGGGATCTTCGGCGATCTCTCGCAGAGCTTGTTAGGTACAGTACTCCGTTTATCCGGAGAAATCCGTGTTCGGTATAGCTGATACCGAACCCCTTGCTAAGTTGTTATTACTCCGATTGTTATATTATATCACAATCAATACGTGAGCATATATTGCACATTGTATGTATGTACATTATACGAGATAATTCTAGTAAATTAAATAAACTAGCATATGATGTTGTTATAATGTGATATGCTGTATGAATACTGTTGCATTAAATGTGTGGAAAATATTTGCACACTTGCGTTATTCTAAATAAAACGAACAAATTAACAAATTAAATTTTTTAAACGTAAGCTTCTTTAATTTTTTTAAACGGCAGAGCTATAATTACGAAATATAGTACATCCTGTACAATTTAAAAAAAGAACGCTATAAATTCTATTAATAACATCACAATGTCTGCAGTACTGGAAAATCCGATAGCATCACTTTTTAAGATGTAAACGCTACCATTTACATCTCACCGCTGTTTATTTGCGACTGTTATCGGATTATCCGGAGAAAGTGGCGGACGAGTAAGAGCTAAATCCGCTTGGTCGTCTCAAGGAACGCTAATAAAACGTGCTGGACCGGCTCGCGAAAGTGTTCCAACTGCTTTTTCAAATCCAAGTGGAAAATTGAAATTTTTCCTTCGACGCGCTCCCGCGCGCGATACTAATTCGGATAAAAGTCCGCGTCTCTTGCGAGCTGTTTCCACAATTTTCTTATCAGACGCACCGAAATGGAAACTATCGATAGAAGATTTTATTTGTGCTAGCCGAAATATTCCTATACAGTCTTAATAACTCGCTCGATCAATCATTACGATATATTATATGTACATAGCATTTTTATAAAAGCTAGCATTGATGAGCGCAATCTTTCTTCGCTTATACAAATTTTAGGAACAACAGGAAATTTTCCTATATAGGAAACTCACCGACTTATGTTGATAACGGGCTTGCCATGGATAATGGACACAGTTCTGACTGAACTGACTTTTTTATCGCGAGTGCCTGACTGGCCTCCCTAATCCCGGGAGCCATGTCTCTTATCGCGGAGCTGTGTTGCGCGCGTGATTTAGGAAGCTCGTCGGGGAGCTCGACGAAAGTGTAGTGAGAGAAGATCGTCCGAGGGCGATGAAAAACGTCGGCGAAACTTGAAACGATGAAAAATCGCCGCCTCTCCGGCCCGGAGAATTCGCGAACTCGCGTTAGCCGGATGAACTTCGCCGGGGAGTCGGCGAAATATCCCCGCGTCGTTTCCCATCGAAGCGATGTATCTTCGTTCGCGAGTACCTATCCCTCGAAAACGCCCCGCGAATACTCCGGCACTTATACCGAGAGTCCATGCTGATGTTTGGACGTGATATTCCGCGCCGAAGATGATCCGCGAAAAACAAGGGTGAGAAAAATCGCGGTGTCGTTTATTACGGAATTTTTGGAGCGACGGTAAATTTATCTTAAATTTGATCCACCTTGCTTATCGTCGAATCCGACAAGGTTGGATTTATGTTAGCTGAGAGGGATTTATTTTTCCGATCTTGAAAACTTGATATTTCGAAGCAAACGACGGCCTCGCGATTCACTGAGAGAAATGTTTTGTTAAAATTACAAAATTTTGTTAAGATGGCAAACTTTTTTAGTTAACTGAACAAAATTTTGAAAATTTTGTACAATTAACTAAAAAAGTTTGCCATCTTAACAAAATTTTGTAATTTCAACAAAACATTTCTCTCAGTGTTTAACGTCAAACAAATTGTCGACTCTTAATCGGAAGTGCATGATGTATACGAAACGTCCATCAATTTTCTAGTTATTTTCAAGATTTTCTAGAATCTAGATCTATAATAAATTATATTCTTATCTGGAAATTTTGTTGCTTTTTTAAATATGTCATGAAAATAGCTATGATAAAAAAAATAATTTTCTTATCCGCAATTATGAATCTCTTTATACGTGAGACATACGTTATATTTAAAGATACACAGTAAAATTACACGTTTTCTCACGATTAATATCGAATCGTTTGTTTCCTAGGATTAACGATGAAGTAAAAAAGTAAAAAGCATTCAACCGTTTACGAGTCCATTTACGAGAGCGATTTCGAAATTCACGTGAATGACGAGGTAGCTATAAAGCTCCGAGAGAGCGCAGTCGGCTGCTATCAACCCCCGAAGTATTGTTTCTTCGTTTATGCGCCAGGAAACCCCTAAACCGGCATACATAACCATCCCTATTTGACGAATTCCATGCTTGCATGTTACGCTCGAATATAGACATTTTATTTTCATGATGTCAGAGCTACATGATGACGTAATGATTCGTCTTTTTGTAGGGAAAATACTGAGCGATATATTCACAAAAATGTAGATATCTATACAAATTTACATTTTTAGAAAAACTCAATTAATCTTGAAAATTTTTAAAATTATCTGTAATATTCTATTTCGTTAAATATATCTTTAAATATATAAAGCTCGCGAATTTTTCGAAGAGTTTCTTCTCGTCTAAAATCTATCGTTGATTACAACGTGACATTCGGAAAGACCATTTTTCACAGAAATATCTTTCCGATCTTCAAGCGAATGAAACGCTCGACAGACGTTGAACATGTTGTTCCGAATGATTCGGAATAGAATCTCTACAAGAAGGGAAGAGGAAAGGAGGAATTGTGATATCTCGTATATCGGAAGCTTTCGCGGGGCGGATGATCGATAAGTCTCGATCGCGCGTTTAAACGCGGCTGCTGGCGCGGCTCGATGAGAGATCGCCGCGATTCGGCGTGACTTGCGAAATTTCGGGAGGGCGAAATAGCCCCGTCGTTATCTCGACGATGGGAATCGATTATGACGGACGATCCCAACGCCCGGCTGGCACGGGACGCGTATATTTTCACGCTCGTGGAAAATCTTGGACAGCACGTTTATGAAGGATGACGGAACACGCGCGGGCGGAAAGCGAGATCGATTAGTCGCTCTTTGTCCCGGCTCTCTTCTCCACGGTGGGAAAACGCCGATAAACGTCCATTTAGACGCACCCGCGCCGGTACATCGATCTCCTTTAGCCGCGAAATATGACGAAGCAGACGTTATTTTTTTTGCTCGTTCAGATGAACCAGCGTTAACGGTTGCTAATATAGACTTTTCTTATACGAGAAACGGCTAATCAGAATTCAGTGATTTTTTTTTTTTCAGAGAACGCAAGCCCGCTTTTTAACGTTTCATTTTTTTTACAGCTCATTTCTGAAAAGATGGTAAATTATATTCCTGATAGAACGTAATAAACGAATAACGAAAAAACGCTGTGAAAAATGCGCTTGCTTGCACAACATTTACACGGATACTGTGAAAAAATATATCACTTACATAAATAAAACTGATATAATGAAATTTTTACGAAACGCGAAACGTCAACATGTTCTCAATGGAAAAATTCAACTAAAAATATATAGGTATAGAGGAAACTAAATATATAGAGGAGACTTTTTACATGAAATATTCGCATTTTTGCTTTGAAAAAATTCGCTGAAATTATGAAGTACTTTTTTTTCTCATTTTAATGAATCGGTGAGCGGATTTCTCGTTTATTATAGACGGAGCCAGATCCGAGTCAGATGTAATAAAGCAACTTTGTGCAACTGTATTTCCAGACACGTGCTTATCCGACAGTCTTAGAAGACTCAATCGAGGGTCCGATGTTCAAAGTAATATTTCGACATACAACTCGAGCGCGTTTCTGACGTTTTTGAAATTTTGACGTTATTTTTCCGCGCGCCTGTAAGTTCAAGTTGGAGAAAGTCGACGACAGCAGTAACGCGATAACGGCCAGGCACGGGAAACTTAATGGAATACGTTCGCGCGTCGCGGATACACGTTGAAAGCGCGTTGGAAAGCGCGCGGAAAGGCGCGGGATCGTGTGCTCGAGCGCGCGGAATAATCTCGGGAATATTTTTCCGCCGAGGGTTCCAATTTGCCGGTATCCGCGTGACTCGCGCCCGGCTCGGCAAAGGCAAGTTTTTAATTAAAAACATCACCTTCGCCGGTATACGCGCTTACGTACACATGTTACACACACACACACACACCCTATATCATGACGAAGTCGCTGTGGGTCACGAAATTTACCGTATCCCGGAATTCGGCGGAAACACGTCGCGCGTCCGAAAAACACGTCGACGTCACGTAGCTGACGTTTCGTTTGGATTTCGCGCGCTCAATTTATGACGTAAGGGGCAACTGGAAATTAGATTCCCGGGGTCGCTTTTACGCCGAGCCGACTCGCCGTTCTGTATTTAACGTCGATAACGAATACAAATCCTCGCGAAATATTGCTCGCCGGGCTCTATTCAACGGCGCTGCGGCGGAACGTAACGGGTAACAACGTAATTTTCTCGCGCGATATTATGCGGCGATAATCTACAATAATACGCAAGACGCGGTTCCATTAACCCGCAGCTTGCCCTCGCGATTCCTATCGATGCCGCATTCATCATGTGTTTCGCGCGAGTTAATTTGCTTTCGCCCTAGAAATAAACGAATAAACGATTAGATAGAAGAAGACCAACCATTGAGTGAGCTTAAACCATTGAGGTCGTATTTATTTTTGTCATCTATAAAAATAATAAAAATCAAGTATAAAAATTTCTAAGTACTTATTAAATACAAATATAAAAATTAATATACTTTAAAGAATAATGAGTTTTGTGAATTAATTGAATTAAAAGACTGAATTATATTTTTAAAAACTACTCAATGCATCGCAGAAAATTCAACGAATCCGACTTGTCTTCATATTTGGACATGAGTATCCATCACGAATCAGATACATTATGCGGTCTCAATGGGTTAAAGATGCAATTGAAATAACTTTTGAATCTCGTTTCTTTCGCTAGTTCGCGTTCCGTGATCGATGATACACATTACTTTCAGTTCGATTGTGATAAACGTGGTATTGGGCTAATCGCAACAGCCTGCAACGTCGAAATTAATGGTCGCTATTCTTCTGGTTGATTTGACAATTTGTATTAATCGTATATCGTCGGGAAAAATTAGGATACTACGTTCGATCATCACTCAATTATAATTATCCCGGTAGAACTCGCGCTTATCATGAAGTGCGAGAAGAACACTTTCGGCGGTCGAACGATAGGCACGTACCGAGCGGATCTGACCTGCTACGCCGATTTGCAGGCGCGAAAAAGACGTACGGCCGATGGGGCAGGTGGCCGCGAAACTTTTATTCCCGTCGCGGTCTTAAGAAATCTTTCCGAGATCTTTAGAATACAGTTAGGAGCACCCGTGTCGGTTCGCGCATCTGCGAGAAATGGATCGACTTCCTTCCTCCCGCCGCCCACCGGCTGGACCATCGTATCGCGCGGTACTCCGGCGATTACGCGAACAATAAATCATGGGACGCGCACGCTGTTTTAAATATTATTAATGGTCCACAGACACACAGCGATGTAAGATCTGCAAGGTAGGAGGATAAATTAATATCTAATTCCACATGCAATTGTCTTGCAATCCCAGTCATAATACTTGAGAGATAAAAATACAGATATGACCATTATATCTTTATTGCTAATATCTTGATAAAAAATTTACAAAACCTTATATTGTCTAATAAGTCTCTAATTGTAAGTTGTTAATTTAGTTAAACTGAAAGTTTACTTAATGTGGCCAACATTGAACAGTTACCTATATGGAAATTAATAGCGCGTCCAGTTGAAAAAGTATAAATATCAAGTTAGTATAAAGGAACATTTTTAGAGGCAATGGGGCAATAAATATAAATTTCAGAATATTACGCAAATATAAATTTTACAAAAGAGATGATACTTGATGCTCATTCCCGAATAATTCCACAAATTATTTGCGCGTATCTCGTGCAGCTTCGGGCAAGCTCCGACGGTAATTACGCGAAATATCGGGCTTCTCGCCCGGATAAGCGCACGGCTCGCCGAACTTTCTGAGTTCATCCTCGTCCGGGAAGAACTAAAACTCTCGGGACGATATCTAATGGTCGACCAGGGTGCCGACGAATGCATCCCGTTTCTTCGTTGTCGGGCCGAGAATGACGATAGGAGTTGCGCGATTTCCACGAGTTTGCGGTGCACGCCGGAGAGAAGGCTGTTGACGTAATCGAGGAGATCCAGCCAGCTTCCGGCCGAAGTTTTCGCCTCCGCCGTCCGCAAAGTTCGCATAATTTCGCCGACGAAATATTCCCACTCGTTCCCTTTAATTTCCATAATTCATTTACCGGTCGTTCGAGAAGAAGACTCTGAGGAAGTTCGGGGATGCTTCTCGTCCTAGGTCGCATATTCTCGTCCTCGAGAAGTTCTTTTTCGTCGAGGAGGTAATCAGGAGGAACAAGTTGCAGGGTTTGTTTCAAGGTCGCGAATGTAATACACCCTCTTTTTATACGAGATCTTTTTATACGAGGAGAGAGGCCAATTGAATGGCAAAGAGATCGTTTTTCTCCCTAAAATCTTTCTTCTTTAAAGCGACGTCATTCCTAATTCTTCCAAAGTTTGTCTTCCTTTCTCCTTTCCCGGAAAATTTTCTTCCGAAATTTCATTAAAAATTTCATTAAATTTTTATTGAAATTATTGACTTTTTCGTAATTTTTTGTGCAATGCGAAAGGCACAATTATTATTTCAAACGTAATGTTGCATCAGCACGTGACTGTATCTTGCTGAATATTTTATTCAGTCAGATTATTGTACCGGAACGCACACTGCAGGAATATGCATGGCGTTTGTATTCATTTATGCGTAAAAATATCTATACGCGTCAAGACTGATCGTCACTCGATCGTACTCATTACTCGTTTCACAGTCCATCTCGACCGTAAAACATTCAGTTGTGATGGTAATTATAATGGTAATGGCAAATGTGATTAAGTCGATAACGAAATGTCGCGCATAATTATTAACGTTACCGCGTTTAATGTCATTCTACATGAAATTATTGGATTTTCATGCGTAACTATTGGTGCGCATGATAGACGAAGATCGATCGGGATTTATGCGACATCAACATTTCGCGGTGACTGCAGATTGAATCTTCCCTCCTCCCGGATGATTAGTAGCGCGTAACTGCATATTCGTGTATTCAAATAAATAATGTCACTCACAAATCAATTCATTCTAACGTAAAAAATATAAGAGCGTCAACAAATAGACACAAAGAGTGTCTCATGGACGAAAGAAGTGGCGAAAGTTTACTAAAGCAACAGCAGAATCATTGTTGTATCATTGATAAAAAGAATGTCAAGAAGATAAAAGAAATATATTTTGATAATATCTAATATTTATCAAAAAAATATTTTTTTAAATTAAATAAAAATTCTTTAAGAATATATTCTCCCCTTAATATAATTAATATATTACAATTTATAAGAAAATGAAGAAATTATTCATGCTAAAACAACTCACCTGATAGCGTTGAATATCTCGTGGAAGCCGGTGCCCTGATGACTGGCGACGTCGCACGTGGGCAGAGGATGCAACAAGGGCAGCCGATGACAGAGCACGCTGTCGCTGTTTCTCTTGCTGCTTCCGTTGCTGTCTCGATCCCGATCGTTCTGGGGCAGAGGTCCGTTGCTGGTATTGGGCACCGGGCCCAAACCTAGGCCCAGGGGAAGTCGCGGCAGAGTGGCGGGTCGTGTCAGGCTGCCGTAAGCCGTTAACGCGCCCCTGGGTAAGGATGAGTAGCAGCGATTCAGCGGCAGAGTGCCGAGGGTGCTGGAAGCGCAGCCGCTGCTACCGGAGCCGGAACCTGAGCCTGAACCTGCCGTAAAAATTACTGCGTCAGGATAACATCGAAACTTTGCGATCTTAAAATTCTAAGTCAAAGCGAGTCAAACGAAGAAATAAGAAATAAAAAAAGATAAATGTAATATGGAGAATTAAATTATATAATAAATATAATTAAGTTTATCTAAATTATATAAACTATCACTGTAAAAGAGATGCGAAATGTAAAAGAAGATCTTCGCAATGTTCGATATTTGTCGCAGAAATACTCGGAACCAAATATTACAATGTCGTGCTCAGCGCGACGACCACGTTCTTCTTGCGCGATTGGTTTAAAGGAAAAGTTAAATAAGTCCGCGCGAAAAACCTTTATGATGCGCGTGGGGGGGGGGGGGGGGGGGGGGGTGAAAGACAGGGAGGGTAGCGCGAAATTGAAAAAGCAAAAGACGGAGTTTATGGAGGGTGATTTGTTCTTCTCGTACGAGCGAGCAACGTGATGACGATACGTAACTTTTTATGGGGTAGATACCCCACACAATTTCCACTTGTCTTATCGATAGCAACCTTTACCGTAGCGGTATACGAAACATATAAGCGGTGGTTGCCGTCACAAATAAATTTGTTTAGAAGCTTCTTTATAGCGGCAAATACACTTCGCAGCCACGGATGAAATTTAGTAATTCCGTGAGCGCGCAGTATCGCCATAGATTCCCTCGGTTTTCTTATGCAAAATGAAAGAGTCAGTTTTATACGTGTCTTTATTGTCATATTTTTCGCTAAAATATATTTATTTTGTTTACATAATATATAAGATGAATAAAAATGATGTTACAAGTAATGAAATATTGAATAGTTATTTTTAATAATTTAATAAGTAAATTATTAATAATTAGAAATTTTCTCTGTTGGCATCTTGCTTTTTTTGTAATTCTTTATATATATGTAATTATTTTGTAAAAGAAACAAATATTTTATACATTATACAGTAATAATTAAAATAAGAAGAGAGAAGAAACGTAATCTAGAATATTTTTAAACAAAAAGACACGCGATACTATCGCAAGTAATATGACGAAAAAGTAAAAGAATACGTGGATAACAGCGAATTCGGGTATCAAATCCCATAAACCTCTCCGTTTTCCGGTTTCGTAAAGTGGCACCGATTCTTCTCGCCTCCCGGTCGATTCATCGAATCGGAGCGCAGATTTCGGTTACAGAGCGAATTTTATCAGCGTTAAACTCGTAACCGCGCGGTAACGCGTTGTTCTGTAATCGGGCCCGCTGTGTAACGCGATCAATCAACGGCAAGCCACGTAGGACGAGTTATCCGAGCGGGAGTACACCGCCACGTACGATAATTGTGCCATCGCGTCCGGCGCTTTGCAACGAGCGTTTCGTAATTACTAATTAAATTAGGGAATGTTTATCGCTATTTCGCGTGCGCTCTGCCATCGCATCCGTCTAGAATTGCAGTCGAATGCAAGTAGCAGCAGTGGCGTAGAGAACACCAGAAATATCAAAATATATTACACCCTTCCCTTAATTTCAAATAATGTACCTTACACTATACTATTATTAGTCACATATGTTTCTATTTCTAAAAGAAAATATTAAAAATATATGTCTAAAATATTGAATATACAATGTACTAAAATTATTGTGATATATTCTGTTATACAAAATATGCAAACAAAAGCGAAAGCGACGGAAAACGTGATTTATGTAAAAGAAAGAGTGTCATAATGTCATAAATTTTAAAGAAGTTGCTAGTTAGCAAAATCTTGGAAGTAACGTAACAAAAAAAATAAAATCTTTTTCTTTCTGCAAACGTAGTTGATACACTACGTCTGAACCTGAGTTACTTAAACCTGCAGTGCTCTTTCTCTAACATTTTGCCCCCCGTAGCTACGACGATGCTGGCAACGTTAACGTTGCTCCGGATGTTCAATGGGAGATGTGCTGTTCAAGCAAGCTCAAATACGGATTCTACGGTAGAGGTACGGGGTTTGAGCACTGAATTCCTTTTTGGACGTGATCTCATCTGGGACGTGTATATCGGTCGGGGAAAATGAGACGTACGGGAAAATTCGAGGAAACTACCACGTGAGATCCACGGTGAATATTAATTCGAGACGCTCGTCGCGACGCGCTGCTTGATTTCGATGCTTAATTTCAACGAGAGTCATCCGTCACGGCAATACCATTCCAAATCAGACTAGCACATCGCTCAAGTCTCTCGATTAATCCTTTCTTCCCCGCTCGAGTTTAGAATCTTTATTCCTTTTAGTCTGTAGTGTCTGCCTTTTAATCTGGAGTACTCGACTTGCCGAACTAAACGATCCTTGGATCCTTGAATCCTTTAGAAACTTGATACTCTTGGATCCTTGAGAAACTCTTGGCTCTTGGATACTTAAACTTTTGCTTTTTTTAAGCTTTTACGTGTCAGCAAAAACCTAAATATGCGGCAGACACTCGGCAAAAATTATTCACCAAATTTTTTTTTATCATTTATTAATTTCAAGCAACAACATACCGCAGCGAAAGAAAATTACGGTAATTTCAGCCTTCGTGACAAACATTTTTCGCAAATTCGACCCGACAACAATAAACAACAGCAGAGATTAGACGATTCAGTCGATTGGATTTCAATGTGCCGTATCGTTTCCGCCTCATTCAAAGTTTCTGTTCGTCTCTCTTTATCGTACGTACAAAACGTGTGCCTGGCCCGACCTCGCCTAAATTAATTATATTCCGTCTACTCGGTGACGAGAAAGTCGTGTCCACCAGCCAGCAACGAGGATTTCTGTCCTCGCTCGCGACGAGCAGACAGTATCTTCTCTTTTTCTCTCTATCTCTTGCTCTCTCGTGCATAGTTTCCGGAGAATTTCCAAGTTGAGCTGTTATAATAAGTGTTAACTTTTGTTCGCCAACTTCACACGAACTCCCATACACTTTCTCGGGCATGTGCTTAGACACGCGCGATGCAAATGTGTCGTTCTTCCTCTCGTCGTCGGCGTTGTCGAGTATTAAATTGATGGACACCGCCGGGACACTGTCGAAGTTTCGCGTAATAGGAAGTTATGTCGTAACTAGGACATAAAATCGCGTTACGTCGCGCGATCATTCGGATTGATTAACCCGACGAGGTAGCGGACTAATTTCATTAATAAATCATCGATGACACACATGAAGTGATTATGATAACGTTAATTAGGTTGATATGTATTATAATGCCAAAATATGTTTTGTGTTAAAGTGCCGTGAAATTTTACGCCATAAATGTATGTAATTTTATCCTGTACATTTATAATTTGTGAAATTTACTTTACGTATTTATTTAGGCGCGAATAAATATTTCATGTGCTTCTCTCTCCTATTATTTAAAAGGATTGTAATTTGTCGACTTGAATAATACTGCTTTTCAAATATCGTTTGTTATTATTATATCTTAATGCAATATCTCCACGGTAAATAATAGCGCGTGCAAGGCGTAGAAGTAAAAGGAAATGTTCTTCGCGGTAAAAGAACTTCTTTGTGAAAAGTTTCGGTATGAGAGAAATATTTGATATCGTGCGTTTGAACATTCACTTGACTTATTATCCCACGGCGTTATAAAGCCCTTTCATATTTATTTGAGCGTTTGATGTAGAAAATAAAGAAGAAGCTTAAGCTTTAAATATCTTCCGCACCTCTTCTCTTTTTCAAGAATAGACTGTAGACAAAGATTGCAATCAAAATTAATTAAACTTGAAAATGTTGTTTATGTTTATTTAATCCAAAATAATTTTAATGTAATTAATATAATTTACGATAACGATCAAGTTTTTTAATATTAATGGACTTGAGACGATTTTGCCTTTTTCTGTTAAGAAAGCTAGTTCATAAATCATTTTACGAAGAGATATCGAGAGATAGAAAGACAGATAGAGGAGAATTAATTGATTAACGAATAAATTAATTTGTAGAAAGCACTTCAATAACATGAAATAAAGTTTATCATAAAACTAATTATATTTCTATTATTCGTATATTTACTCTTTTGAGAGAATACTTAATGATATGGTTTTAATTATTACCTCTTTCATGCGAAAAAAAGAAAGAGAAAAAGAGAGAGGTGATAGAAATCTCTAAAGTTTTATTAGGTTCATTAAAACGCGTTGTCTTTCGACGTTTTCGGATAATGGGAAAGAAAGTTTAATGTAAACCCATTTATTCTCCCTATCCGAGAGACTCGCGAATGCATAATTCGCGGTATTAATTATTATCTCCTTTATGCGAAGAGAGGTAGAAATTTCTCGCCACGTTGTACTAAACTTATACTCGATCACGGTACAGGGGCGTGGAAAGTTTTTGCCCTTCGATCGATCAGCGCGACTTGCATCGCGTTTATCCGCTCGTGTCGTGCCAAACTAATTATAATAGAGTCCGATTGGCGGCGGCGACCTAGTTGGGGCGATCGGTAACAAGGAGGTGACGTCCAATCCTTTCGATGGGAAAAGCAATTTCGCGATGCCGATAACTTGTGCTCCTCCTCCCCCTCCCCCCCCCACCCCCCCGACGTCCAATTTACATTTCATATTCCCTAACACGGCGCAAACGCTTTGATAATATAAGCGAGAAATAATTTCGATCGCTGCTTTATTACTGTCACAAGAAACTCGCTATTTTTTTTTTACGTATGTTAAACTCGGAACCTTGACATCGTTACATATAACGCGAAATTGATAAAAAATATGGAGCAACAAAGGAGATTGTACAAATCGTATAAAGCATTAAATGTTATTTCTATAATGTGAAGGGATTTTAAATTTATCTTATGGATTTATTTCATTCGCTTTAATAGACGTTCACAAATTAGCAGTCTCATTCGATGAATTGATTTTCATCAGTTATTCAGCAACTATTATTCTATATTCTTATTGTAGATAATAGGCGCTTTCCATTTACACTCAAGTGAGCTGAGTCACTCAGTTATGTGAGTACTTTAGACTCAGAATACTCAGATGAGACGTCAGTTGTTCAGTGAGTAAAAGGAAATTTACTTGCTTATTATGGTGACAAAGCTATCGCATATAACAATACGAGTTCATAATCTCACTTTTAACGTGAGTCTAAAAACACGGTCTCGATTGTGAATAAAAATTCAGTTGAATCTCACTTGCCATCAGCATCAAAAGGAACGTGCATTCAACTGACAATGAGTTATGACGTCACAAGTGAGAATTAACTGAATTTTGATGTAAATGGAAAGCTACTATTAATTATGTATAATCGTCGATTTTTATCCTACCATTTTATTTTCAAGCAGTCATTTGTTTCAGATTAAAATTTAATATTTCTTTTATACACATGCATACATATAATTCACTCACAATCAGATTGTGAGATATGCATTTTCAGAAGTGTTGCTGTCAAATATTGTTTTTACATTAAACTCTTCGATTTTTACATACAATCTCTTGCAGTTTTTCCACTCCACAGTTCTCGTAATCGTGATTTCAATTTTTACGCGGTGCGACCAATAGTTTGTTTAAAGCAATCAGGTAAATTTACGATGCTGCTGTTACGCGTATTGCTTACAACAATGGCCTCGAGACGATTCAATGTTATCCGAGGCGTTTTAGCGTGATTGGATGTCGCTGGCCGGCGAGAAACCGACCTCGACGATCGGGAAAACGCGCGCAATTGCAGCGAACGACGATGCAAAGCGATTTCGTGACTAAGATGAGAGAACGGGGGAGGGAAGATAGAACGATTAGAAAGGGATGCCTGATTAAACGTGATCCTTCGGGCGTAACGTTACTCTCTTTTGAGAACGAGCAGGGCCGATCGAGCGAGCCGCAGATATTTCAGGAATCCTAAATTTTCAAATGAGAAGTTCTAGAGATTATACCATAATCCATACTTTTAGTCAGATTTCCAAGAAATTAAAGAGAATCTGTGACTTTAATTAAAATAAACTTTACAACTTTTAATCGCGATATCTATCCTAATATTTCAATGCTAATTTCTAGTTAGAAATAAGGATAAAATTTTTCACCGCGTACTTTTGTAAAACTGCTGCTACCAATATCGAGCTTCGGTAGCGAAAGGGGCCGAGGAAGAATTTGAATAATTAATCCCCAATATTTGGCGCGCGTTTATGATAATTATAAAGTAATTATAAAGTCAGTAAATATAAAGTATATTCACCCGCATCCTTAATGAATACGCATATATTGAACCGCGGTCCATGTGTTTTAACGGAGTTGATAAGCAAACTCGCGCGCGCTCTCTCAATTTCGAGCTAACATAATAATCGTTAATTACGCAGACCTTACACACAGCTCGAAAGTTGTAATGGCGCTTAGTTCCGTTTGGAGCCATTTGCGCGACCGAAACGTGGGACCATTAAAAAAACTTTGGGATTAACACTGCTGGCGCGGTTGTGATTCTAAACGACGTATTATTCCGCCTAAGGCAGATAAGGTCGCAATTGAACTGCACAAACCGAAATAGAAACGCCATTTAATTGCTTTGTAAATCGATTTTCTTTTAACTTCGGAGAGAAATTAAAACAAATTGGGCCGCAAACGAGTTTAAACAAATATTAACGAAATATATGCAATTCGACACTTTAGTATTTAAAAAAAAATTGTTTATCAAATATCGCTTTATTAATTTAACTGGACGTTTGTTTAATAAAACGCGAGCGCCGACGTTTTTTAATCAAACTAATTTTTTTCGCTTTATATTTATATGAGAATACAGCACCTAAGGGAATAATATAAAAATAAGAGAATATAGCACCTAAAGTAATAATAAAAATAAGCTCGTTTTTTTTTATTCATTTACCACGAGATGTAATCTTCGATTATACGAGAAACTTTCTGTTTATTATTTTACGAGGGTCTTTCAGCCTAGAAAAAGATGATCGGGTGGGCGAACACGGTGGAAAGTGATTCCTTCGGGAATCTGCGAGCAATCTTATAGCACGGAGCAACAGTCGCGAGCTTCCTAGCGAGACACTCTATAAGTCCGATCGATTGTCAATTTCGCGCGGGAAGAGAGGATGCAACGAGCTGCTCTTACTTCGTTCGAGCCGAGCGATTCTTGCTCGGTCTTGTAAACGGATTGGCTTCCCCCGAAGTGTGCAGCGTACTTATAATTGCTCCTCTTTCGAAGCTGCGAATAAACTATGAAGAGAAAGGAAACTTTTTATCTGCGTGGTCGCGTATAAGTATTTTACGGGCTGTCTCACGTTAATTAATTATATTTTACTAGACTATTATGGAGATCAATTAGAGTTAGAAATTTTAATGTCGAGATTGATATAGTGTTTAAGCCGATAATTATGCTTATAGGTATGCGTACCAATTTGTCATCGGTTATTGATTTTCATAGCTTATGATATTGACAAGTTAATTATTAAAGCAAATTTTACATGCAGATTATTTAATCTTTGAAAACTTGAACAATTGATGTATTATTCCATTTTAAAGGAACTGATTTATTATAATATTAAACACGTGCTTTAAGTTTGAAAAATAAAGTTTATCTTTATTCTTTGATCAGAAAATAAGTATTATATAATTCATTATTATCGTTTTTATTTCCAAAAATTTTTACGTTTAAACGGTAATAAAATTGTAGTTAATTTCGGTGATTTTAATCGAAAAAAGGAATAAATCGTCCGATTTTTCGTGGCAAATTTATTTTACTCCCTTTATTAAATCATATACCATTCTAAAAATTTCGTATAATATAATAATTATAAATTAATTCACGCAAATACTTTTTCAAGCACGATAAGCTAAATTTTATTATTCAGATAAATCTAAAAAATCATCGTCATATATTTCTATAATATAACATTAATTTTTGGTTTCAATCTGTTAATTTTGTTCCTGCCTGATCATCATTGACTGTCGATTGTCGTTTCGATCGTTGCAAATACCGCGGACCTTTATAGCGAATAAATCGCATTCCAGTCCGTGTATCCGCGGGCGAATGGCGCGACTTGAAGTTTCGGAAGGGCCAAAGTTCGTTTTAACATCGCCGCAACTTTCGGTCGCGCGGATTTGTCGGCGCGATTCCCGCGCTTCCGTTTCGCAAGTTTCTAATTCCGGAGTCGGATTAATGGCGAGCGTACATACGCGACAATGTTACTTTTGCCGGATCAATGTGACTGTGTCGACGTAGTTTTCTCGGCGACGTGTCACCGTTGTCGCTCCTCTGTGAGTTGCAGCGGTCGGACCGTTGACAACAATTCAACCATTATGGGACGTAACCCTGACAGAACCGCGAAATTACTATCCTATATATCTACGGAGGGTTCGCTAATTTCCAATTAACGCTCTTCGAAAAGAACATCGCTCAAATTTGGAGAACATTCAAAGAAAAAGAAAAAATATTGTTAGTTTTATAAAAATTTCCTTAATTTATATTAAATAAGCGCAAGTAAAAAAAATTTGTCCTGAATAAAAATTTTCAAATTTTACTCGTGCGTTTCACTTGCATATTATATTAATTTGAAAAGAAATCATAGCATGCATCTAGAATGACTCTTTCGCCTTTTTTAATGGTAAATTAAATTAAAGATTATAGATATTTAAAAACAGATGCTCAATGATTTCGATGCAGCATAGAAAAAAATGTTTTAATCTATGAAAGGAATTATTCAGGTGTAAAGAAAAAATTCGCCTAAATGCCGGTAAAATATGGAATGCGGTTGATATTGCAGAAAATTCGTGGACGTCAAATGACGATAGGTATGTACCATATGTTCGAGCTTCGCATCGGTCGGGCAAAGCTCGCAATTTTGTCGACGTGATTCACCACGAAATATGCATGCATGCTTTCGATATATATGTATATATATACGTATGTAATGTAAATCGTGTCCAGAGAGCTAAATTTTTTAATTAAAAAGATAGCTGCTAAAATAGCTCTCTACTCGCAGCTTCGGCATTTATTTAAACATTTTTTATTTTTACGATTTTCCGAATAAATCTGCAAAGCAGAAATAACATAAAGAATACCTATACAACTATATAAATATTATATCTAGGTATTATCTATTGAGAACAATACAAGGTACAACTGGCAAATGTTCTTCAAACAATCTTCGTTTCACCGTTTTTGGCAGAAATTTTAAAATAAAAATAAAGAATAAAAAGCAATTAAGTATTTTTCAACTAAGATCTGAAGTAGCCACAAATACTTTCAGAGAATCAAAGGAAAATCGGGGGTGATTATTCATTTAAGTACTCGAAAATCATCACGAATCTAATTCCGATGTTTAATTTTCGGAAAGTAAGCATCCGCGGAATCGCACCGGCGAATCGAGCTGGGCAATAATGGCAAGGTTTTACCCATACTGATGCCAGAGCTGGACGGATCCTCGTTCTTGGCGCCCCAGCTGCCAGCCAGGTTGAGTGCCAGCAGCGGCCGTTCCTTCAGCAGCTCGGCGACCGATGCCAGGCCCTCGCATCCGCAGCCTAAATGGGGCAAGTGCAACGCCTGCACTTGAATGCAGTCGCGAAGTGCCTCACAGACGCGGGACACTTGCTCGCCGGACAGATTCATGTCGAGCACCAGACGCGACAGGCTGCCGGAGGCGTGACTCAAGCCGCGACAAAGAGCGTTCACCACGCACTCCAATCTGAAATCAATCGCGTTAATGACGGCGTTAATGGGAACACTTTAGACACGCTCTCGCGTTTTATCATCGAACGCGCGATAACGTCAAATAATTCTCAACGAGCGCGAACAAACAAATAAAATAATCAAATACATAAAAATTACACCAATTGAAATAAAATAAAACTTGGACATTTGTCTTCTGAAGTCAGAAATATATGTGTACAAAACTAATGTTGAGAAAATTACCTTTCTTGGCGAATTGATAATTCTGTTGATTATTAATCATATATTTTCTGAAGTCAGAGATATAAAAGATACAGGTAAAACTAATAGTGAGAAAATTACACTTTTCGTGAGACTCGGTGAATTAATAATTTTGTTGTTGAACGTATAAACACCCGCGTAGACGTATGGCGGATTAATTGTCCGTCATAAACTGCAAACGTTTTTGGAACAAACTTCGCATACGGATTATGCATGATGGTATCGGTTTACTCGAGAAGTGCGGTTAATATTGTAGCTGTTATGTACATTCGGGCTTGAATTATTATGTTAAATGAAACGCGAGCGAGAAGGGAATTTCCATCAGCGTTACGTTCGCGCCGCGTTACATTTCGGTGTAGTCCTGAAAAATAAACTGCAGCGGATCTGACGCGCGTGATGATGCAAGGAAGATGAGGAGCGGGAAAGAGAGGGATGCACTTTCGGAAAGCTCGGCTTTCGCGCGCAAGACGCGCGGCTCGAACGGATGCTGCGCCGCGCCCGGCGGATGCAGCCTATGTAAATTCGGTCGGCGGGGCGAGTTAGCGGCGCGGAAGTTCGGTGGACTCGTCGGCGAATATATTTATGCATATGTAATGCGCATTTCACGCTGTCTATTCGCAGCATTATCCCTCCGGTGCATCTGGCGCGCGCGCGCGCGCGCGTGTAGATACGCATTATGCAAAGTCCCAACGCTCCTCCTCCGGGGAACGGTAAGCAAAAGCCTGGATTTTCTCGCGCATGGTATATGCCGACAACGAGAGAGCGGGAGAAGATGCTAGCGTTGCACATCCCGATTACTCTCGGTACTCGAAAATTGGCCCAAGTCAGTAGCGTAAGTTCTAACTAGCGTTTAGAACTTCCCTCTCTTCCGCGAAGTACTGTAACGGAGGGAGATGAGGAGGACGAGAAGGGGGCTCCTTCATACCTTATCACTTGGATAATGTGTTATTATGTTTTTCACGTCTTTGAATTATTAATAATAATAATACATTTTAGTAACAGTAATAGTTGACAAATTAATAATAGTAATAAAAATTGCAGTAATGCACAAATGCTATGTAAATATATAGATAAAAACAAATGTAGATAATTACTACATTCAATATTTAATTACTACAATTAATCAATATATAACATAATATAATTTCGAACAAATTTGACATTCTTTCCATTTTTATTTTCATTTTTTCAGTTTTTTTCTCTTTCCTCCATATGTTTTACTTCTTTCTCTTGATTTTTTTAATTATTCGTTTTATTAGCTTTTCTCCGCGATTATTTTTTTATATTTATCTGTTTCCTTCTCGTTATCTTTCTTCGCTGCTTTTTTTTCTCCTCGATTTTTAGGAAATTACATTACTGTGACTGAAGCTTTCTTCGCATGGAATTGGCCGTTCCGAATTCGAGACGTGAGAGAATTGCGGCCGAAGCGCGCAAGCAGCGCATTCACGAAAAGCGCGAAAGCAACGGCTAACAATAAGTGCAGTTACGGAAACGGCTGGCAGCATTCTCGTAACGTGGATCGTAATATTAATCGAGTATTCGTTCTGCCTTCCGACATCGTCGGAAAGTACGCGGGAAAAATTCGTACTTAGAAGGCGCATCACAGCAAATGTGATAATCCGCCGCATTTCACGCGAAAGGGGAGGAAAAAAAAGAAGAACTTTCACGGTGCAACTTGGCCACTTTGTATGGTAACTAGCTCCAAACACGCGATAAAATATCGCGAATTTTTTTGAAATTTTGCTCGAGCTGTCCGTCTCTCGACAGTATTTGGTTGCCTAAACTATAGCAGGATACGAGATCCTTTAATTTAATAAATTTTCAACAAAGATAAAAAATTAAAGAGAAGGGATTTGGATAACTTTAGAAAAAAATAACTGCAGGTAAGATTATATAATGTAAATTATTTTCTAAATAATTATCATGAAAAAAGAGGATAAATTACATTATCACTTCATTGTTTGTTAGATGTATTTTTTACTATTTATATTAAAAACCTTCTATAACCATTCGGGAAAAACTATGTATTAATAAAAAAACAGCGTAAAAATTCGCGAATGTGAAATTGTAAAATAAAGTAAGATAGATACCTATGATAATATTGAGAGTTTGATAAGACTGCATCATGCTCGATCGTGACTTTTATCTTGCAACACGCGCTACCTTCAGTAATATCAGGAAAGAATGAACTTTCCTGGAATATTCGAAGCGATGGTCTGATCGATTTCCGTCGTCCGAATAGAAAAGATAGACAGTAATATTGATTCTCGCACCTCGCGAGAACAAAAGTGACGGTCTACGTTACGGAAAGGTGATAGAATGAAGGGTAAAGGGTTCGGTGATGTAGAGGTGGAGGTTGAAACAAGGAGAACGTTTCGACACGAAACAATGAGCTGGCGGCCGCATCGTCGAGAGCGAGTTACTCCAAGGCAAATGGTAGGTGTTCGTCCCCTTTTATTCCTCTGCCTCGCAGTTGCGTCGCGGAAAAGATACTGCTCTCGTGGAGCTTGAAGAGACTTCAAGAAGGGCTGTATATATTCGCGTTGGAAGGGAAAGACCGCGAGATGACGAAAAGCAGAGCGAACGAAAGCCCAGCTTGCGAGCGTAATCGCATTTATCGGAATACAATGAGGAGAGAAAGATCTTTCGGAAAATACTTTTCAATTCGTTGCGAATATTCGGAGAGAGAGATATATATGGCTCTCTCGCTTAATTCGTATAAGACGAGAATCAGATCTACGTCGTTTGCAAACGGTTTGGATTTAAGCATTAAAAGCATTTCGGTTCGGCAAATCTCGTTTTGTCCAGCAGTTAGAAATATATTTGCATTTTTGGACGAGAGACTCGAATATTGCATGTACGAGAGGAAGTGCCGAGTGGAGAATAAAATCGTGATATATATAACGGCGGGGAGAAAGTCTCCGGGGAAAAGCTCGGGGCCAACGGGATAAAACCAAAGAGATTGAAGCCGTGAGATTCAATAAAAGAGCGCGAAGCGGTAAAAAAAAAGAGAGAGATGGCGAGTCCGGTCGCAAGTTAAAGCTCGCGGCGCGTCGTTTTCTTTAATTTTCCGTCGTGACTTTCTCTCTTTCTCCCTTTGTCTCTTTTTCCACCGAACTTTCTTTCGAGAATTTGCAGTTGCCCGCACTCTTTGCAGAGAGTGCACTCTCGTTGTTATGTGCCGTTCGTATTCGTAATAGCTAGCCTCCTTCGTCCCCACCCCGCCAAAAAAAACGAAGAATTCGCATCACGCCCAGAATATATAATTCTAGAAGAGCGATATGTTGTCTGGAAGAAAAATTCTCCGATAAGGATAAAGAGGTGCCTCTTGACTCCCAAGGTTGAATGAGATTGAATTCTCAAGCGCGAAGGCGAGATAGTTTCGCGTCTCGTTCGCAAAATTGGAATCGTCTGTTGGGAGATCTCTTCTACTGGACCTCGTCTCATAAAAACGGTAATATTTATGTAAAACACTATACTGGAATGTAATTTAATACGTTTTGCATAAAGTCGTGTGTTACAAAATACATGAAGATATATTTTAAAAATCTAAAAGAATAGTCTAATTGTACCTAAAGTAAAAATAATTATCGAGAATAGAGTTTGAAGAGAAAGAGAGGCAATGATAAATTGATTCCGCGCGCGAATAGATTCTCTTTAAATATGGAACATTTTAACTAACATTTTAAAAAATTTAGATGAGTTAAGGTGGTTCATGCATTTAGGTCATATGTAGTTAGGCCGGAAAATGTGATATGAAATGAAAGGTTAACGTTCCTAGAGTGTGTCTGTAAAATTTCGGATTTTTTAACCGATTGGTTCCGGAGATATATGTCCGTAAACTTTGCCAATTTAACGCGGTGGGGGTAGACCCTATGCGAAAAACGAGGCAAAAGCGCTTATGCTGCAAAAATTGCAATACTTCAAATGTACTTGAACGAACCAAAAACTGACGAAACGATGCAATAAACATTTTGTAAGATACTAGACGAAAGCCCGAGTTCATTGACCGAACCATATAATAATAAAACGTAATTTTCGATTGACTAAATCGACAACACGGAATTGATGGCTGGACTCGAGCGGCACTAGCGGCAGCTTCACAACGTCGCACGTGTCAGCTGATGCGTAAGGCGCATACTTATCTCAAAACTTTCAACGTTTACCACGTTTGTGCACGTTTGTCTCGAAACTTCCCTTACGTCGAGGCTGCTTGCTCATATTTGACAATTGTACGTAAAGGTTATATAGATCGCGGCGACGAAGACTGCTTACCACGCGTGCTGATGACTGGTCGTGTATACCGACCGTGCTCAAAACTCTAGTAAAAGAAGTGACTTTTGTCTCAATATTTTAATTACGTAGAGGTCGTATAACATTAAAGATGTCATAAATAATAAATCTAATTATATGCTGATTTTTACGGACAAAAATCACACTTATTTATCACTAATAAAAATAGTTGCTTATTTGACTTATAAGTACTGCATGAACCACCTTAAGTGACAATCGCGATAACATATTCTGAAAGCGAATCGGCGCCTCGAATTCCACGCGAATTCCGCTCAATTTCGAATTCGAGGTCGGGCGGCGCGACTGCAAGTTCATCGGTGAATCGAGTTCATGAACCCGCCCGTAGAAATACTTTCACCGTCTCCTCGGGGACGCGGAGAAAGGGAGAGTTAAAGCGTCTCGGCGGAATCGAAAAATATAAAGCTTGAAATAGGCGACTGTGACGGCCGAGAGCGCGCATAAAACCGCAGAAGCCGGTAAAAGTTCAAGTTAAGCCGAGGGAGTTTGAGCAAGAAATTAAAATTCCCCGCGAGAAACATAGACGAAAAACCTCTCGAAAAGGTTCCTTCAAAAGCACCCCTTGCATACTGGCGTGTATGCAATCACATGCTTGTGCATCCTATTGTGTGCGCAAATGCGTAAAACAGTTATTACGCTTGGTGCAGCAGCATGAAAAATGCGGGAGTATGCAAACGAAAAAAAAGTTAATATATGGAACTTCCTTTTTTTTCGTCCATGTACGGTAAATTGGTGGTTTAATTATTGTAATGTAGGCAGCACTCGGCACATTTGTAGAGCATGAGAATTCAGCAGTAAATCTTTTATTCTAGAAAGCCACGAATTATCATCCTTTAATAATACGAAGAAATTAGACGCCTGCACGATTATTTTTATTTTAATTCGAGGAAGACTGACGATAATGGCTTTTACCAATTTTTTTTCGCGGTACCCTGGCCACAATTATTACAGTTCTCATTATGAGGCCAGCGTTGAATTTCTCACGGGTTAAAAACCAGATCGGCGGGGCAGATCTTCCTCGGCAAAAGTTTTCTCGTACGTGAGCGAGCCAGGCGCGCAAGTTTGCGAATGTACATTCGCTCGATTCTCGCTAGGTAAACACACGCTTTTTCCACGTCTGCCATTTCTTCGTTCCCTTCGGGCAAAGACAAATATCCGCGCGATGGACCCTTTCGTCGCCCTTCGTCGCGCGACAAAACAAATTTCTCAATTTTGACATCTCCGTGTGAATCGCGCGAGCCCGATGGAAATTTTGGGGGGTGGTCGGCGGGCTTAACGATAAATCCTGATGATTTATACTACGTTCACGAGCGTGTTGCAGCAACGACTAACATTTTAAAATGTTTACGGATATTATGTGCAGACAATGTATATGGATTATGACAAAAATGTTAATTAATATTGTTAATAATAATGTAACGTATTACAGCTCAAAAATTTTTTTTATCTCAAATACTTTATTCTAAATAAATGACTTATTATTATTTTCTAAAAAGATTCATATATGATTTTTCCCTTTTTACAGCCAATGATATAAATCTCGATATAGAGATCTATTTATATAAAGATTATAAAACTTCTTCATTAATTTCGTTCTCTGTACTTGTCCTTATGTCTTTCGACGTAGAACATTTTAGAAATCTAAATATAGATCTCCGTTCGCTCTCATCTTTTGCACTTCTTTTCGCGGCGCGGAAGAGCAAATATCCTCATTGGCCGCTTGTCCTGGCCAATCTCATATACGACCGAGCGGACAAGCAGGCTTTCTGTAATAACTCTTCGTCGTCGTCGAAGCTATCGACGGCGCCGTATCGAGCGTCCTCGAGGTGCAATAATGCCGACACATTCGCTGGGCTCTTTATCCTTCGAGCTATTGAGTCACGCAAGTGGATCGATGCGATGAGTTGTCCGGTAAAGTGGTCCGGTATTTTTCGACGCGGAAAATCATCGTTATAGTCCATTGTTAATTGAAAAGTCCCGTTGAACAATAGCGCGGGAATTTTAGGTCAAAATTCAATGGTGATAAGATAAAAGATTTTAGTAATTAAGATAAGTGCATGAAAAGAAGCAATAAAACGGCAATAAATTAGTAGATAGTAAAAGAAGTAAAAAGCGATAAAAATTAGGTAAGTATGGGGAATAATTAACCGGATAGGTAAAAAATTGAAATAAAAATATTGAATAAACTTCCCGCCCGTGTACCAATCTCGGTAACTCAATTATGTAACAGTAAACAGGTCCCGGCGCGTTATACATAGTTTATTCTCCTGAAGCGCGCTTAGCTGGCAATCTCGCGACTTGTTCGGAACTTGCTATCCTCGGGGAGATCGCGACAAGTTGAAGAACGATTTGGAGCTCGCTTCGCCGAGTGGGTATATCTGTGAAACGACTCACCTATCATGGGCCGCCTCCTCGAGACAAGTGATGACAAGCTCGAAGTCGTTGAGCTTCTTCTTGCCGAGCACGCTCTTCAGGTGTCCGGCCAATCGCTGCGCCTCGTCCGCGGGGAACTCCTGCCCCAACAGAGACGTGATCCTGACGAGTTTGACGCTCTCGTTGCCGGCGAGCGCGTCGAAGAAATCGTCCAAATATCTCGGATCGGATCCGCGCTCCACTTGGAATACCACCTCGAGCGCCTCGAGCGTACAAGCGGGACTCTCGACGATCCTGGCCCATCCCTCTAACTCCAGAGGGGACGTGTGCACCAACGGGGCCGGGGGCCGTTCGTTGGGCGCGGGTCCGAATCCGGGGCCCGCGCCGACCAGTCGGCAGACCGCCGAGATGTTGCCGTCGGACGCGCCGGCCGCCTTCAGCAACGAGAATACGGCTCTGGGCGGCACTTCCAGCGGGCACAATTGGTTCAGAATCAGATGGGTCTTGGGGCCCAGCAAACCGGCCAAATGGCCGATGATACCCGAGGGTAGGCCCTCCAATTCGCGGCGCAGGATGTTGGCGTATTGCGCTACCGAGGTGAGATAGTACGCCGCCAGGAACTCCGCAACCGCCATATGGACGGGCGTGTAAAGGTCCGGCTTGCGTCTCTGACCGAAGGTCAGTCCCCTCGTGAGGAAGCCGAGTCGAGTGACCTCGATGCCGCCACCCCGCGCCCTCAGCTCGGCCTCCGTGTAACAGCATCTGCCCTCCCTTAGGGCAGCCAGGGACACCTTGCCGAAGTCTTCGAGACGCTTCCTACAATGGCCCGGGATCTCCTCGTTATAGGGAATCGGCGGATCTAAGCTCCTCTTCACGATGCACTTCACCGCCGCTTGCACGAGGGCACTTGTCTCGGTCGGCAGGCTTCCGAAGTCCTGATAAGGAAAATCGTGGCTCGTGGATCAAGGTATTTTTTAGGGTTTTCTATCTTATACATTGTCTGGATCGAAAAGCGAATAATTTCCAGAAAATACACGGAGAAAAAGAATTTCGCAGCAAAACTGTTGTGTATATTCGCGATGTAAAAACAATCATATTTCGTTATCATAATTATAAATTATTAAATATTATAGAGAAAGAGTTTTATTAATAAACTAGAAAAATTTATTGAATAAATTTGTTTGTAGAAATAAAAATTGCTAAATTCATTTTATTGTTGGGAATAATATTTCTAGCAAACGTAAGCCTTCAAATAAAATTAATAAAAATTATCCGATAATTCGTAATTTTTATTTTATATAATCTAGTAAATAATAACTTAACAAATTTTTTACTCTCAGAATAATATTGTACGATTTTCTAATACTTTTTCATTAAGAAATAAAAAGTATATTGGTTCTGATTTAGCTAAGATTCTTGATATCGATATTTGTGATGACAAATCTCACCTGGTATAAGCAGCAGAGCATGATCCAGCCGAGCGGATGCTGGCCGAGCTGCCTGACGGATTGCGGTTGCACGTTGAGCGCCTCGAGGAACTCGCAGGCCTTCTCGGCGATGTCGTTGTGAATGAAATAGGCCACGCAGAGCCGCTCGACATGCGACCACTCGAGGCCGGCCAGATGGATTCTGCGTTGGACTAGGGGCGCGAGGGTGGTCGAGTTGCTGGGCGAGCACGTGACCAGGATCCTGGCGTCCGGAAACAGTCGTCCCTCCAGCAGATCGGCCGCGTCGCCGAGCGACGCCCGGCCACCCACGCACTCGTCGTAACCGTCCAGGATAAAGAGCACGCGGTCCTCCATCAGGTGCAAGGTGCGCCACACCTGGGCGACCGCGTCCCCCAACGCGGCCGTTCTTGGGAACAATTCTCGCGCCAGATAATTTAGCACCGGACTACCGCGAAGCTCGCGCAGCGGCACGATGAACGCCAGAGCGGGACCGTCGCTCTGACTCGCCCACTGGTGCAGTAGTCGCAGACAGAGTGTGGTCCGGCCGCTTCCGGGACCACCCTCGACGGCGACACGTCGCGGCGCCTCGGACACGGTGCCGTCGCTCAGCTGGAAATCATAATTTGTCTCGCGTGAGTAAAATGTAATAAAAACTGGAAAGACAAGCCTAACACCTTTGACAAAAAGAAATGCCGATCGCTATGCTCTTATCAAGATGATTATAATCAAAGTACGATTGATGTGGAACGCAGACATCGTGCTTGAAAGGTATTCGAACCATTCGCATTCGCGATCCGTCACGCAAATTAAAAAAAAACTTTCGATGAGAGTTATTCAAAATTCTTAGCAACAAGAATAAATTGGAGCATTTCACGCAGGATTAGGAAAAAGCGCGCGGACACGTAACATTATACATATAGTATCTCGCTTTAATTTCAATTTCACATAACAAAACGCGAAAGCACAAATGTATTACGGAGCGTCCGTGTAACAGTAAAATAAAAAATGTTGCAAATTACACGCAAAATAGAGCAAACTTGTGACAGGCGCCATCCACGTGGACTGCAGATGTAAGACAAGAGCAAAAAGGGTTAATGCGATGAGTTACGAGTCGTTTCTTCATGTAGGGAAAATTCTCTCGATCGGTAGAACCCCCCCCCCCCCCCCCCCCCGATTACACGAGAATAAAAGAAAAAAGTTTTGTCACTTCGTGATCAGCTTCTCAGATACGTCTCGGTTTCCTGATCTCGGTCTCCGGCCAGCCAATTAGAACCTAAAACCCTCCCCACAAACCACTAATCCTCTTCGATAGATCAGACCGTCGTCTGGGACTTCGCAACACTTCGGACACCTTATTGCCTGTTACACGTGAGGCATTCGATACTACGTCCACCAATCTCGCACCCGACAACATTATAACAAAATGTTTTCCCCACGAGAATCAATACTTTCCCTGAACGCTTTTCTGTGTTTGCGAACTTGCGGATTTTTTTAAGCTCTTAAATATTTCGACGTTCTATATTATACTGTTAAATTCGTAGTATCAAATTATACTCAATTTGAGTAATTTTCAATCATTCCTATAGGCCACTATACCTACTCAATATAATGAAATTAAAATAATACTGTTTCACGTTAAAAAAATAAAATGCGACATACGTAGTAGTTAAAAATTAAAAAATGTTATTTAACTCAAGGTACTGTGGTTCAAATTTCATTCTTTAATATTTAACAGTGTAAGCTCGGGATTGAAGTTCTTCTAGAACAAGATTCCATGCTCTCAAATTTCGATATTACACTTAAATTCGTAGTATCAAATTATACTCAATTTGAGTAATTTTTAATCATTCCTATAGGCCACTACTCTTACTCAATATAACAAAATTAAAATAATACTGTTTTATGTTAAAATAATAAAATTCGACACACGTGGTAGTTAAAAATAACAAAATGTTATTTAACTTAAGATATTGGTTCAAATTTCATTCTTTTAATATTTAACAGTGTAGGCTCAAGATTGAAGTTCTTTTAGAACAAGATTCCGTTCACCTGGATAATAACGTTTCAGTATTATATTCGCAAAAGCGAATTTGAAGTTCTTTTAGAACAAGATTCCGTTCACCTGGATAATAACGTTTCAGTATTATATTCGCAAAAGCGAATTATTGCAAAAAGCTCTTTACTCCCGATGGTCCATAGCTCATAAAATATCAGCGCTCTGACACGCTTGCTAACGCAAATATCGCGCGAAGTGATGCTATCTGCTCACTTGCCACCAATCTAGGGCAATCCCTGACAGTATAGCAGTATTCGTGTAATGCTCGAAGCAAAAAGTATCACGAACTGTTGCAGTTACAGCATTATGCAAACGATTAGCGGGAGCGGGCGATTAAACCAGGTCTGTTTCGCGACGCGCAGCACCGAGGGCAACGCCGTTAACCGGCAGTTAGAACGCCGCGCCGGTCAACGCGCGGTGGTTGAACGATCGGCGATCAATATCGGCGAGCGGCATCCCGATTCACGTAATCGATAACCGTAATCCGTAGTACGCGTAACACACGCGGCGTTTGCCGGTCATTCGCACTGTCAGCAATAATCGACCCGGTCGGCGCGGCGTACACAATCTGTCGGCCGACGGATAACAGCGCGGCCATTATACACCGTGTGATTGCAACATCCGGTTACTGGGACGCTGCGGATGAAAAAAGAGTTGCGATACGAGTCCATTCATTGCGTGCCACCCGAGCGATTTTGCCCCGATAAAGTATATATTTGATATAACTTTTATCACATAAAGCGCATCTATGCCGATACACCTGTATTATACAGGCTTGTATTGTACCTGTATATTGTATGAACACGTACACGCATGCAGGATGTCGAAATATCATCGCCAGCTATCACTGTCTGCTTTAGATTCCCCGATTAATTCGAATATTTTTATTCAATGAAAATTTGATCGACGTAATTGAATTTCCTCACCTCTTTCAGTTTCAAATATTAACGTTCGATAAAATATTGAAAGACCTAAGGTATACGTGCAGAAGGATATGCGATATTAATAGATTAACATATTACCGAACCTTCAATATTTCTTGTCAAGAAACACCGAATCGGACTTCCGTTGAGCTGACGGCTTCGATTGAAATTAATTGATTCGAGCGTTAACCGATGGGGATTAACGAAACGTCGATAGCATGACGCGGGTTTTTGACGAGGTAATGCAGCAACGTGGATGCATGAAGGATCGTAAGCTCGTTACCGGATAATCCGCCGCGGAATAATTCCTGCGTCACGCGAGATCTACCTATCAATCCTTCAATATAGGGCCGCATTTGTTCCGGCCGCTTCCAGCCCGCAAACCAATCTCGAATGCCGGGAAGCGAGAGGTGAAGGCGAGGAGAATATCCCGCGAGAACGACGGATATGCGGTGCGTATCGAGATCGGGAACGGTCGCGTTGCAAGGATACAGGGCGATAAATCCTTCGTTTCCGGGGAGATTAGAAAGTCTGCACGCCCGTAAATATCCTTCGATAAACCGAGACGGGAGAGGGCACGTTGAAGGCAGACGACATTCGTTATTGTATTACGCGGGGAGGGTGAAAGTGGATTACTTAAATACAATTTGACGAAATAGTCGATTTCCCGAAGGCACTAATGAAAAAGCAATTTTTGATGGGCAAAATAGCAATTTTGATATAAAACAAAATTATTTTTGTTTCCTCGCAATTTTAAGCAATTTTAAAAAGAAAAGGAAACAAAATTTAAATTGCATTGTAATATGCATATGTTTGTATAATTTTCAATTCTTAATCAGTATAATATTTAATACATATAATTCTATATTAAATTACTATATTGCATAATTATTGCACGATCGTAAATTATTACCAATATGCAACAACAATACATACTTATATCGATGCAACGTTACGTCAGTGCCAATTATTTCTCCTGGCGATCCAATTAGACGCTGCGACAAATTCCTGCGAAGGGATGAGTTGAAAACGATAGCGCGGTGCGTCCACAAATCTCAGCGAAAGGATTGGAGCGCGCCGTTTTGATATTCATGCGATAACACGAGAGATATCGCGCTTCATCCCGCCGCGGAAAATTTAAGGAGACAGCGATACAGGAAGCGGGGCGTTTCACGGGGGGGGGGGGGCGCGGAGGGACAGGGGGACGATGTGTCTCTTCGCGAAGCATATCGTGGAAAGAAACGCGATGGGAAAGGTCCGCCGCGGAATCGCGCCAGCCAGAGCGCACCCTTTCACGGATATAGGTACCTACGTCTCCGTTTATATCGGAAACGACAGGCAACGATTGGATGTGGATCGATCCACCACGCGACGGTCGTTCTCTCTCACCCTCCGTCGATCTATCATCGATCCGACCGCGCAAACCGACGGAATGCACGAATGCACACGCGGCATCGTCAGTCTCCGCGTTTCTCCGCGGAAAAATCTCTGAAATAATAAAATGCAGACCCGGTGGGTATGGGGCTCCTGCCCGCAACCGTCGATGCTTTCGATGCAACCCTTTTGCATTTTTTACTTTTAGACTACGCGAAATTTATGAGGGTGATATTATATTCCAGCGCATTTCTCCTCGCTACTTTTATATCGCGAGACCTCATTAGTAATCTCAATTACTCATTTTCCGCGACCTTTTAATTTATCGGGATCGTCCGGCTCTTTTCCTATTTTTAAAAATGTCTTTCGCCTGTGCCCCGCGGAATAAAATCGCTATAACATAGTTCCACGGTTGTATAAAGGAGTAAATTTTCGAGCGTAACTTCCATTATAGCGAGCAGCGCGGCCGCGTTACTCGATCCTTCATTGCATGCAAATTTGTATAGTGGATAATAAAAATAATCGCCCACCACCGTGAGTGGTCGCCATAATCTTTTACAATTTGACGGCGATTGCATTTTTTTTGTAAAAAAAAACCAAGTTGACGCTACGTCGATTTTCCATATTTTCGTTGAAAACATTGACGCGCTCGATTCGAGGGTTTTAATCGTTCGTTTTTTTCAAGTATCGACCTCGATATTTTAATTCCGGCAAACCTGATGGACGACAACAGGATTTTTCCACGAGTTATGTCCAGTTCTCAGGGTATCGTATGTTGGTTTTGCTCGCAATATACACTGATTCTTCATCGGTTTTATCGAAATACCGAATACTTTGACAAATTTGGGCATATTCCGCATTTTCCGGAACAGACCACGTTCTATTTAAGAGAAAAAGGATAAAATAAAAATAATGAGAAAAAGGACAAAACACATATTTCGTTCAAGGTAAATTATCGGATATCTAGATAGTTTTGAAACATGTATGACGTATTAATCAGTTACCTATTCAATCATTGTAATTAAAATATTTTAATAATATTTTTGCATATCGCCGTGTACTTTCCGCTTCAGCGGAAAAAAATCGACCGTAATCGATTGTGCAACAAAAAAACATAACTGCTTGCATTATTCGTTAAAACATGGAAAAAGCATTGCGAGATGACGGATTATATATGTGCCATTGTCCATGTAGCATCGATTTAAAAAAATTAAATACATGGTATCAAGAAATTTATATTTAAAAAAGACCGCACTAGGTACTCTGAAGTATATTCTACTTATAATAAAGAAAGAAGTTACTATATCATATTTACTCGTTATTTCCAAAAGCACATTTTTTTCAAAAAATATTTTATGTACCAAAGTCAACGATTTATATTAAAAGTTGTAAGAGTCGTATTTGTGAAACAAATATATACTTAAATGGCGCTTTTTACCCAAACATTTTCGAATAAATAAAATATCTATAAAAGAAGTAGCTTTTTTCTGACAATGAGGTCCCTGCCTCTCTTCGAGTTTACGTGCAGTCCTCTTTCACGTCGCGGCCCTTTAATTTCTGACACGCAGGGGAATTGGGGTGCACGCGACGAACGCGAGTGCATTTGACGGTTCTAAGGGCGGTTTCTGAAGGTTGGCTCTGCGGTCGTCTTTTTTCGCGGTGGAAGCACATCGGTTTTATGACGCGAATTCATTCCCGGACTGCCGGTACGCGCATGTGGGGTTCCCAAAGCCCGGTCTGTGTGCTTGCAACCTTTCTTCTTTCCTATCCTACGTATCCTACGTATGTCCCGACGGTTACGAGGCTCATTTTTCGACGCGAGCGTTTCCGGGCGACGTGGTGCATTGTCTGCATTTCGTGGCTCTTTACGTTACGTAGTCGCAATATATATCGAAAGTAACGAACGAGAGAGACACGGGTTTCTCAGGAGAAAAAGAATGTAATATCAACGGTGGTATAAGTTCGCATTTTTTGAGACGGTTATCGAATGTGTTTGATCAATTTTTCATTTCAGTAAGATACGCTTCCAAATGTTTACTCATACATCTTTTTATTAATTATGCGTGTAATAATAAATTAAATAATAAATATGATAACTAATCATACAATGTTTTATAGGTAAATAAATTTAATAATTGATCGCAACTCATAAATTTTGAATTAATATTTCCATTTACATGCATATGTTAACGTTAGAACCCGAATTCCATCAATACCCGATTTAACTAATATTATATTTAGTTATTTCCAGAATTAATTAGTTAATACTAGTATTGACTGCTATAAAGATCTAGGTAAAACTAGTTTTGACTAGTTAAATCGGTATTGACCGCGGAATTCGAGTTCTGACGGTAACATATATATTGTTATAAATAATCATTATTATACAAGATTGCGGTTTTATTTATCTATTTTCAATTTATTAATACAGTTTTTTATCGTAATATAGAACGATCGTTACTTCATAATCATTATTTTCATGTATTTTCGTTTGTAATAATTACATTTTTCATGATTAGTTCATTCTATATCTCGAAAATCATTGTGTTTCACTTGCAATGATGTAAGAATGTAAGAGAGCGATCTCGAAACTCGGCGAATAGAAACAAAGGATCGTACGGATCTCACTCTCACGTTCCGGCGGGAGTTATCGTCGTCGTAGCTGTAGGTATTTCCACTCGAGACGAGAGAACGCGACCAACGGCTCTCGGGGAAACGTTAACGGTTAACGAATCGGCTTATCGCTCCGCGACAGAACAATGCTTCGTTACGCGATGCAGAAGGACGCCCGGCCGATCGGCGTCTCGGCGCCGCGATCAGAACCTCCTTTATACGAAGGAACGAGAGTTAGAGCAACGAAGATATTATCGCCGGGACGTGAACGACCGCTCTCGCGAGACGTGAGAACCGCGCAAGGAGCTCGAAACCGCTATTCACCCCCTCGACCACTATTCGTCGTGATCGATGTGCCACGTACGTGCACGTGTACATCGCAGAGTTGGATACACTTAACAATTTGTCTGAATTGGATATTACTTCGCCTGAATTTTAGAAGATCGAGTTCACGTCTCGATTTTTGCAACTCAATTATGTATATACAACTTTATTTTCAAGTGCAATTTGTCTGAATTTCACGTCTGCGCTAAGATTTCGAGAAAATTTGAGATTTTAATTGTGCCAATTTTCTCTTTAAATATATACATGCGTTTAATAAGTTCTTCTATCTTTAATGTATCATTAAACATGAATGAATCGCTAATTAGTAATTACCATTTATTAAGAGAGAATTCGAAGAAGAAAATTTAAATATATTACAATTTGCAACACTGACTTCTTTTTCATGATCGCTAATTTTTCTATCTCCACTTAATGAAAAATACATAAAATTGATTGGATTATATAGACCGCTGTCCAGTTTAACGTTGCTACCCTTTCATCCCGCGAAAATCGATTCAACGATTGCGCAATTTAATCAAAACAACTATTCGGCAGCGAAAGCAACTGCGACTATAAATTGCAAGCGTGTCGATTCGAGTGTCGCTGCATCTCACTCGTGGGAAACTGCATCGAGAGACCGACGAGAGAAGCAAGAAGTCGAGCGGCCTCGTATTGCGAACTCGAGACAGCGAATCGCGAAGGGAAGGAAGTTCGCGAAACTTTTTCACTCCTTCTCTCTCTCTCTCTCTCTCTCTCTTTTGCTCTGGGACTTTAGAGGACACCAACTTGGCTTTCACATTTCTGAAAGAAGTTGGTTGGTGGTAGCGGCAACGACGGCGAAAGAGGGGGCGAAACGAGCTTTCGACAGTCGTCGGAGGAAACTCCCCCGCGGCTTCTTTGGACATCCAGGACTCGACTTGCCGCTCGTCCGCGCAATTACGGAGTCGATATCATGCAAATTTGCGGCTGCCGACGAAAGACCTCGGTCGCTTTCTCATAAAGCCCGTGAACCGAAAATCTGTTTAACATTTTCAGTATACGAATCCGTGATTATCGATTGCCCTGCTTATGATGTAATGCCAGTATTTTTCGACACTTTGGCCTAAATTTTACGTATTTCTAGGATACCTATTTTTCTGCGACCGGTTCTTGAGAAGATAAACTTAATTTTTAACCTATTCAGAATCTGATTCTCCTTTCTAATCCCTCTTATATATTATATTTAGAAATTTATTTAGTACGACACGGAGAACTTATATACCCGCCAAGAATCCTTGATGTGATGTATAAAGAATAAATATCGATGATTTAAATATATCCCGTCTGCGTCGCCTTCATTTATATATCACCCTCTATTGTTACATAAAACATCCTCTCCAAGTTTTTGTCAAACTGTAATCCCCTGGGCATGCAGTATCTCCGCTTTGAACCGTCAATATAATACAATTATTGGATTTTAATTATGCTCACCCTGACGGGGGCGAAGATCTGGTCGGGCTTGATGTTCTCGAGACGGTGCTCCTGCTCGCTCTTGTGCACCAGCTGCAAGTGTGGCTGAAAGTGCGCCGGGCAGAGGGTGCCGAGCGGCAGCGGAGACGCCCATGGCGGTAGATGGGGCGGATCGCGGGTGCCCAACTCCCTGTAGAAGGTCTTCAGGAATCTGTAACGATAGGGTTTGGTGGGGTTATTCAATCTGTAGGCCATATAGAACGGAAATTCTTCGACCGAAGTCGTAGAGCGACGGTTCGCCGGATTCCGGGGAGCAGAAGGCTATATAGGGATTGATGAAATAGTTTTGATGCTCCAAGCAAGATAGATGGGAGTTGAGAGATCGCGGGATTCAAAATATCACATTGTTCGGAATATAATATATAATAAAGGAAACACGGGGTATAGTAATAACGATGAACATTGTCATAACTTTTGGAGTCGGAATTTCAATTCGGACAATTTTTATTCCCTCCTGAGAATATTGATGCATATTTCACTCCACTTTTCTACATAGTAATAATATAAATACCGTATGTTAAGATTTAATTTATTTCAGCGTATTCTCATGCCGTTAATTATACATTTATCGTTTTCATTAATGCAATATCGAAAAATTTTAACATACGAGCAGTGGAAGCAAAGGATAAAAAGTGAAAAAATCGATAAACTAAATTTGATAAACTCGATGAACAAAGCAGATCAGGAAGGTGAAGCTTAAAGATGAACGATCTGCCCATTTACCGAGTGATCGGTAAATTTCCCAAGACGACAAAACGGTGGTACGAGCAAGATGTTGGACGGTGCATTCGTGTACATACACCTCTCGCCATACAGATTGATGGATCTTACCGGAAAGCCCCGCAGGGCTATGAAAGTAATCAGGAGGATGACGTCCCGATGGGAGGCGAGAAAGAAAAGCTCGCGAGACTTTTACGACTTCCGGATGATCGGTCTTAAAAGCCTGTTCTGATTTTATGGGAGTCATTAGGCCGGATATCCGTCTCGCGTACGCGTTTTGCTCTCGTGAAATTCGCTCTGTCTCGACAAACATTCCTGAGCATCGCGAATTTAATTCGCCCGCACGAATGCTTTTACATTTATGATCCCGCATACCCGCGTCCGCGCGCTGTTCTAGAACTGCTTTCATTAACGTCGATTAAATCAAATCAGAGTTCAACTAATGTTAAATTTAAACTGCAATATCGGTTACACTATGTACAAAGAAAATTGAATTAACCGCAAACACTATTTAATTAGTGCTATGTTAGACTAATTAAAATTACAATTGCAGAGTTGTTTGCACTAAAGCATTAAATTATGTTTACGCGAGGAAACTTAAAGCAAAACTGGAATAAACATGTATATACAGTATATTTTAAATTGTATGTAATATGGATCACGTGTATTCTTGATTTTAATCCTTCGTATAATAAATAATTACTCGTACACACAAGAGGATTCATTTATATTAATAATTTCGGGGGAATATTATATGAAGAACTACAAATATTCGTGTTACGTTTAAATTAATCATCTACCCACAACTGCAATATATATAACTATAGAAAAGAGAAAAGCAAAAAAAGCCAAAATTAAATTGCGAATTGGAATTGAGATTAATTAAAACGTACGGCACTTAGACGTAAAGCTTCTCGTTGTACTGCTACCCGGTATCTATTTGTACCCGGGTAAAATCACCTCCGAGAGCATCATCTCATCCCGGGACAATGCGAACGTAAGCGTCGGCGGGCAAAAACACGTCTAATGGAATTAGATTCTCTGTCGGACCTGGAACGACGATTTCGCCCCGGAGAAATAAGGATTCCGTCTCGCAGTGAGAGAACTGCGGACGGCGAGGAACATCGAACGAGTGACTCACCTTAACAGTCTTCCCAGGGGATCCCTCTCCGGGGATGTTGGCCCGCCGGGGCCACTTCCGGCGCCGAGTCTACGCGAGGATGCGCGCGCGCTCGATATGTATGCGGCCGGCGCGGGCGGTGGGCTGCAAGGCGGACAACAAACGGGACTGCTACCCCCCGGGGTCGAGAGGGTGTAACTCCTCTCCAGCTCCTGCAACAGACGAGGAAACGGCGGTTATAGAACAGCGAAACCTCGGGCTCTTGACATAATATAGTCGAGTTGCATTCGAGAAAAATCGAATGGCTCCATACGTATCTGACCCATAATTTCCATAATATTTCATCTGCAAAGTTCTCTTATCTTCTTTCAAAGATTCAAAAAGATTTGTTGCACGGTAACAATGGTCTATAATCGTTTAAAAATTCGAGAAATACAAATATTTTAGAAACCCGTGATTTATATAATTATTTAAATTCAATATTATAAAGATTATAATGTGGTATATTCCAATATTATACAATGTTATATATTGTAGTATATAATAACGTTTTTCGCTGTATGTAAATTTTTATTAAATTTTGATCCAGATTCATACTTTATATTGTTTTATTTTAAATCTATTATTTTGTTCGTTCATATATTATAAAATATTTAAAATATCAATAATGAATAAAAGATATATATATCATATCAATATTGTATCTAAAATATCAATTATAAAATATCGATCCATATGTGCTAATATTTTGCAGATACACATTTATGCTAAAATTGAAATAAGTTTTATAGTTAATAATATTTATCATATAAAACTGTACTGCTATCGACAGTTAATTTTTTACAATTTTTATTTATACGTGGAAAACTGTGGGTACAAACTTTATTTGTTTTATTACGTAATACAATATTTTCAGAATAATTTTATGTGTCATATTGATTTGCGTCAATTTAACTCGCTAATATTTTTAATCAATACATTTTATAAAACTTCGTTAGAATGTGCATTCTACAGTTAAAAATACGTCAGACAATTAGAATTATTACGAGACAAACTCGGAGAGTGAATGACGGCGTGTGAGCTCTATTTTCAAGGATCTTCACGATGAAGGCACGAGTTTAAGACGCTAGTACGAACTAAAGGCGAAGAATCGAGTTTACGATTTCAAGAAGAATCGTTCGCGAGAACGAAGCGCCTGAGTACAAGAGCGAGCGTCTGATCCTCGCCGTTTTCGGCGGTCTAGTTAAACCTAAGGATTAAGTTTCGGGAAATTTTCAAGCGATTTTGCGAGGTTGAGCTTTATCGCGCGCGCACTTTCACGCTGTTAACGGGGGAACTCAAGGATTAAACTTCGGAACTGAGCTCGACTTTCGAGATTTATAAGGAGGCCGCGCCGACGATGCCTCTCTTTTGAATTTAATTAACGCAGAAAAGAATGTTATTTTTTAATGTTATTGTTGCTGGAAAATAGTACAATCTAATTTTAAATTAAAAATGTAGATTGCTCGTTCAATGACAATTACCAAAGATAGCGAAAAGTTTAGATGCGTCAAAATTCGAGGTACAAGATTTAGCGATTCTTAAGATTTTTCATGTTTTGCAGGAATAACAGATTACGAAAATTGAATGTATCATATTCCGTAATTATACGTTCCCTTGTTTGCGTACGTTATATTAATCTTCCTTTGTGTAATCCCGCGCACGATATTACGTGCGAGGGACTTCCTTTATCAACGAGGACGCGTCATTAAATTGGAATTTTCATAAAATCCAGAGAATAGAATGTAGCTTCGATCGCGTAGGTTTATTACAACCTCCGAACGGAAGCAACTTTCGTTATTAACGTGCAACGTTTAACTTTCTGACGGCAGAGACCCGAACGAAATCAAAGCTTCTTCTTTCCCCGTCGAGCTTGTCTGACAATTTCTCGGAATTTGCAGCAGGAGGGTCGCTGCCGGAATGGGGATCGGGAAACTTTTCGAATCAGTCGCGATTCCCCACTAGTCAGTCCCCATGGTCGATCGGACGCGATTTAAACCATCGATCGCCTGAGAACTAATCAGTATCCAGCTGCTATAGTCGGCAGATATTCCCTTAATTGCCCGACTACATACACCAATCCGCATGCGTTTCCCCTTGCTTCGTTTAAACGGAAAAAGAGATACGGAGCTCCGGTGCGACTAAAATCCCGACTAATCCGGAAAACAGTACGTTTGCTTGCGCTTCGGCGATTCCATTTAAATCCCTTTCTTCTCGCAAATCTGCATTCATATAATATATCTCTATTCACACAAGAGCAATCTTTTCAGTGAACGTACTATGTATAACGAATAATTAATTAACATTGTTCATCCTGCGTCTATCTTGGCATGTATTCATAATGCAAAAGAGATCTAGAAATTCTATAGAGACCTATCTTTAATATTTTTAAAGATAAGGAAAAGAGAAAAAATTTTTCATACTTTATAAATGCAATTATTTTATTATTTCTTTTATGTAGGCACATATAAGACGGATTCTAAAAGCATAGAAGAAATATCTCTACCTTTCAAAACAACTCAATATTTTAAAGGGTTACTTTTTAATCTTTTAAATATTAAAAATATTACTGAATTGTAAAGTATATTTTGTTATTCTCGTAACGAATATGTATTTCTTATAAAGGATCTTTCAATATTCTTATTCTTAGTAAAGGGTAGCATAAGATAAAAATTCGCAGTTTCAAGGAATCGGATTTTATCTTTACCGATCATCGCGAATGATTATGACACATTTATAATGCGTACAGAGATGTATTTTATTCGAACTAAGAAGTGGATGACGAGAAGACAAGACTTGTCGGTGAAGCCTCGGTAATCGCATTATTCTCGGATATTAATTCCGCTCGAAGGCAAGGCTGCCTGTAACGACCTTCACCGAGCCGCGATGTTAATTGATGAAATGAAACAACGAACAAAGTAGAGATCTTCCTTTCTTCTATCTCTCTCTTTCTCTCACTCAGGATTCCCATTAAGTTCTTGAAAACAGTAGAACTTTTGCAATCCGATTACAAAGATAATAGTACATCTTTATTAAGGTTCCTTACTACATCTTTCTTTATGTATTCCGTTCTATCCACTTTATATCCGCTATGTACATAAGATCCATTTTATTGGACACAGATTTATTAATTACAGATTATTAAATCTACGCTCGTTCAAAATTTCATATTACTTTTATCGGTTTTAATGCTATTTACATCGCATAAAATAAATTTGTATATTAGTCAAGTCCTTCTTTAATCTTCAATTTAGAACGTCTACTAGTCTATCTGAACGTCTATCCAATTCACACCAAAAGCGAAGAGACTATTTTATTTCTTTTGTTTCATTCAATTGAGAAACTGAAAACCTTGATTAAACGGAAAGAGAGAAGAGTTTCATCCGCGAGTAAAAATTTGAACAGATCTGCTCTAAAACCTCTGCCTTCATATTTACATTCATCTCTATTCCATTTTTAGAATTTCGATATGACACCGAGCACATCTATAGTTTGAGGAAACATTTTATATTTGCTAAAGCTAAGGATACACTAAAAATGCATGTTTCAATTCACAGCGTATTCGCGCAATCAATTTTAAAATATATATTAGATCTGTCGCCATAGTTAGGTATCACTATCCCGCGCATCGTCGAAATTTGCGGGCATCGTTAACTTCGCTGAGAGATCGGAGGATGAGTCTTCTGCCTAGAACACAAAGGACTATGCGTCTAAAACGGAGCGCACAATGGCCGTCGAATACCGCGAAACTATAATACCGCGGAACGGAACGGCAGCGGCTCAGACGATCGAGTCGCAGAGGGATAGAAAGGGGTGTGCGAGAGAGAGAGAGAGAGAGAAAGAGAGGGCGGAGGGAGGAAGAGAGAAGGAGAGAGTGAGAGAGGATACGAAGGAGCGAGGACGAGCGCAAGCATTAATCCGAGATAATTGCAGCCGTGGTAGAGACGACAAAGGGAGGACCTCCCACGTTTCCGATGCAGGCACGCGCCTTCTCGCGGGCGGACAAAGGACCGCCACCCTTTCGCGCCCCGTCGCGAAACACCCCGAGAGAGAATTACGCATCTTCGTTCTCGTTAGCGCGTAAGATTACAGGTAACCGTTGAAATTATGGGACGAGAGGCGCATCCTTCGCGCATATGCGACGTATACCTGGATATACCTGGTGTGTGCACCAGCAGCGAGCACCTTGGAATTTACTTTGCAATTATCCGCCGGTTACATTAGCCGTTGCCCCAGCGGGGGTAACGAGCGCGGGTAAATTTTCCGGGTGCGTCTAATAAAGTCATTACTATCTAATTAGGCGCGCGGGTCCATTACGGGAGCGATTTAAAGCAAGCACGCGCAAAGCACTCGACTCTACTATATAAATGTCTAATAATTCTTTATATCCTTCGGTCGTTGGATAAAACGGCCTCGAGTCGGGTCGCGTTTAATTTGAGATTGAAATTCACGCGGCATGCGTAGAATTTTTTCCTCTTTTCAAACGGTATTAACATGTTAATTGCTCTAAGTTTATTAGCATGTAAATAAATACCGTCTAGAAAAGCGAGAGAAAAAACTAAGAAGGCAATGTTTACGAGATTAAAAACCATCTTTATTTACAGCAAATATTGCAAGTTCTCGTTTTGCCTTTTCTAAATGGTAAAGTACTTTATAAATATATCTGCGATGTAAAATTAAAAAATATTGATTTTTAGCTGTTATCTAAACATTTTAATTAATCCAAGGTAATGTCTTTTCTCATATAAGGGACTACTTATATAAAGGACTACTAGTTTTTCGCTAATTCTGATACGCGCATTAGTTTACATATACTTATACGTTTGTATTCATTCGTGCGCGCATTTCAGTCCTGTATAATTCCATACTAACGCGAGTCTACCGCGACCTCGCTGATTTATTTAATTAATTAATCAATTTCCCCCGCATTTGTCGATTCAAATCATCGGCAATATATCGCGATCAAGTTTTGCCGCGTACTAAGTACGCCGCGCCTCGACATCGCATTTCGAATGAGAGGATATTTGCAAAAGCAATAACGCTCGCTAATAGATAACGCCGACACGAGGTATGTGATATTGAAACCGAGCAATTAGTAAAACGTGCTCGGAATACCTCGCATAAGCAGACGCGTTATGCGTTTCGAAGATGTACCGCGCCGCAATCAACGCGATTATTCACAAAAACTTGTTGAAAAGTTCCTAAGAAACTGATTTACTTTTTATATCTTAAGATTCTCGACATTCCGGAAAACGAATTCTTTCAGGAATCTATAACGCCGACACTTCCTGACTATCGCTTGCGTATAATTACTTTCCAAATTTAATTTATGGCGTTTTCTTAAAATTACAATATTTTAAATTTATTGATATCAAATAAATCCTAGTTTTAAATTAAAATATGTTCGAGGCTTAGTTTACTTTTTCTGCAATGTCGTTTGCCTACGAGCAATAAGTTTCACAAACGCTGCGTCCCGCTAGCACATTGAATTGTAACGTTTCAATGCAGAATTCTAACAAAGAACTGCCTGGATAACCGCATATGCGCGAAAAAGGTCTTATAATTGAAAATCCGTTCGTGACAGAATTAGATTTCTAGCAGAACTGAACGATGTCGTGCGTAGCGATAGAAAAATATAGTCTTTTCGCCAGATTCTCTGTTTGTTTCAACTGTTCATTGTTCGGCCGTGTAAATCAATCCGAGTGGTATAAATTCGCAACATAATTATTATCGGGCTGCTATAACGCACGATGTGAAAGTTTTCGAGTACGTACCTACATAGCATTGCATGTTGTGATAATCAATACGGTACTATAGTTACTTCTGTTTCACAGACGTGATTATTGAAATAAAATACAGTATATTTTACACAGCAGAAATAGAAATAAAATTTGCAATAAAGATGAAAACTGTACAAAGGATTTATTAGTGCATATATAGTAAGGTTTTCCCCAAAGTATTATATCAAATACACATTTGATACAAATAAATGCACGAAATATTTAGAATCAATGTATTACCTAATATTTTCAAAATTCGATTTATTTTTCGCAGAATTACGTGAAAATTATGTTAATTAATATGAAAAGTCTATTTTGTATTATCGTAAAAGATTTAGTTCCGCAAATAAAAGGATTCTAATTATTTTATACGTTGTTATTATTATTTTATCTGAAAATTGACCGCGCATTATTTCATCTTTCCTTTTCCTGTTTTGATCGGAACTTTTTTGAAAAGATAAATTTTACTTTATTATAATCATTCATTAATTTCAATAAAGCTGAAATGGAAATAGATTCGCAATTTAATGTATAATATTATATATGTTTAAATTAATATATGAAGTTAATTTTATAACAACTATATTGTTGCTCGTTTATATAGACCTTTTATAATACTCTCGATATATTATTTTCATATATTTATAAAAATGTAGATTTTGCTAAATAAGACAAACCCGCACTTCTTCGGAAATCGACGCGATTGGTTCTATAAAACGACGAATAACGAGAGACAAAACCAAGAGCAATAAGAGAGCCGTGCCGAGCGAAGATGCGCGCATTAAAGTTCTCTATCACAACCGGAAGTTAATTTAATCCCGATCCAATTAAGCCGGATATAACGCCGAGCCTCTTAGCGGTGGGCGAGCGCAGTTAGGCGGCTACAGACGACGGGCTCACGGCACGTTAACCACGGCCGTGTAAATTGGAAATTGGCCGTGCGTCCAATAAATATGAGATTAGGCGATAAATCGAACGGAAAAGCGAGTCGCGACGCGTTGTATCGTCGCAATGACGCGGAACGGAATTAATGCGCCGCGCCGCGTGCATGCGCGAGGTGCGTTCGTTCGATCGAACGGAAACGCGAAACCCGATGCCCGTCGGCCGATCGCATAACGGGATTGTAACTTACCCGCGTTATCCCGATGAGGCCTTGTTGCCTTTTTTTCTGAACAACGATAAACATGATAATAGTTCTCCAAAGTATTCGCGGTCGACTTTTATCGCGATTAATTATATTTCGCAAGTTTTATATGTATCCTAACTTATTATAAAGTTATACGTAAAGTAACTTATTGAATAAACATATTATATATTTAATGTATTGTATATATAATATTTGAGAAATAATTAATTAATCAAATAATAAATTAATAAATAATATTTAATTATAACACGACATACTATAATTTAAATAATTATAGAGGTAGATGCATTATTTTCTCCACATTTTCATACTTATACTCATCAATTCGCCTCGCGATTGAACGGAATATCAATTTACGAGCTCTCACGGAGTCTTGTTGTGTGCGCCAGTTAAGGAAATTGGATGTGGGTGTACTGTCGAGACATTGACTCGGGTGAGCCAGCGAAGGTACCGAAAGAAAGAACATTTTTCAACGTCGCGAAAACAAATGGCCCGCGATACAGGTCCACCCACGTCTACGACTTTGCCGGGAAAGAAGAAGGGTGGGAACGTGCGACCGGTCGTGCAAGCTCAAAAAGCACACTTCGCAGAAACCGGGCTAACTCCACGCTTTTTGCGAGACGTATTCTGGCCTCCCCCACGACGTGTGGCACTTCGATTGCCGCGGCTCGTTTCCCAAGCGAAGCGGTCCGAGATGCCCATTACCGGAATTGCTTTACGCGGCGTTTGGGGTCAACGTATATTTGTTACTGGCTGCGGCCGTCATTATCAGAACTGCCGACGGGCAATATGTCTGAAATTTGGCTGTCGAGTGCTTGCGCGCGATCCGCACCAATAAAACAGTAATATCAATTCAGTTATACGAATTCCATATGCGGTACCTAATAGAAATGATTATGTACGTATCATAATGATTACGAGTATGATCGAATAATAATTATGTACATTAACTATAATATCTCCGACACATTATTGTATTGTACAACGCTGATTATGCGCGAAATGTAAAAATGCAGTAATAAAATATAATTATTCTCTTATCTAAATGAAATACAGTATATTATATCAAGAGACTCACAAAGTGTATCTTTCCAATAAAGATTTAAAATGAAAATTCTGATACTTCACAAATCTTTCTCAAAGAATATCATTTCACAGTAAAATATCCTCTCTTGCTAATTATATAATTCACATTGATCAAGGAAGCTTCCGCCAATTATTGCAAACAATTGTAATTATACGGGACTTACGAGACTGACATAAGTAGGAGCTATGTTTAATCAGTCACAACGAGCCGTCTTTCGTCTCTCTCGCTCTCTCTTTCTCTTTCTCTCGGTTATTAAATTTCTTGGCGACTTCGTTCTCGTCAAGAGAGTGGAACCGCTGCCGTTCTCGTGGAAAATCATAATTACACAGACTTAATTGCATCAACCGATGCTGCCCGCGACTGTTTATGGAGCACGCGACAAAGGGGGATGAAAATCGAAGATGAAGTGTGATCGGAGAACTTTAGATGGTCGATCGTGCAATTTTCCTTTAAAAATGGAACGATAAGGAGGGAAGATAATTTACAATAGAAAACGGTCATTGAGCAATTTTTTAATAAAACAAATTAGCCAGGTTTGATTGGATAAGAATTGCGTAAAATTGGAATTAAAAAGTGAAGTGGTAAAAAGTGAAACGGTTTGCTGATAAAAGCATGTCTCAATCTCCTTAAAAATAAACTAAAAAGATATATTATTCCTTTGAGCTAAATTTTAAATATCGTGAACAATATAAATTTAACATTGTAAACTTTAAACGACTTAACTATAGTTCTTCCATTTGGAAGAAAATTCAAACTATACTTCATGTAATAAAACGATAATAAAGTTTGAAGTAAGCTCTTTTGTTCATATTTTATTTCAGAACCGAATCCTTGTTAAAATTCGCCTCGTCCCTCTTCGATTATCCCTCTCTCGTTCTCGAACAGTTCCCTGGATCTTTAATGAAAACGGGGACTCTCCATCTCGTCGGATAATCGCAATTATTCAGAGTTAATTGCACGCGAGTGGATGGCAGCCGGCAATGTTTATTAAACTCGCGATGAAATTAGTGTACTGCTCCTCCTTCGGAGATGGAAGAGGCGTCGCGATTCTTCCGGTAGCGGCTCTTATCTTGCTTCTTCCATCAACGGCGATGCTTTCCACTTTGATGTGATTGCCACGACACGGTGCACGCATGAGTTGTCTCGATTCACGTGCGCACGGCTTTTATGGCAATTACGCCGGCTGCGACAAAAGCGAATAAGGAAAGTGGCAAGAACATCGACAACCTTTTGTGCGTTACTTTCTTCCGCCGCCCGGCACGCTATTAGCATCTATTAGCGTCTATTTGCGTGACTAATTACCGGCTTAAGCATCTGGATTCGCAAACTGCATGCTCCAAAGTGATTAAACGTTCAAATTTTGAGAGAATCCTGTTAGTTCTTTTCTTTACGCATTTATGTGATTAAACTTACAAAGCCATATGATTTTAATAAAACTTTAATGTTTTAATAAAATATATTCGCTTTTTTCGCGCTTTATTCAAGCGCATTAAGATAGAAAATTAAAGCAGGTATAAAGTTTATAAATTTTAATCATAATTTTATATTTAAAAAATGAATAAAAATACGCCTGGACAAATCAGCATAGTCCTTCGCGATTTAATAATAAAAAAAGAATGGTAATAAAGGAACAATTAGTGATAATAAAAAAATAATTGAGATTACCAATTAAGGCAACCTCATCAACGCGAACGACTAACTTAGCTGGAAAAGCGCGATATTCCACTCAAATTATTCTCCACTCGGTGGTTATAGACCACCATTTATCTCTGAAATGGAGACCTCGTAACCATCTTTCAAAAATACATCGGATAAAATTTAAAATATTAAGATCTACAAAACACAGAGCTGAAAACAAAATTTTTAACGCTTTCATGCGACGCGGAATTATTTACAAGACTAAGTAACTTGATGGAAGAATGAAAGTACGTCGGTAATTCCATGCGATTCATCGCCTGCTATTTGAATCGCAATTTCAATCGATAATTATTATGCAGACATTTTTATTACGATATTCACAATGAGCGAGCTAAACTCGACACAAACTCGAGAAAGTTTGTGCAATTTGTATCATTAACTTTTCATTTCTCAACTTGTACGATCGTCGTTCCGGGAATATTGCACTTTGCTTTGATTTGATCGTGAGAGCAGCGCCAGTTGCGAACTAACGTTTCAGCTCGCTATTAAATTACGAGTCTCATCCATCGTGTTTTTGACAAAAATGTTCGATACAAATTATGCTACGTCTCTTTTTTCTCAAAAAGATATATCGCTGTTAAAAAATAAAATTTAAATTTTTTCTTAATTTATCTTCAATTTATTGTAAAATTAATATGTTAATCGTTAATCTAAATATTTTGTTTGTTGCTAAATTGTGCATTTTGTTCTTAAATAGTAAAGTAACAAAAATATCGTTTCACATATACCTACATGATGTAATTAATTAAATATATTATACAATTTTTCAAAGATTAGCAAAATCTAAATAGATTCCTTTATTGTAACAATTTAAAGATAGTTACGTCAATAAACATGTATAAAATTATTTCATGCTGGTGGTTATACTAATTCCGTATATTCTACGTCACCGTGATCGACCGGCCATCTGATAAACTATTCTCGCTCGCTAATTTCCTGTACAAAATTAGATGTGTGAATTGCATCCGGCGTTCGTCAAAAAGAATTCGCGCGGTTTGGATAACTTGCGAGAATCATCACTTCGAGAGAATTCGTGACGAGTTTTCCTTCAATCGCAATTAGCAAATGTGCGCGCAGAAGGCAGCGGGATGCCTAATGAGAGCGCCTGTTCGGTAATTCGCCCGTAAATTAGCGCGCTTCAACTCGTTCTGAGGCGTTTTAACGGCCGTGCGGCCTGCAAATTGGCGGAAAAACGAGACAGCTCAAAGTTTCGCTTAAGCGAAGCGATGTTTTTGGTGGCCGACGCGTATGAAAGAGTAAAAACCTTTCCGAGATAAATACGAAGCGTATCTAGCACTCTCGAGGTTGTTTTTGATGAGCAACGATTGTGACTTTTATATATGTTGATTAAGAAATATTCAGCTGCATTTTGCAAGTTTGCAATAATAATTAAATGATTAATCGATATATTGTAGATTTAAAATAAGATTAGCATTGATTGCTATTAGCAAGTAGCTTTCTTTTGATAATCGCGCGTATCTAATGCTTTAATTAATTTTTAATCTTTCCAAAAAATTTAATTTAATTAATTTTAATCTTTTTATAAATTAAAAATTAACTTTCAGCGCCCGGTTTCCTCTAATATTGTCTATATTTTAATCTAATATTCACACGTTTAGATATAGAATTAGTAAAATAATTGTAATGGAACTAATAAAACTAATAATACTTGATATATTTATTACCAATAAGAAACAATACTTAAAGCTTTTTAATGTAATGTAAAATTTCTCCAGAATCGGAAATAACGTTGCTTGGTTTTTGTTTCAGCATTTTGGAATTTGAAATAAATTATCGGGTTTACATACCTACTCTAAATTCGAGTTTACCTCGGCACTATTTTTCAAATCAATAATGCAACTTTGGAAATCTAGCGTACGGTACGCGGAAACAGATCCCCGTGCGCCTCTTTCCTCGGATATATTCGCGAAGAAGTATGGCGGACGCGGTGAAACTACTCAGAAGTTATTCACGAGGTCGTAGGGGAGGGACGACGACAGGAAGAGTTTGCAGCGAAAGGAGAGTTAGGAGTAAACGAAGCCGCCGTTATATGTAACACACGTCGTTGCGAGCGAGCATGGTAAAATATGAGGGCTCTGTCACTTATCATCCCCTTCTTACCCACGTCGTGATGACGGGCTCCCAGTGCCGTTAACGTTTCCATCGTCATAAACGCGCCCCGGCACCTTCCGCGCGAATATCAAAAGCACTTCCGTCCCTGTCCGCTTTCGACCTAATTTACGAATACTGTGAGGTCAATTAGACATCATAATAGGAATTTTCTAAGGATACTATCAAATTACCGTACGCGCGAAAATCCGGGAGGATGACAAAGCCTTTTAAAAACTTCGTTTTTATTTCGAGCAGATAATTAAATATTTTAATACAAAGTCACAGAAAAAATGGAACAAAGCATTAAAGAATATTATTGTTAATCGATAAATGATGACTATTTTTCGGCTTTATTATATGACTTATTAAAGAGAAAGATATAAGTAATCTTCGGGAGAATTGATCGCGTTTTCGATACCTTACGGTGGCAATTTTGCACGAACGAGGAGATTCGCAGCAATTCACTCCGAAATGCATGTAAAATTCTGTCAACCAACTTACGTAGCGAACGGTTGTTTGCCGAGCGTTTAAGGCCCTTAGCGGAGCCCTTCCGATCCTTTTGTCGCCCTATCTCGTCCACCTTTAAATATTCATGAACGACCCGGAAATCTGCTCGTCCGCGAGACGCGTGCAATGGTCTTAATGCACTGCAAACGTGTTCTCAAGAAAGCTTTGTCGCCGCTTCGACGTCGCGATGCGCGTCACGCGGGAGCTTTAACCGCCCATCAAGCGACGGAATGACGACAAGGACGACTTGGCTTTGAGCCGCGCCTTAATGGCGAATTAAGATGTTAAGGCGATAAAAATTAAGTGCATGCACGGGAAAGTAAATTGCAGCGCATAAATCCGTTTATGCCGAGCTCGAACGGGGCCCCGAGCTATTCTCTTAAATTCAATTAAAAATTGTTTAATCTATCGATTAAATTCAGAAATCTTCTACTAAATCAAACAATAATATTTTATATCATATATATTATATTCTTTTTTTACAATATATAGAATATAATTAATATATGCAGAGTACACCTGAGATATAAAATAAATGCGATATCTGGTTTCGAAATAAACGGGACCATGCAATAAAGTCTTTATTGATAATCCAGATTATTGCGCGCGTTTCTGCACAGGTACGATGGCAGAGAAAACGAGATACATATATCGGGAGCATAGCTGTCGCTACGAAATAATTTACTGAGACACAGATGGTTAGACATCGGATTTTTCATATGCGGATTGGTGGAAAAGAGCAATTAATAACTAAGATTATGTTATTTGTAATATCCAACATATATTTATATCTAATTAACATATGTTGCAGTATAAATATGTTTCGGATATTACAAATAACATAATCTTAGTTATTATAATTGCTCTTTTCCACCAATTTGCATATGAAAAATCCGATGTCCACAGATGATTATACTGTAAAATAATCCGGGCGGTATATGCACGCTTCATTAGTACACGCCATTCATCGAGAGATTCCGTGCGCAGTCAAGGCAAAATACCGATCTAGCGGACCAAACGAGCGGACTATACTATCCAAAGAACATTCAACGGGCTCTTCGGGGACCCTTGCTTGAGATTATTAATGCATTTGCCAGTAAAGCAAATGCATCCGTAATGGCCGCGCTACCCTTGGGTAGATTGTAGATTCGAGCTGCAAAGGCTGCGGCTCCTCGATCTCTCGTCATGCAGCTCAGCACATGTTGACGTAGCGCTGTGTAAATCTTGCCCCGAGAAGCCGCATTTACGCGAATTACCGGCAATGTAAACCCGCGTTTGACTCTTCTTAAAGAGTTTTCTATTAATCTGATTAAGAACGATTTTTAATTTATTCGTTATTTTAGCCCTGAAGTACACATTCGACAATATTTTATTTTTCTTTTTCCATCCGTTCCATTAAAAAAAGTTGGTATCAAAGTTTTATAAAATTGGTATCTTTTGAAGGCGAAGACTTTTTGACATACATATAGCGTCGTATTACATTTTACAAAAATTACGGTTCTATAATTTCCTGCTAAATTAAATTAATTATATAAGTTTCAATTCCACCCTAATTGCGACTATACATTTTCGCTACATGTCTAAAGATGTTTGTCCACTGATATCGTAACGGACCATGAACACTAAGTGCTTAGGACTTGCACGGCCCTCGGAATGTCGCCTCGAAGATTCTATAATTACGACTTCCTCGCGGAGTTTAATCCCAGATGGGAAAGGACGCTGCAACGGTAAATGCCGCCGGACGGGCTTGCGCTTTCTCAATTTTGCCGGCGTTTTTTTTTTGCTCCTCGCGAGCGGAGACGCAGAAAAGAAAAGCGATGGCGGAAGCGAGCCTCGTGACGACAACTCGATGGAAGCATAATAATAACGGCAGAGAGAATCGGGAATCGAACGAGACGTTATACACGATGCAGCATGAATTATTGAGCGGCAATAAAAAGGTTCTCTTCCGAACGATTTGATATTTTTCAAGCTAAACTGACTGTGAAAAAATGAATGCGGAAAAATTGTTGTATGCATTGCTATTGCGCGTCTTTTTGGTTTCAGATTAACGCTGTGATTAATTAAAGAAGTAAAAAATATCAAAAAGTTAAAACATAAAATTATACGTATATTCTCCACATCTAGAAACGCGACAGATAGATATCCTTTTATATTTTTTCTTTGGTATTATTGATACTCTAAAAGAAAGAATGTCAAACATAACAAAATAATCTCTATGTTCATTCGCGATGACAGCAAAAAATTAATGCAAATTAGATTTTTACGTATAATTACGGAGATTAGACGCATCAAAATTATATAATGAGTTTCCATGTTGTAGGTTTTTGCGAATAATGAGTAAATATCTAACAAAAAATAGACCGTTTGTCGGAGAGAGAGAGAGAGAGAGAGAGAGAGAAAGAAAGAATTATTCGTGGAATTTATGACGTTCTCGGTTGCACCGTGGACAATTTACTAGCGTCCTTCAGCGAATGGTGAACGGATTTTCACCATTTTTCCTGGATTCCGGCGACATTGACGCGAAAGGCAATATCTCGGATAATTGCGAATAGACGCCGGTTGCTTTTGTGATCAACATTTGACGGCGGATGTTTGTATCGTGCCATGCGAAAATACCGGACATGCGATCGTTCAAATTGATGGTGAGCCAACCAACTTGATCAACTTGCTCCAAATACAGAAATTCAATATCGTTGCTCCATGTGAGTTCGCTTAACTTTCAAGCGCATAGAAACAAGACTATTCGCCGAACTAAGCAGAAATTTTACAGTTTGATTTAATAAATTTAATTAACTCTTGTATCTTCCATATCTTCTTTGAATACATTTCGAGTATAAGAGTGCAAATAGCATGGTGTGGTAATTATTTTTGTTACAATTTAGAAAATTGAATAGTGCATGCAAAGAGGTATATACGAGTCAATGAAGTTTTAATATTTTAAATATTCACGTTAAATATTCACGCAAGTTGTGTTGAATTTCTGTGTTGTATTTTTTACCTCGAATATCTCAGAGTTTTGTTTCGTATGTTTTGCATGCAGCACCATTATTGGATTCATAAACAAATTTAAAATTCTAAATAAAATTATAAAAATGGTGCAATCCAGTCGCTTTTGTTATATTATGTGCCGTATAAACAAACATATATTTAGAAACTACGATTTCAGCGAAAAGTTAAGTACTCAACCATGTAAACTTTTTAACACTGCATAAAAAAAAGAAAAAGAGCAAGAGAAAGAAACTTCTATAAACATAATAAAAATAAATCGATATTCATAGTCCATTGTTTCAGAAACATTTTATAATACATGTTATTAACATTTTATTAAATACTGGTAAATCTTTCAAAGAGAGGAAGAGAGAGATAGTAAGCTCACACATAAACGATTCGTGTATCCACGAATAAAGGTAAATTAATGCTTTGAAGAATATATAAAATAAAATACATTTGAGCGACCTAACTGGCCATAATTTCTCCTTTATTATAACTCACAACGTTTCGGCCAACATCTGGCCATTTTCAATATTGATCAATGAGCTTGCGCAAGCAGTTCAATGCTTGGCTATTCTGGTATATGCGGCATTTTAAATAATTGAATTTCTGTTTTATAATAAAAAATTGTCGCGATACGCGTGCAAAGATAAAGTAGTAGGTTAGAAAATTAAAAGATTTATGAGAAGTGTGTCAAATTTAGGTATTTTCCGGTATTTTCTTAAGGATATCTTCGTGATCGAAATTAACGTTTGCCTTTGCCACCCTACGTTACGTGGTACATTCGGTCTCATTAAAGCATCTGATTGGCTCACCCGTGTACCAATTCGTCGACCCATTGTCTCAGCGATTTAATCCTGTTCTGCGAATTAGTCTGCGCGATCGAAGCGGATTCTCTCTTTTGATGTATCACGGGCTCTAAAGGGATCTATCATCGGTCTACAAGATCCGGCGCAACGACCCTCGCGATTCTTCGAGTACTACCAGGTTAATTACTGCGGCAACGGTAAGTCCTCTCTGCCGTAACGTGATCTTATATAACGTAATGCAATCTAATGCTCGTGTAAGATGGTTAGGCGAGTATTACGCTATAAATTTGAGGTCTAAGAAATTGTGACCCGAAATGCGTGCATAATCACCTCGTATAAAAGTCGCAAATAAATTATCTATTACAGAATTCGCAGCTAATGGCGCTTAGATATATGTATAGCTTGATGAAAGCTAGTGAATTTATAAACCAAAATAGAAATTTTACAAAATCCATCACGTGTCCTTTATATCTTCTTAAATAAGCGAAAAAAATTCTCATTTTGTTGCGATAAAATATATACAACTAATACTATGTGTTTATATGACTCTGTGTGTGTGTGTACCTACTTGTTTTCGCGATATAAAATATAATTATGCAAAAAAATATAACTATATTTTTCTATATAAAAATAATTTCACGTTACTATACAAATTTTTAATTATTATATAACTACAAACTAAAGCGACAACTTTTTACTGGAGACAGCTATATTTTTCTACACTGTACTCTTTATATATTATTAGTGTAATTCACGCGAATGATTTTACCTGGGAGAAACGTGGAAATACCACATCTGCGCAGATGATAAAATGACAAGAATTTATCACGCAGAATAGTTCAGGCTAGTACAATTTTCTTACGAGTAAATCTCATATGTATAATACGGACTTAAGGGATTCTAATCTCCAAGCTAAAGATTAAATGAATCGGAAACGAGGGGTCAAAGAAAATGTCGCGGCGATATGTGTGAGAGTCGTGCAACAGCTTACGCGGTGTGTTTGTCGATTTCGTTGCGATATCATTTGAGCTTCTGCTCCGTGAGCTTTTCTGATCATTTATTTATCCCTTTTTATAGATTCATCCGATATTGAGCTTCCCTCGTTGTGATATCCTAAACGCGAAAAGTGCAACATGATAAAACGCATAGTTTCCTATAAAAATAAAAATTTACAAAAATACTTTTTAGTTAGCGTAGACTATTCTTCGTTTCGGAGGCTTTTTAATACATATTAAATAAATACATTAAATAAAAAATGCATTAAATAATATCATTGGTGAAGAGTGTAATGACGCAACTTAATTATTCATGATGCGAGTAATTATTCTATTGAATTCAACATTTAACATTTTATTGGGCCTGCTAACGGAAATAAAACGGAAAATTCCTTGCTAGAGTGAGATTATTCTTCAGATAAATGTTATAAAATTATCGAATAGATGTACACGGTCGTTTTCTAAAACACGGCTATTATTTTTTAGTTAGTTTAATGATCAATTTATTATTTTTGCGATAAATCTGTACGCTGAATTTTTAGATTACAGAGAGATTTGTAGCTTTATAACGCTAAATTTTAATGAGTGTGCAGATTCTTGGATCGGTGAATAATCTTGAGTAACTCAATTCTTGAAACTTTTCTTGCTCTCGTGCAAGTCCGCTCTTTCGATTTTTTGCTACTTCAACAATCATCGTTCTTCCGTCAGAAAATTGGCGTAAAACTTATCCCTACCCGCATAAAATTGCAAACAGTGGACTTAAAAATAATATGCGATTATTCGGGATTTCTAAGAAGCGACTTACTTTATCGCGAAAACTGAAATCGTCTGCTGTAAGAAACTTTTAATGGTGCCCAATCTGGATCCATCGAAAATACAAAAAAATGTCGGTAACAAGCAACAATACATTTTTGTCTAGAGAATAAAAGTATGCAAATTAGAAAATTGCCAAAAAATTTTCAGATTATTTAAACAATAAATAATCGGATAATTGTATTACGTGAATATAAAAAGTAAGAATTACTGATTCAAAATAATCATCTATCTATTTTAATTGTATCCCAATTTTATTTTCAATTATTCGAATTATTTCAGTACATACAAAATTCAAATTTACTCTATTCTGAATTTTCCACAGTCGCAGTCGCCACGCATAAGCCCGATGAAATGTTTTAATTTACGCGTCCGACGAATTTTTAATTTACCCCATGCAAATTTTTAATTTATGACATCTAACTCGTCCGCCTCACGGATTTTATTTCAGATAAAGAAACTTTTCGTCCTCCCTCGGCCGGCATTTAACGAACTTGGCGAATGGCCCTGCAAAGTGGGATCTCTATGAGATGCCTCGGGAAAGGGTGGTAAAAGTTTCCCATCTCCCTTTCCGATAAATCCAAACGTCTCCGAAAACTTTCGGTGCGTTGTTCACTTATATAAAATGCTCCTTAAAGCAGACGATTTGTAATTTATTTGATCCTAGGAAGAAAAGAGAGCGGATATAGTCAGAAAATATGAGTAAAGGGAGATTTGAGTGAAATTATTTGTTATAATCTATTCACCGCGTTATCAGAGGAGTAAAACGATAAAGTTACGTAAACTTGAAATTTACGATTTAATATTTCAAGCCGCTACTATGTTGGCAGAAAGGACGATAAAATTAGAAATTATGCACTTTGCTGCCGACTCTTTTAGAAGGTAAATTATGAGACAAAAACAGCTTTCTCAATTAAAAGTAAGAGAATTAATTACCAGCAAAATAAAATTAGATTTTTTCTAGAGAGAAAATATATTCCAATATGCTAAGTATTAATATGCCGAAATATACTAATAATAGAGTCGAGAATAGAGTTATGTAGGGTAAGAGTGCGCGGCGGATAAAAGTGTGCAGTGCAGATATATTTGTTTCCGTGTTAGTTAAATCGATAACACTAACAATAAGTTAGTTTGTAAGGTGTCATGACTGAGTGGCGTCATATGTAATGACAGCCGATTCGACTGAACAGTGTTGAAACTATGAGATAAGTTTCATTTTTCATCTTTTTAATGTAATATTTTTATTTCTTCCAAATTTAATTTATTTATACTATATTTATACTATATTTATTAATAATAAAAAAATCGGCTCACAGTTTTCCAATGTTCATATCGGAAAGATAGGAGATTTTTTTGTTTTCTTGGTAGGCCGAGTTCTTGCAATATCATTATTATTAGTCCTTTACGCCTAGTGTAAGCGTTATTTTTACATTCTCTGCATGTAATTGGTTTAGATATGTGGTCAAAGAAGGGTGTGTGAATTGTGTGCCGTTAGATTAACTAATTGTTGAGAAGGTAGGAGCCGCGATGTTAATTTGAGGGTTTTTCCTAATTTCGTCCCCCTTCATGTTTTTAAATTCGAGTGAAATTTATTTGTGATACTTGCTTGAAAGGCTAAATACTCATCTTAAAAAAATAATGATAAAGTTATTAATTTTTGTTTCAAGTAAATTAATATTCTTTCTGAGTTTTGCTAAATTCATGTTTTTAATTTTCTTTCACTACATTCGACTAATTATGTTCACTTTTGTAATGATTTTTAGTAAATAATATGAATAAAGTTGAAAATTAAAAAAACAAATTAGAAAAATCGTAATTACCTTATTTTTTATCGGAATTTAGTATGGGGACGAAATTAAGACCACTTTTTTGAATTCGCCAAAAATTCGTACTTTTAAAATTAATTTTTTGGGGTAGGTACTAACAATTGATTATACAGGCGATTTGGCTTGGTTTCCAGGTAAAGGGGTGTTCAACAAAGGTAAAAATTTTTCAACAAATGTCAAAATTTGGAGTTCTTATGTCATTTAATACGGTCTCCAGGTATGAAAACGCAAAATCAACGTGGTCGAAGTGGTCGAATTGGTATACGACGCCCGCACGGATTGCCGGGAGGTTCCAGGTTCGAATCCTGGCTGGGGTAATATTTTTCGCAATAAAATTACATTATTTAAATAGGATGTTTATGTATATAACATATATATAAGCGTCGAAATTAACATCAACAGACCAAAACCCATGGTCGTAAATATCTTGACGATAATCGAACCAAAACCAATGGTCGTATCGTCATGATGGTAGCCAATTGAGTCAATTAAAATAAGACATTTTTTAATTGTTAAAAAAAGAATGTTTGAAGATTTTAAGGTACAAATTTCAAGATTCTAACTATATCTCAACGGCAGATATATGGGATCAAAAACTAGGCGTACTCTTGTCCCACATGACACACTTGTTCTTGTAATCAATTCGTTATACCTCGCAATATTTCGAGGCAAAGAAAATGGCTAATGAACATCGCTTTCAATAAAGATAAGGCACAGATAATGGGAACGAGCAAACAAAAGCGAGAATTTCGAGTTTTATCCAACGGCGGGATAGCAGAATCTCTTCGTGAAAAAAAAAATCTTCGCTGTTTCGACCCTTCGAGCTCAGTAGGAATTTAAATGCTGCGATTGGCAAACGGAGAAGGGCTGTAAGAACGAAGAATAGCCGTAGGAAATGAGACGCTTTGCTCACGAGCATTGCCCTGAAGTCTGCCAGCGAAGGATTATAGCTTTTGACTATAACTTCCGAAAGTGGCGAGGCAAGCGGGTTGAAACAATCGATGGCCCGCCTTCACGTGCCGGGGGAAAATTAACAAAATAATTCACATGCCACGGCGTTAAAAGCACCGACGGGACCGGTGCGCGCGGCGGCGCCATAAACGCTGATGTGATTTACGTAGGGTGTTCCTAAGTTCTCTCAGCGCGCCTCTATCCACCAGCTGCGCTGCCGTTCATCTTCAATGCCTAACTACTTCCGCGGTAGCTGCGTACATAACTAGCGTCAATAATTGCGGCACCTTAGTACAGTCTACGGGGATCGATATTGCGGTACACCGTTCGGAGATTGTTATACTTGTACACAAGTACACATATGGCGCGACTTGTCCCACCCCATGCGTGTAAATACGTCTACAGAGAGATTTGAAACAAAAAGTCCATTTTAAAGACGGTTACAGAAAATTATCATTTAATTTAATTCAAACTGGAACATTCGTGTTTTGTCTTAATTTATGCGCTCTATATTTTTTAATTTCTTTTCCAAGAAAGAACTGACAGAGATGCTGCTTTTACCGAAGAAAGGGATTTGTGCACCTCAATAATTTCCTCTTAATGATACATGGGGTTTACAGCAAGAATAAGTTTACAGCAAGTTCATAATTTACGAGACTCACCACAAGTATGAAGTCATGCGTAAAATGGACTTTTAAAATTACAAACTTAGTTCGCTCTTGCTCGGAACATCATTACGACCCAATGTTCCAGAAATACAAAATCCAACTTGCAACAGCAGTTTTCAAACTAGCGCGAAGCGTCGCATATTTTCTGAAACCGTGGAGTTTTTGCGAAACATGGATATGTCTTCCTGGGTGTTCCCCGCGAAATAAAGAGCACACAAACGCGAGTCGTGTGAAAGGAAATAGTGAAGAGCGCTATCAGCAATCCCCGCGCCGTTTCTTGCCGTAACAAATGGGACGCGAGTTTCCTGCGCGTTCCACGGAAGTGGAAGATGCATAATACTTCAATGTTCAGCATGATGGAAATCGAGTGGCCAGCGAAACACCGGTTCCGAACGAATGACGAGAAAGAAGCTGGTGGACGGAGGATGCACGCGGACAGACGGGGATATAGTGAATTGTGTGATGAGAAAATCGATTTGGACGAATGCAACCCTCGGCGTGCACCGACAAACCGTTTCATCAAATTACGCGATTCGCGCTCGTAATCAAAATAAAACATTCCGTTATGGCGTTCAGCATGTCGTCAAACATTTCATTGTGACTGATACACTATATCAAATAACTTTAATCCTCCTCCTCTCGTATAGCGCGTCGATACTGCATTCGATTCCGTCTCAATTCAATCAATTGTGACGTAAGACAATAAACTGTGAGAAATCGACTGATCTCGAATTAAATTTTATCTCCTCGCTGGAATTGCTTTAAGAGAAAAATAGGAGAATCGGCATATACAAGAATTAAGTGGAAAATATAAAAACATAACTAGCACTTTTCGCATATTTTCTGAAATCTGCGAAAGAGTTAATAGCACTTTTATCATTTAACATTGTTTTCTCTTGCCTCTTTGATATTATTCTCGAAAAACGCGATAGCCCGCGTAAAGGTTTCGCGCATCAAGAGTAATATTCGTGCTTTCTTAGGAGTCTGTTTTCTCGGGATAAATTTCAACGCGCGCGGCGCGATACGCGCCGGTTAAGCGGGGCAACACGGCAATGCACTTAGGATAATGCTCAATTTTTAAGCTCGAGCAAAACTTCCTTGTTATTACTGAGCGATTGAGACGCGTTATCCAACGTCGCGTATAAATCATGCAAGTCGCGCAAAAGGGAATTTACGTTCGAGTTCGTCAGTTGTCTCGAGAGATCAATGTTCCGATCCTACGACGCGCTTTGACGTTCAAATATATTATTCACGTTGCTTATAATTTTTCTATCGTGTATACGAGAGACTGCATATCTTTTTATAAGCCACTTTTTCTTTAACGAAAATTTGTTTGAGCATCATCGTCATAATTAAAAATATAAATAATAATTTATAATCCCTGATAACGGAAATATTTCATCGTACGGAATACCGACGTTTTGCAATTAATTTATTTTCAGTTATTTTGCTTATATTTTTATAAATCACACATATTTCTAAAACACCTATGGATACATGGGACTTTACACCCAATGGCCGATCTCCCTCGTCTCGTACTACTACTTTTTACTTGTTTGTCAAAGAGAAGCAAGGAGAACGATCAATCAATCGCGCAATCGAGCGTACGAAGCGTCGAGCGTATCAACGTTTAAGAATCGATAACTTAATGGCCCCGATGGCCATCCGACGGTCGCGAACTCTTTCCTACCTTGACCTCGGCCACCGCCGATGACCTTTCCTCTTCGCCGCGCCGCCACTTCCGATCCCTGTCTCCATCCGGCCGGTGGTTCCTCACGAGGCCGTTCAGACTGCGATAGGAGAGCAGCCGACACATATCGCTGGTGAGATCGGGCAGGCGGCGATCTTTGCTGCAATCGCAGTGGAACTTGCGCTGTGGCATCGCGCGACACACGCACACACACGTATACAGTCTCCTGCTCACCTCGCGTCGTCTTTGACATTCACCATTTTTCCCAGGTTGATAATAAACCTCGGGACCACTTCAATTAAACTAAAAAATTCGACGTGCCGTTCTTTTTAATTCACAGAAGAAGAATTCGTTGTGTATATTATTGCGATTTCGCTCGGGATGTTAATTTGGCATTGTTTATTAACACACCGCATAATAAAAAAATATAATTGAGAAATGCATTAATTAGCGCAGTTGAAAATAGGTGTGGTGGTTACAAAACATGTTCTTTGATGTCACAACCCTTGTGACATCCCTTTATATATATTTTTGATCGAGTTATAAAACGCACGCTGTTTTATATCAAAAGGATATTTTCAAATAATAATTAAATAATTATTCGTTGTTTATTAGCGTGTAAGTAATTTGGAAATTCCAGAGAAATTTGCCGGGTTTACAAATGCAATCCGTTCGTCGTTAAAACGCATACTTTCTTCGATTCACCGTAGAAATACACGGACGATCGAGGACTGAGAGAAGAAACGGAGAGTAATATAAAAAATAATCCGCGAATGAATTGTCAGAAAAAAAGGAGAAATATCGTTAGAAATGCCGAGAGAAACTGATCGCTGAAGATGGATCGCACACATTATTAACACACTCATGACGGTCACCGACACCAACACTGACAATGAGCTTCCCGTTTATCTATGCCTTGTCGGTCGTCGGTGACCGTCATGGGGCGACAGTCAAATAAATACGTCTCACGTATTACATTTTTGTGTAATTCAATTTTGTAAATTTACTATTATAAATTAAATGTTTCATTATTCTTCTTAATATAAAATATAATTCAATTGGAATGAACGAAAAGTCAAAAATTAAAATACGCTTGGCGGTGAATGTGTTAAGCACGCGTTATATTTCTTGTATTGCTTTTATATGTTGATTTGTTCAAAAAGTTATTGATTATCCGAATGCTTATGCAGAATTATACAATCAGGTACTTAATCAATTTAATTTCAAACATGTAAAATGTTATCGGATAAGATATCCGAATTCTAAATAACATTTTGTAGTCGCCGAATCGCAATCAAGCTCGCAATCAAACTCGTTACAGTTAGTCACGAAATTGATAAATTGTTTTTTGAGAAAAATTTAATAAAATTGTTTAAATAATTGTTTTTTTTTTTTATTATATTGGAAAGAATAGAAGGAAAAAAAGAAAGTTGGCATGCAAAAATATTTTTATAAGTTGTACAAGTAAGTTGTATACTATCAGATAACATGATACCAATAATATATTTTTAAAATAATGCATAAGTATGCATATTCAAATAATTTTTATTTATATCGACACAATTGGCAATAAATAATATAACGTTCTGTCACGATGTTTCGACCCAAACCAAGGGTTGAAACGTCAGAACGTTATATTATTTACTTGCCAATTGTGTCGATATAAATAAACACTATTTTTTGTTAAATAATATTGGCGGATCAAACTCTTATTTCTTGGGTAAATAATTTTGTAATGTATAAAATGGTTGATCAACTTTGTAATTTATTATTTATAAAAAGTCAAAACCTTACATTGCCAATAAACATTTAGCAAAGGAAATATCGTGATAGAGCATGGGAAAGAATTTAACGAGTGTCGAGTAAAAAGCAGTCGATAAAGTCAATGAGAATGTATTCCTGGTGACGAAACGACGCAATTCAATCGAGTGTTACAACACGATCGCACAAAATTGGGACGATCGAAAAAGATGTCTCGAGGCTACGCTGCTGTTTGGCACCGTTCCGTGTAAATCGGCGAAACCACTTTTCGCTACGTTCACAGCCCGGTATTTACCGACTACCTTTTGCTCGCTTGCCTACATCAAATACTTACGAACAGAATCCTATAACAATCGGTATAAAATAAGTTTTAATAAGTGTCTTTAAACGCATCAAGATAAATAAGATTTAAATGATATTATATTAACAACCAGGTGAATTTTCAAATGTATTAAAAGAGTTTATATGTTTCTAAATGATACTTTTAAATACCTGAGGTAATGCTCCTATTATTCTTGAAATTTTTTCACTTTTTTAAAATGTAAAGCAAACTATATGCTTGAAAAATTTATCGATTTAATTGGATCGTGTCTTATCTAAAAGCATATGTTAAAATATACACGCACTGCGGCAGTTTGAAAAACGTGGCACAAGTACATCTATCGAAACAAATGTATTTTTTATTTGATTCTGCTACAACTCCCGGCGAATCGACCGATGACCCACGGAAAAAAAGAACAATGAAAAATACACGGCTGTTTTTCCTGGAGCGGTTTACTATCCGCGGGAACGTCGTGAAAAATCGCGCGATGATCCACGAACGACTGGAGAGCGATGTCGAGCCGCGGGCAGTTCGTAGTTCGACGTTCGAGAAACGTTTAAAAATATCCGGGAACGTGAACGAGGTCATTTTGGGAAGACAAGGCGCGGAGGCCATCGGAAGGTTGGAATTTACATAAACGAGGTCGAGAGCACGACTAACTCGGCGTGTGCAATTTTGGATGTTAAAGAGAATGTCGGCGCTTATTGATCCTCCTCATTTCTTCGATACTTAATATTCAATCTACAATAAGTAATCTATAATTTTTAGTAATGTTACACGTGTAAAATGATTCTTCAGTTACAATGTAGCGTCAAACTTTTGACGCTAAATGCCACGACATTATATATTTATTTTTATTTTTTAGCGTCATATTATATATTTTACATTTTTCTTTTTTCATTTTTTTGAGGACAATATTGAGTTTTATATCCACGGATTATGTGACATAAATTATTCATTTATAAAATTTATATGATGTTTTATAAAAGCCGGAAGCATGACAATTCTACCAATAATGCCAAAATATTTCTTCCATCGTGCATCGCGCGTTGATTTAACGATGTATAATTACGTTTTTATGATCATGAGATTTTACAGCTGGTAACGAATAAAAATACGATAAGTATCACGCACACACGGCGATGAGTTAGAACCACAAGTTGCAATTTTTAAAAAATTAGGTTTAGATGAAAAACCGTTCACGTTTATCGCGTACTTAATTATGGCGTGCAAAAATGCAATTGTCGATACAAAAAAATTACGTTAAATTGACACGTCTGATAGAACGCTCAAACTCTTTATTTTCTAACATTAGTGAGCGTATGTTTTTTGTCTTTGCAAACACAAATTTTTAATTTTTATTAATTAGAGCTTATAGCTAGTTATTATTAGTGGTAACGCGATTCTGACAGATCTATTCATAATATTACTTATTTGAATACGTAAAATCTACTCCGTTTAATCATTATATCTGGATTCGTGTCTTCGTTTCAAAGACAGCGTGCGGAAACGAAGCACGGAATTACGCGCGCCTCGGCTTCTTCTCATCGACGTAGCGTAGGAACACGATATAAAGGATAATCCAATTTCGGAGGCTTTCTCTCCCGTGATAGCGGGTCGGGAAAAGACAAGGGCAAGCTCATAAAGTTCGCGAAGGCCCACGGGAGCGCAATACTCTGCCGGGCAACAACGAAGAGAAAGGTGAAGAAGAATGAAGATTTTCTGGAAGATTACGGATGTAATGCGCATTACGCAACTCAGTCTCTTTGCCCGTTTCTCCTAACGATCCTAATTATTTCGCTTACATCGACGTTCCTAAGATTGCCGCTGAAGAATTTACAGGTTCTCTAATCCTCACTCAACGGATTCGCTGTTATTTTAATCTTAATGTAAGTATTGACGAATTAATCAATCTAAAATCTTATTTATATTTGTGTTGTATATAGGCTTAATAAATTAATTAATACTAATAATATATTTATAGCTATTGTATTTTGACGCTTATTAATCATACGCCTATATAATCTATTTAATATTAAGATAGATGTACATTGTTAGTACATTGTAAAAAATTTAATTGATTCTCTCAACAAATTTCATTTGCCAGAGATTGTATATGCCGAAAAACCGGAATTTCGCGTGTAACGGACGGCAATTAAAGACGGTTGCGGTGCAAGATAATCCGGGAAATTACAAATTCGTTCGACTCCCTTTCCATCCTTTGGGACAATCCTAATTAACTCGGTGCTACCGCAGCCCGAAGAGGATATCCTTCGTTCGCCGGTTCACGAAAACGTGCTTGACGATCTAGTTAGTTCGACCCGGAAATTTGGTGCTGTCCCCAACGGAGCCGGTGTAACATAGCTTGCACAAGATGCAATTTAAATAAAGTTGGCCTTTAGATAACTAAAGTAAAACTTTGCTGTGTTGACAAATTGAAAAATATATAATAAATAAATAAATATATTAAGAGAAAATGTTAGCATATTGTAAAAATTTAAAAAATGTAAAATTTTTCTGATATTAAAAAGAAGCACTTTCTTGTGTTAATAATTAATCAATTTTAATGTGTTGATATCGTTACGAATATCTATATTTAGCTTCTATACACAGAAACTCATTTAAGTTAATTTAATTTAATTTCGCTAAAATTGTTAAAAACAAATAAATCGATTTAACTTTCGTTAAATATGTATATAATTAATGTTTATAAAAACGATATTATAAGATTTCGATATTATAAGAATAACATTCTATTTTCTTATTTCTTCACATTATTGTAACACTAATTAATTATTTGTGAAATGATTAATTATACCAAGTATTCGCACAGTAAAGAAGCAAAAGAAGGAATGTTTGATAAACCTTTTGCGCAAACATGTGAAAAATATCTAGAAGCAATCCTTAACGAAAAATCTCTTGTAGAAAGTGAAATATCGACAATTTCACTTCGAGACTGACAAAATTAAGGTGTTACTCGTGAGGAGCGTGTCAGCAACGATCGTCGATCATGAATATCCGGCAAGTGTACTACGAGGAAATGAACGCGATTCAAATACCAGCGGCTGCTAATGAGGACAAGAAACATGGAAACGGAATCATTGCGTTAATCAGGAAACGTCTATGAAGTTAATGAATTCTTCTTTGGCAAATGGCACGAGGCGCCGGCTTAATAACCACGAACCTAGTAATTATCCTTGCGCTAATTATCCCTAACGAAATTCTACCGACGTAATTAATATATTGTAAGCATGATTAATGTCATTAACCAGAAACCGCTAGTGTACATACGGCTGCTACAATTGCATACGTAATTTAAGGTGTAATTTGCGAAGCTACATACATATTAAGTGCTCTGCTTTTCGAATAATGAAAATGTTTGCTTTCTTTCTATCATAGATATATCTATTATATAGTTTTAGAAGAGATAAAGAAAGAAAAGAAGTTTAAATTTATAAAATCTTAAATGTGACTAAATAACTATTCTTGCAATCTCATTTGTGATACTATTGTAAAAAAACATACGCTCAATAATTATAATATACATTAATTTTAAAGATTACGATTATTTTTAACTGTACTTCAGTCACTCTTGAAAAAAAATGCGATATTTCGAAAATCCAACGGCAGTCAGTTACGTTTGGACACTGAAGTTAAAAAATTGCGAGGAAAACTTTAATATCGCGAGAGAACATGCGCGATGAGAAGTTATCGGGAGACGCCCGGTATAAAAATGAGGGAGTTCCCGATTTATATTTCTGCCGTTGAAAAATAGAGAAGCATGTCTCGTGCACCCCGCAAAGTCCGAAGTTGCTTCGCGACAGCACAACGGAGTTACGTGAAGCATCTTTCCGCGTTACAACGTTTTAGAAACATTTTACGGCTTCGATCTTACATCCCTGACACATTTCACGTTTCTAACAGTGTCATCGTTGTCGCATTACCTACATGTAAGCTTTGTAAAAACGCCAATTCATAAACTCAGTCCGCAGCGGAAGCTGGAATTTCTTTTCGTACGGTCGCTTAACTTAATCACATCGCAACGAAACACGAACGGAAGCTTAATAGGGAATTAAAACAGATTACGTCGCTGATAAAATGAAAAAGTTTTCTAATTAACAGCGAAAATTCTTCGCGGAATCGTCAGTGGCCGCGAAAACAATTCGCAAGTTTGAAATAATTCGTTGAGGAGGAATAATCTTGTCACAGGTGGTTTTGTTATCTCGCGAAAATCATTATATGATTTCGCTGCGAAGTAATAAATTGTCAATTTATTATTTATCATTTATTGAAGATTCTTCGATATGCACAGATGCTTGCAATTACGAATTTATTTCACGTCTATATTTTTAGCATGCAATATGCTTGGAATGTATTTATATGTATGTTATATAATTATATTATTTAATTAATTTTATGCAATCATTATATGATTACGCTGCGGAGTAGTAAATTATCAATTTATTATTTGTCATTCATTGAAGATTCTTCGATATAATGTACAGATGCTTGCAATTAAAAATTCATTTCATATCTATATATTTTTTATATGCAACGTGCTTGAAATGTATTTATATGTATATGTTATATTATTTCATTTAGTTTATTGTATGCAATAATTAAATTATGAAGAAACTTGTTAGTTACTGGCGTCACTAACAATAAATTATTTTGGACGTGAAGAAAACAAGTTCTAATGAAGACGCCCGAGAGTTTCACGGATAAAATTAAGATTCTAAATTGTTCTAAACTCTCTACTATTCTGCGCGCGACATCCCACATTTATTCTCAAAGTCAGTTTATTCTAAATAAATTAAAATTATATAATTTTGCTCTTTGAACGTTGCGTCGTTGATTCACAAACAAAGTACTACATCCATATCATATATTGATAATTTTACTAACAAATTTTCAAAGTATTTTAATGCTAGATTTTCATAATATACAATATACATAACTTATACAAATTATGGATATTTATTTAATATATGTATAACGTATTATTCAATTTGCTCCAAATTTAGCATCGGCTTTTTGATGCCAGAACAGATTCAGGTACGAAATGAATATATTCGCGTGAGAGAAGTCAGGTTGAATTACGGATTCCGAGGTAAAAGCAAGCGCGCGAGCGGGACGCAACGCGATGCAGCTAAGAATTTCGAAGTCCAAGCCCGTACGTAACGCAATGTTCCCGCAATCCGCTTATTCCGGCCCAGAAATTCTTGCCACCGCGCCGCCCGGAAACTGCAAACGGTTCGTGCCCTCGCGCGAGGCGAGGCGACGTTCTCGCGAATTTCTTTCGCGGAGGGGAAACAACGACGGCCATATCCGGTCGCGCAGTCGTTGCTGACCTAATAACGTTATCGCGTACACCGCGAGAAACAATGAGCGCGATGCATCAAAACAAACGACGGCGACTAGACGCGCCCGAGAAAATTACTGGCGTCTCAATAAGAAAGGAAAATTTCATTCTTCTCCTGTGCGAGCGGCTTTATCGCGCCCGGAGTATAATAATTTTCTCTCTCGCGCAAAATTGAGGTAACAATGGAGTACGAGCGAGGATAAATAACGCCCGAACTGACTCTATCCAGTCCACCATGGGAATTCCTGGAGATTCTTATTAAGATTCTCCGCTATATCCGTCGCGCGGGCAATCTATCTTAACCCGTTTGCATTCCGAAATTTTGGTATTCAGAATGTTAATTTGGCCAAAATCAATTATATTTTAACGTTATTTTTTTTATTTTGTAGTAACTGATGTTTGTAGTTTTCTTAGAGAAAGTATAATCGATTTTTCCTATATCCGAGGGATATAAGAATGATCTGACGAGTCAGTGAAGACGGATAATGTGCTGATAATACGGTTATATACGTGGAAAAATGAAATCAGCGGATTTTACGGCAAACTTATGTTCCGTTACGTAACGTAGATATCGCAGAACAAGCGGTAACTTCGCTTAAAGACAAACATTTCGCGGAAAACTTTTCAAGCGCTTGTGCCAGCTGCCGTAGTAAAAAGTTATATCGGGAACTTTTCTTCGGGATCCTAATATCCTACGAGAGACTCTATCGTTTAAGACAAAATCTGGCGCAATCGTTTCGGCCAGATGTACTTGACTCTTTTAACTTTTCCACTGACCCGACTGGACCTCTCGTTGCAGCGAAATAGGCATAAAATATTCTAAATATATAGCTGTGTGACAGCAGCAAATGTATAGGCTCACAAAACGCCCTAAATAAAAGAAATAATTTTTCTAGCTTTAATTATATTTCCGCAATATTAATTTCTAACTTATATCCAAAATTAAACTACAATTTTTTTTGGACAATATAAGAAAACTATAGATATCTGAAATTCAAGCATTGTAAGTTCTGTCTATTAAAAATACTACGTTCTTTATTATAGCAGTCTCTACAAGATTTTCACAATATTAACACCTCGATCGAATATTCAATAAATAGCACGGTTAATTACTCGCGTTGTACGAGGACTAGCGATGCGTATGTGTTATATACCAGCATATTTACGGTCGTCGCGCATTCTGTCTGGGCGTTGCCGATAAGATCGTTAAATTCCGCCGTTCTCTCTAATCGCGGTGCATCACCGATGTTAAGCTGCGAGCGCGTGTTGAATGCGATAAGTGCCACACACCCGGATACCTCGGCGCCCACGGATGAGTGTTCTGTCGGTCGGACGAACTTGATCCGTAAACAGACGATGCTCATAAAAGCGCATACGCCGTCGTTGAGCCACCTGCGAAACGGCAGGCGCTCTAAAACGAGCGCGAAACCTAGGGGAAACTAGGCACAAAAGTAACACGGGATAAATGTAACAAACGCGATTATTAAACATTTATCGTTCTTGTATGAATATGTCTGCTGCTATATCACGTCTTAGGACGTGTCTTAAGCGGACAAACTAGCAGCAAACAAATTCGTACAGGAATGATAAGTGTTTAATAATCACGTTTGTTACATTCATCCCGTGTTACTTTTGTGCCTAGTTCTCCCCTACTGTGGCCTCGTGCGTGGCGGCGCAGCACCGCGGGTCGCGACAAATTAATTGGCCCCGATTATCGCTCGTCAGGACGTTGCTTCAATTAGTCTCGCAATACGTATCGTGTATGCACCTGCATGAAATTCCGACGCGCCCGCCTTTCGCACTCGTAATCGAAAAACGCGCGCGCGCACGTGCATGAGATACGCAATCCTCCTCGCAAATGTGGAGTGCAAGATCATTACGAGTAGAAGTACGTCTCCCTTTCGACATGGAAAATTTCTGAATTATATAAAAACGGTTTTGTTTTATGCTAAGATTATTTCTGAATTTCAGTATTTGCATTATTTTTGCTAGTTGTATATTTTATCCCATTTACAATATGTATTTTCAGTATAAGTTATATGTATGTAATGAAATATCTTTTGTATTTTTTAAGAATATATGTTTTATAAATAAACGCTTTTGTTGTTGTTTTGTTACTTGACATGTTAATTTTCGTACGTGCTTCTTTGCAATTTCCAATTCTAATAATCAGAGAAAATCACGTAAAAATTTAAATGTGTATAAAAAAGTAGTTTTATTTCGCCACAGAGATCTTTGCGCGTTGCTTTCCGGTAAACTTAACAACGTTACGCACGCACACATATATATGTATAGAATCGCAAAGACTCGAGGCGATTCGCATCGCGGCCTTTCGATGACTCGTTATTTTTGCTAATGGCGACATTAGCCGCTCGAAAAATTACGATCGTTACAAGCTACCGCTCGCCCGACGCGCAAGGCTAAACGATGGCAAGATGAAATCACGAAAGCGTGAACAGGCAGTGGTAAAATGCGCTCTAACGGTTAACTATCGTCTCGAGACAAACTAACGACGAAGTAACGACGAGACGTACCTACAACGATGGCCCGGCCAATTTTCCAGGACGCCACGGAATAATTGCGGCCGGAACGGCCGAGTATAATGATTATCGCATCGTCACGCGATGCTAAGATATATCCGGTAAGATATATCCTACGTGCTCTCGTGACAAGGTAAGGCGCCGATAAGAAGTATACCGGAAATCTGATTCACCGATAACGTCACATGAAAGATATAAGAGAAATGTCAATTCTCATTGTCTTTTAAATCTATATTTTCCTAAATAATAGTTTATTCCTTTTGCTTATTTTACTTTACTTGCTAAAATAATCGCTTATCGTATTTAAATTACTTGCAGTGCATGACTGCGCATCAATAATGGACTCTAAATGCATTTGTGCAAAATGTCAATATAGGATTTGATTATAGCAATGCTTCGCATTGAAAAAAATTCTGTTATTTTATTAACAAAGTAAATATATTGCAATTAATACAAGCCACACGCTATTATTTACTGTGCAAGCTTACGCTGCTCGGAAGTAATTATATCTCTAACGCACAGCTGCGAAAATTAAATCACGTAAATTCACGTTAATTTATCTCGATACTATCGCACAATGTTTAGTTCGAGCACGATTCAAGCGCGGTAATCGAGCGTCAGCTGAGACGGTCGCAAATTACACGACGCGATTGTTGCGATTGTTGAGGAATGGCGCGCGACACAATGCGGAAAACTCGACGGTGAGTATACCGCTGACGTAAACCTCGAAGCATGTTGACTTTGCATCGAATGGTTTCAACCATTCACTCCTCGTTATCCGTTCCGTCGCGAATGCCGCATTTCGATAAGCCGGCTCGAGCTATCGTGTACCGAAAGTTTCGATATAGCTGAACAGTGATACGCCACGGTTTCATTGAAAAATACGAAAAAATTTTTCCTCGATATCTCCCGACATTGTTTATAAGGTTTCACAAATCTATTTTTATGAAATTTATAATAAATTAATTATTAAAATTAATCGAAATTATTTTCGGCCTTTAAAATCGTTTCGGCATATAATTTCCTTTTTATGGCGTATAAGACTTTACTTTAAGCATTAAGATAGCCGCTATTTTTTAAGAAACACGTTTTGCTTTATCTTTGAATGGCCACTTCAGTGTAAATCCTAACAATGGCAATCACGTTTGATGGGAGCGCGCGTGTTATGGTAGAACAGCAATTTTAGAAACGGTTAGCGTGGTGAATCGTGCTTGCATGACGAGTGTTCATGAGAGTCATAAAACGGAGTCATGTCTCGAGTTCGTGGGTCAACTTGGTCGAATGCACGCGTAACAACTTTTCGGCACAACTTTCGGCTATAACTACGGCGAGTACTACTGCGTCTGCAAAGCGAATTGTCGTTCAAATCGTGACGAGGTTTAGGTTGACTGCAAGCTGAATAAATGCAAAGCATCGGAGGATCTCTTGGGATCTTCAACAAGATCGAGTTATGCAATCGAAAATATTGTAGGTAGATTGAAGCATTTCTTCGAAGCTTGATTATATAAAATTTTTAAATAAAATATGGTAGTTTTTCAAATAAATATTTGATTGGTAATAAATTATCAATTTAGAAGTGTCTAAAAATAATTAGTTGTCGTAATACTTGACTATTTACATTAAAAGAAAATTGAGTATTGTAGTATCAAATAAATATAAAGTTAAAGTTAAAGCAAATAATGTCTTAGTCTTAATAGCCGAATATAATTTTAAAAAATAGAAAAAGAGAAAATTAAAATCTGTACAATTTTATAAATGAAAAAAACTTTTGAATAATTCAATAAGATAATTGTATTACATCGTGAGATCGTAAATCAAATAAAAAATGTCAATCGCGTCGTTTGCATGCTGAAATATGCAGCCGAGTGAAAGGAACAGTAAGCACTCTCAGCGCAACGTGAAGTGTAATGGCAGAAAATGTATGGTCAACAAATGTGAGTTTTGATGTTCCAGCGCAGAAATTTCACTCATGTTATTGCTAGCAAAAGTATTACGAAATGGTACTACGAGATAGCATTACAAAATGGCACTATACGAAGTACGCAACTCGCATGTTGAACGAAGTATTTTGCGAAACATCTCGTTATTAAATAAAGTAAAGAGAATAAAAAGGATTTAATAAAGATTAGTGGTACAAAAAGGAAATGTGGATCCACGCGAAAGGGGATTTTCTTATATTAAATCAATGAATATATTCTCTTTTCATGAAAAAAAATATTCCGTTATTAAATTAACTCTCAGTTTATATTAAGTAAAGGGAAATGTAATCAAACAATTTTTCATGTTTAAAACAAATTTTAATACTTTTTCGCCGTTAAATTCATAAAGCGAACGACGAGAAAAACGGGAGAAGGGAACCTCGGAGAGTACACGTAGCACACACTTTCAGATCGTAATGCGGCATTATAACTCAGCGACGGCCAACGTCATGCCATTATTAAAGTGGATGCAGCGAGAGGTAGCGGCGCGCGGTGCTGCAAAACGTTGCCGAATAATCAACGCGGGTCCGCGCGTCCTCGCAAAACGGCGGCTAACGAGAAACTTGGACACAAAATTATGTGCAAGTCGAAAGCGTTCCGGAAACTACCTTACGGAATCTCCCGGCGCGGCAAGATTCCGCTCGAGAAAGAGCTCGTATTCGTCGCCGCCGTGAAACTTGCAGCCGGCCTGCAGTCGCGGAACTTGCGACTCTGAGAAGAGATTGCACCCCCAGCAGCACACTCGGCTGTCCGTTCGCGGCAACGAACGTTGCTATTATCGCCGCTGGCTACACCGCTGGCCACTCGTACGCGCCTCGCGAACGGAATGACGTTATTAACGAGCTCGTTATCTTGCCAAATAATAACTGCCGTGACGAACGACTGCGCGTAATAACCGTCACGATAATTGCGGAGACAAAGCGGCCGGGCAAATTCCCAGACGTGAGAATTATGCATTCTCTCGCGTCCGCTGCACTGACGGGGGGTTAATCTGTGCGCCGATAACGGAGTATACCTTCCGCTGCCTGATAAGAACTAAGCGAAGACCTGATAAACTAGACGAATATACCATTTGTTTCATTTCCTGTACTTGCGACGGTTCTAAAAATTAGTTTAACTTTTTATTCTATTTTTTGCAACTTATAATGTTAATTTATTACTGGGGAAATATTACAGGAACGCTGCAGCATTACGAGCATTACGTTAAAACGAAAAGTTCGGAATTATTAATTAAGCCAGAATTAATAATACTAACTAATTAACACCCTACACACAAATAATAAATCAAAATTTCAAATATTAATATTTTATATGTAAAAATTCTCCATTGCTTTACTCTCATCTTTAAGGTAGTTGTATCGTAAATCGCAATTCTTAAGAAAAATTTGAAACTTTTACTATCGTATATGTTAATAAATGTGGTATCTACACGTCTGTACAACTTAAAAGTGATTGACCATCCCAAACGCGAGATAATCGCTATCAGAAATTGCATTTTTTATATGTACTGCATACACAAAGCATACGGAAATCTCGTATTTTGAATTTTAATAATTAGAACAAATCTTAAGAAAGTGATGAAAAACGGATATATACCTAGTAGAAGAACACTTTACAAATACTAGTAAAAAAAACTGAAATTATTGACCACTTAGATTTAGAAATACAATAATAAATAGACCTCAATTTTCACAATTATTCGACGTAAAGAAGCGAATGGAGGAGAAAAATAAAAGAATAGTATTTTGTTCTGCGTATGAGAGACAGAACTATTCAAAAGTTTTCAGCCTGTAACCGTAAATAGTCGGATGTTTTCACGTCGATTTAGAGTATCAAATTTTGGATCGTATTGTCGCGATACAACTACCTTAATGTGTAATTATTGTCAAATGATAAAGAATTTAACTTGGATGTTAAACAATTGGGCGTGAAAGTATCTTACAAAGTTCTGAATTGCAAATTACGTTGCACGGACATCGAATAGACAGAATAGACTTGATTTGACTATGAAAGAAGACTCACACGGTTAATTAATTCTGTATGTATCGTTTAAAGTTGCACGATCACGCTCTGGACTGCGCTCTCGTCTGGATACCAATCAACTTGTCTCGATTTCCATGCGACCATAAAGTTTTTTGTTCGGGAAATACGGTGTGCATTACCGTTCAAATACATGAAAAGCGCAAATATTTGGTCGAACTGTAATTATCGAAATCTATCAAGAATCATACAAAAACTGGGATAATTGGATTACGGGTGATTTAATAAATACAAACGCGCACGGGACTCGGAGGTTAAAGATTCGCAAGTTTGAAATTTTTGGGATTCAAAGACGGACAAGTTTAACAAGAAGTATTTCAGAATATGATTATTATGTGGTTATCAACAAAATATGTATTTTATTGTTGTCAACAAAGTTAGTTTGTTGGTTAAAGCAGCCGTAAATGTAGTTTAATTTACTAACATTTGTTAACAAATCAGCAACGCTTCTCACTAATTTGCCAGCGAGAACGGTATTATTTTAATCTGTTGTTGCAAGCAGACCTGCCGCGTAATATAGCACAGCAGAAAATTAAACGGCGCCACTAATTTTCTCTTTTGTGCAATATCGGCTTTGCGAGGGTTTCCGTGTTTGTTTGTGGCGGCCTTTACACGCACGAAAATCTCGGCTAACGATGCAAGTTAGCCGAGGGCCACTCACATAACACAAGATCCCTATACACATACGCGCAAATTAAATAGCCAGGCGTATGTGCGAGCACTCGGTCGTCACGACGAAATCTAAACAGGATTTGAAAGCTTTCACGTGAAAACTACGGCGTTTCTCACCGAGGTCCGGAAAAGCGACGTCGGGTTTAATGTAAAGCTCGCGTCTAACACAGCGTAACGTTATATGTACAATGTACACACGCGACGCGTGACAAAGCAACGCGAAACTAAACAAATGCGTTCGTTTACGAAGGGTAGAAACTACGTTATATATTGAAAGTGAATCCAAATTATTTTATAAAGGAGTAGACTTGTGTTCTAATAAATTAATGTTTGCATTAAAATTATTCTTCAATAACACGTCGTAATTTTATTTAAAAAAAAAAAGAATAATTCTAGAGTTTGTTTATGGTAAAATTCCTACTTTACGTACCTTACGTTATACAATTTACTCAAATTATTTAAGGAACACTGATGTTAAGCGCCAATTATGTTATTGTATCAATTATGTGTATTATATATTAAAAAAGAATTCTTTTACGAAGAAAATATTATATTAACTATAACGCACATATAAGATAAATTAATAATTACAGATCTAATTAAAATCTATAATGAATGAGAATATATTTCACGTGTCTAGATTTTACTGAATAAAACTGATAATACAGAAAACACAGGGTGCTCCCCTTGATGTCTACAAAGTATCATCGGTGACGGTAATCAGGTGTAATTTTAACGGTTACTCGAGTACATAATTAGTGCAGATCGGATCGTTTAATTATACGATAGAACGTGCAATCCGTGACGATAGCATTCGCGATATCGATCTAACTGATCCGGCAAGAACACACGGCCTCGATCGAAACCGGCCGCTCGCACGCACGCGCCGCGATTGGTCCGCGGATATATATGCTCTCCGTGTATAATCCGCGATATCGAAATGTCTGATTAAACAGGGATATTGCGTTGCGCTCCAATGCGGCGACGCTCGGAATGTCGCGTTGTATTGCGCGTATTGTAACGTCGGCATATCGTTATGCACGTGAAAATTATCCATCAAATGCCGCGCGATGCCAATAATATAGTTATCAATTGCATATCAATTAAAAGCACGTGAAAATTTAACAATCGTGCGAGAAATGTCGTTTGGGTTCAACGTATCGCGTGCGTCATCGTTTGCATCATTGACGTAATCGCAATTTGTGCAATTGTGCAGTAGCTCATGCCGCTGCAAGATATTGATATCTAACTGCCGGTATATTTTCAATAATGTTATTAATGGAATTTTTAAAATTTTTAATTATTTATAAATATCTTTCCCTAAATTGCTTTCACTTAAAAATTTTTTAAATAATAATTATTCTTTAAATGTAATTTCTTTTCTCCTCATATGTGCATACATAATTTTGCAAGATGTTAAATTTTAATTACCTATAAATCATTAATTAATGTCGCGAAAATCATAACAAACAAAATTTCAATTTCAAATAATTTTATATATACGTCCATAAATCATTAATTAATTTTGCGAAAATTATAACAAATCAAATCGCTATTAAATAACCCACAAAATTCTAATTTTAAATCTTTTAATATAGAAAAGAAAATTAATCTTTCTTTATAGAGTTATAGGATGTCCCAGAATTCCCGAATGGCAATTTCTTAATTGGATTTAACTAGATATTCAGTTTTTATTCCACGGGCACCGACATTCCCGAAGTCAAGCTGATCGGTCTCTCTCGCGTCGCGTTGCTTCTCGATGCAATCTATTCGCAAGTAAAAGTGCACTCGCGTTGCATACCGACATGCGCGGCGTTCGCGCCGACTCTCGTTGCGCACAGAGAGAAAACGAGTTTACAGTGCCAGAGTTTACAGGGCGACACACGCTGCCGTTGCACGTACGTCGCGAATCAAGACGATGACACGTCAATAAATCATTCACGACAACGGCTGGGCGTTCAACATTGTCCCGACAAAATTTACGCGGCACGATGCGGCGATACGGTCGGGCGAAATAGTGCTCGGACAATATCGAGTCGATACGTCGATCGAGAGCCTAGCAGAGATGTTCGTGAACAATGGGATTATTCGGATGGAGTGTTTCGCGCGAGAGGCACATTATACAGGACACTCGCCGTCTGCGCCCTCGATCAATATGGGATCAATTTATCATTAATAAGACTATTGGTACAACAATAATCTTCGAGTTTCAGAGAAGCAAGAAAGTTATATCCCTAAAATTCTCATATGGATATTGCTCAGATATAGGTTTAATTTGAGAGTCAGAATTGTAAGGAGATATCTAATGCATGACGTCCAGTGTTTGGTAAAGTTTTCTTGTTACGGACAAATTAGTTTCAGATGTCACAGAATTAATAGATCGAGAAAGAGATTAACCTAGAATATATATACCGTATATTCTACTTTAACTTACTTCTTGCGATAAGTAGTTAAGGATTAGCCATGTGCAGGCGAGAAGGCATTAAAGTCACCGAACGGTTAAACACGTTCTACGCAATAGCTCGCTGCGATCACTCGTTAATAGATTTAGAGAATCATATAAAATATTCTATTATACTTATTAAAAGAATATTTCATAATTAATAATTAGAAAATATTCTATTCCATTTTTTTTATATAATAGATAGAATATTTTATTATTATTTATTATTTTATAATTAATAATAATTAATAATAGTTTATAATAAATAGAAGACACACACTGCGGAGGAGACACAAACTGCAACAATTCTATTACGAAATCTCCATGTAACCACGACACATCGTCACCGCATAACTCATCGAGAAACTAACCACCGCTCTCTGCCACCGCTCGTACATTCCTTATCTAATCACACTGTCTACGACACATTATTATCTTCGTTGATTAATACTCGGGATGCAGCGCACCGCGTTCGTATTGGTTCCTTTTTCGGAGCGCGTTTACGGAATTACATCCTCCGACGAAGGAACGACAGAGACGAACAGGAGTCAGATAACAGGATTATACGCGCGAGCAGGAGTGTACTCGCGTTAAAGAGCGCGTGGATACTGCATGCAGCGCGCACGTTTCGCTCGGTGAGCGCCGTGGGCGAACGCGGAGCGGAGCGGAGCGATGCAATGCCTACCTACGCGCTCGCGGCTCGAACGCGCCTTCCTCCACGCTGACCTTCCCCAATGCTGTGTCGCGTGACCGCGGCCGTCGGTCGGAGTGTGCCATGCCACGTGCCACACTCCGAGCGACTGTCGCGCGACTCTCTTCAGCTGCATTTTCTTGCGCTTGACTCGTCTGCTGCATCAAGATACACCGTGATCTCCTCCTCTTAATACGAACATCTGTTCCCGAAAGACAAATATCAGAAGAAGAAAACAGGGAAAGGGAAGAAGAGAAAAGGATCGCTCTCATTTTTATGAACAAATTATCTCGCGACTTATTGTTAGTATAATTTGTCCTGACAATTCAATATTAATTGTGATACCTTGAATAACGTGTATATGTAGGACGTGATATAATTTAATTGTGATATGCAATTTTCTGTATAATGTCTCTCTCAAAAGAAGCAAAAAAGCAGGGAATCCAGCAAAAAAATATTCCATAAAATGCAAAAATAATATTGTTAATATATTCTTTATGCGAGAAATAGTTCGAAATGGTGAATAACGTCATATTTTACAATGCATTTTAATAATTAAAGAAATATTTTTGGTAATCCATCTTCCGCACTGTGGATAAATATGGAACGCGTTATCGAACATATTTCTCCGTTATTAAATCATATTACGTGACATGTGTTGTACACAATTATAATTAATAATATATTACCACAAATAATATCTACATTTAATTATTAATTCCTTTACCTGATTTTAAATTAAATGTAATTATTTCTTTTGAGTGCGCGTACCGATATCGGTGGAAAAGGTGGAAATGCCCGGCTCACGCGGAAGATAGGCGCGTCGAGGTTCAATGCACGGTGCGCCGAATCGGGGTTACGACAAATCGTTACACCACACTTCCGCGATCGTATGAAAAAGGGTTTACGGCCCGAGCGATCGTTTAGCTTTAGCAACTCGACACTGCGTTTGCTATCTCGGCTCTAAAATTACACATGTTGTATTTACCAGACAGTTAAACGTCATGCAGCTAGCAGTTCGAGGTCGCGTCTCTCGATCGCGGAAGTGTCGAAAACAACGTATGAAGAGTACGTACGTCACGCGACGAGCTATCTTTTGGAGAAAGCACTTCATTTTGCCTCGTGTCTCGTGCAAATAATTGTATACCTTTGTAAAGTTAAATTTTAGATAAATAACTTAATAAGCATACGTATATGTTTATATAACATTATTGCGTTATACATGTATTTCAATATCCATTTCAGTGAGTGTTTCACTTTATATATCGTCACCAGCACTCATATATATACTATTTTTATTAAAATATTAAATATTATTTTCAAATATCAGATTACACTCAACTCTCTTTTTATGCGGTTTTTCGAAAAATTTTTGCAATTTTTCGTATATGTACAGACATAATTTTAATTCCTAATAATAAATTAATGAAAATTTCTTTCAATTGGACATGTCCCCCCATATTATCATTATTGTAACTCCAATCATATTTCAGCTCGGTTGTCATTGTCAAGTATGATTCGATTATCATTCATGCATATTGTTCGTTCACCCTTTTTCTCTTCAAACTCATTGTCAATCAGCTTTCAATACAAAACAGCGTGCGTATAATTCCTCCCTCTTAGGGGAGAAATCATGCACATGGCACATGCACTTTCAACTGAAGTATATGTGCGTACTAAGCTAGAAACTTGAAGTTCTGCGCAATTGTTTCAGTTCAGTCCTTCCGATAGCATCATGTTTTTACGCAGTTTTTGCAAATAATGCGATTTCTTCTTACGCGGAACGCATATCTACCGCGTGAAAAGAGAGTTGGGTGTATTACTCTTATTACCACAATTTTACAATTCGAATCCAAGTTCCGTACAGTTTCAAAAGCTACTTCGTTATAATTAATTATGAGCGCAGCGTATCGAGCGCAGGCACGAAAGGCATGAAAAACTATGTATGACGGATCCGGGCGCGCGCAACGGCAATAACAAACGCACGATAGTAACGGTGCTCGCGGTATACGAATGCAATGCTTTCGCATTTCATTAGCACGCCGTGGCATACTCGGTAAAGTGCAAAATGAAAGATACTCTCCGCTATTTCGGTATCAGCCGCGTAAAGGAGCCGCGACGAGAGCCCGCGTCGTTCTCACTTGAGCATCTTCGAACGCAACGGAGTAAATTTATCTTAACACGTACGGTCGTGAGGCGTTTACGCTTTACCGTCTCTTTGTGCCTCAAGAATGAGTCCCGGGATTCGCGGAGACGACGGACGTCGTTTTCGCGACCAACCGGTGCCGGTAACACGAGACCGACGTGAAGAGCAAACGACCCGCCGCCTGTATATTCAGTTGCCTCTCTTCGGCGTAAACCCGAAACGGATGCCGAACTGTCGAGGATGCTTCTATTTCGGAGATTCGGTGTAGATCTGTTGCCGTGGAACGCTAATGCTGTTGCTATGCACCTGTTACCATAGAACGCTAAAATTATCAACTGCACTGTGGGCGCGGTTTGTTTCCCCTTTAGAACAAGGTTGATTGATTGTGATGAATGGAATCATTCTGTGCCAAAAGACGATGCTTTAACCCTCGTCGCGAATACGTATGGAAACATCGCTTTTAATTCCGTAATATTTAAATACGACATAGAAAGAAATAGATGTCAATTCGCGGATATAGTGACGCATCATTCTGCGGGAAAGATATTTTTCTCGATACAATTTGATATCTCCTTCTAAATTTCCTTGTCTAATTCTTGAAAAATTATCTTTTAAAAGTTATACAAAAAGAGAGGTATCAAGTACGGCTAAAAATATCCCTCTATTAAAAATTCTCTAAATTCTTTTACAATTAATTTCTTCTAATTTACTTTATAATACTTTGATGTCATATTCATCAAGACAAATTTCATCGAGGCTACTTGATCATTTCTTTGAAACGTTGCAAGATACCGAAATATTGTATGAATAATGATTCATCGCTTAAAATAGCGTGTAACAAAGTGCAACGTTTAAATGTGTTTCATTTGGCAAGTCTCCAAGTAACAATGTGGTATCGTTTACCTATAAACTAATCCTGTCATCTCGAAAGAGGCAAATCGATTGTGTCTTAAGTAATTTTTCTAAAATATATTTATACAACAGGAAGCTAGCAATAATAAATTATAAGCGCTACACATGAATGCAATACTTGCACGAATATTAAGAATTCAAGAAGTCTGCGTATTTTAATTGCAGACAAAAAAGTACGAGCAGTCAAAATACATAGTCAAGATATATATCATAACTTGAGTCTTGCGTTATTTAATTTAAAGTTCAAGTTTTTACGGAATCATGTTTAACGATTAAGCTGTCAAACGTATAGCATAGCGGCTGCGTGTGAAATTGACGGGTTAAGATCGATCTACGATGCAGCATTTTTTCCCCGCGTCTCGCAGATTACGGAAACACTGTAGTCAGGGCAAAAACGACGGGGCGTTTTCAACGTTGAAACTGAACAAGGTTTTATTGGAAAACAGATACGGGTTTTTGGCTCTCGATGGGACATTTTCCGCGGTCACGCGAGCTCAACTCTGTAAAGTAAATAAAAGCGCACTATGCAAATGCAAAAATAGCGTCATTATTCCCTTCGGCCGCGCACCATGATATTCTCTTTTATCCCGAAGCGATAAATAATTCTGCGAGCTTCGCCGGGGGTCGGTGTGACAAAAGCACAGGCTTGTTATTCTCGCGAAAATGGTACGATATGTGTGTGGAAATGCAGACAAAATTAAAAAATGAAAGATTGCGCCGGTCGCCTGCTCGATCCTCTCATGTTTTCTGCGCACTGTCCGGATCCGTGGACATATTCTATATACATCAACAGGAAAAAGCATAAATTCGAATTTTTCATCAAACGTTTCGCGGCGTTTTTTTCGATCGGGAAAACTATTTCCTGATCCGGCTCGCGAAAAGGAAAGACTATATACGAGTGCAAAACCGACAAGATGCAATTAATATCAGCATGTTCAGTGTCTATAGAGATAGTCGTTCTGGCTGCGCTTCACGCGAAATGAAAAGCTGTAGATGCAATATGTTCGCATTTTTCGAGTTTCATAATCGATTGTCGATTGCCGATTGACAAAAAACCACAGACCAACATGTAATTTTTCACATTGGAAATTGCTAAATGGTTTCATATCCGGATAATCGGTCTCGCTGAGCGCGAATATCTCTCCTATGAAAAAATATTATTCGCCGATATTGCATTCTTTATTACGGCGGTTTAATGTAAATCTTGCGATACGCGCACGCACACGCGTACTGACGGCTAATGGATGAGCTATGCCATTGACGTAAATCACAGCATAAATCTTGTTTCCCTTCGCTTCGGTGGAAACGCGATATTTAAAATTAACGTTTCGACAACCTCGAAAGGGAGATACCGCGTGCTCTCTCGATACGCGATAAACTAAACGCGGTGGAAGAGAGGGAACGCGGCATATCCGGATTTAAGCGATCACAATTCTGCGCGAAATAGACGGCGATGTGAATTAAAAATCTCGCAATCAGTTAACGGACAGCTTGATACCGGTGAGATACGCGTAATATCGTATTTAATGTAATATCGACTAACAAGACATACCTAACTATCGGAAATAAATGATAAAGAATAAACGAGATTCGCCGGAAGCATGCGCTCCATGAGGCAGATAATACCCTTCGGTTACGATTATTTAATTATTTCATTTTTCAACATACCAATAAAGCAGATTACAAGCCCTCGATATCGCGCACGTAATCTGGAGATGTTATAGCGCGCGAGAAGCTGAAATCGATCGTGGAGAAGATGCCGCTGTAACACTAGCAATAACTCGAGCTCCTTGATTACCGTATACGTCGAGAGAGGAGAGATGGGATTAAGCTCTCTATATATAACAGAGCGAGGTAATAAATCCCTCCCGCAAAATATCAAAATTCCAATCCGTTCTTGCGTGTTTTTAAAGAAGATTCGTTTGTAATCCAGAAAAGTTTTTATGTTATGTTTGCTATGCAAAACATTTAATTTCCTTATCTCATTCAATTCTCTTGTGTTAATCGGAGACCGTTGAAATTGAAACAGAACGGTTATCGTGTCGCTGCATTATACCGCATCGTTTGACTGGGTAATACTGAACATGTTACGGCGGGCCGGGCGGCACAATAAGGAGCTGAACCGGTTTCAGCTTGTGTCAGCTATGTCTTTATTCTCTATTAGATAGAAAGCTCGCTTGCGCAATACCTTGTGAAACGCTCGAACCAGCTACTGTGTCGAAATAGTAAGTTATACAATAGCGACTGGGCTAATATTCAAATATCTTTATGTACGATCAATAATGTTTCAGATTAAACACAATCTATATCAATTATCCTTTCAACGTTTCCATAAATCGTATTTTTATACACGCGCTGGAATTCGAAAGATGATGGTACATGTATCACAGCGATAAAAATCGGAAGACGTCTGCAATTAATTAGGATTAAGCTTCATTTTCCATTTCCCTTTTATAATGTTTGTATACAGTTATTAAAATAAAAATGGTTTCTCTAATTTAATTTTCTCTCCACGAAATGTGTACGAAATTTATTATATTTACGTTGACTTCGCACAAGTATTGTAATATAACTTTCTGTTAGAAAAAAGAAAATTACTTGAAACGCCATCGCATTTCTATTCCACAGCTATTAACTTCCAATTATACCGAGGGTCACTCTCGCAACGCGCAGCATCGCTCGCTCATCCCGAAACGCTTCCGAGGGAAGCGTAATTCGATTCCGTATCCTAAATTTACAAGCAAGTGCACATGTCCTCGCTGATGCTGCAGGTCAGCATCCCGCTTCGATCGTCCGCGTCGGTTCGTGCCCACCGTCGTCGTAGTCGATCGTCGGTCCGTGTTTTTCCCGCTCGTCTCCCGTCATTGACGTCAGCGGGAGACCCAATTTTCGAGTCGTAACCGGGATGGGCCACCCGCCGGGGTGATTCTACGAGCGAGTGTAACGGAAAGGAAACTATCGCAGGAACGAAGGAGAGATATCCTAGCTAGCGAGGCGTGCCGCGCGACTTTAACACGCGCGCGTGTTCCGCGCGCAAGAAGTTAACTTTCCTGCGAATCGCTCGTGTCGTTTCCCGCGTCGTCGTAACTCGTCGGATGTACGTCGGCATGACGTTCCGGAATACGACATTCCAGAATTTTTCGTTTTACACACCGGAACGTTTTCCTAACGGAGAGAAAAAGAGCGAAAGAAAAGAACGAGAGAGAGAGAGAGAGAGAGAGAGAGAGAGAGAGAGAGAGAAAGACAGAAAGAAAGTTTCGCTCCGTGGATCGCTCGGACGACGATTATTTGGAATTTGGTCCGCGAGTCCGGGAATCGTCCCTTCTGAGTTCGAACGACATTGTTGTCTCAAGCAGATTCGGGACAAAGTTGGATCGAAGCGAACGTCGGAGGAATTTGAAGAACGTGGAAGAGGGTTAATTCGACACTCTGTAAGCAGTCACCGTATGCACGGCGATATCGAATTTTCCTCGTAAACTAATTACGTTACATTATAATAATATCGAAATTTATCCATGTCCTCTTCATTGAGCTTTTTATGTCGCTATTTGTGGTCATGTGAACTATGAATTACAAAAGTTAAGGATTGGAGGTGGAAAGTTGAGGATTAAAATATGCATTTAAACCTCAAAATTCAGGGGATTAAAAATTTAGATATTTATATACTTTTTGTGCAGATTTCTTAAAAATTTGAATGACAAATTGTTACATTTATATGTCGAATGCATCAAATAAGAACGTGCATTTTCCAACTTCAGTCTTATGAAAATTTGTATAAACTGCGACAATCTTGCCGAAAGTTTTCCCGAGGTATAATATATTTAAATTCCAGTTTCTTATAAATAATCATTAACCGGAGTAACGCCGTCGCGCGCTTTGTTACGACAGAAATGGAAACGCTTGCGTAGTTGCGTATTATGCGATGCATAATACGCGGAAATGTGGAAGCTCGTTCGAGAAAATGGAAACTGAAAATTGAAATAATAATAGTTCCATTTCTTACTCCAGTAAAACTGGCATTTTATTTAATGAGAAAATCTGGAAAATGCACTTGGAAGTCCACGTTAAACATATATATTGTTAATATACCCATAAAAAAATATATATCATGCTAATTACCCGTTATTACCACCGTTATTACTACCGGTATTAAAGATTATTAATTTTTTATTCATTATCGTTATTATTGCTATCATTATCACCTATGTGCAGTTTTCTCGAGGTATTAATACTGTGCCGAGATCAAGGTATGTAGAAATGTGAATGAGTAAATCGCGTTAATGCTTATTTTAAGGTCGGAATATTATTATCGTAATGAGAATTATATATATTATTATTGCATGCCTTCGCAATAAATGTACTACAAAGCTTCTGTAGTACAATAGTCAGAAATTGTTCGCGAGCCTTTACATTCCCATGAATATGCGAGCAAAACAGTAATGTAATCGTAGTTTATAACATATTTAGCGAAATAAAATAATTCCTTGTTGTTAATACTCTCATGATCAACACAATACATTCAAACAGAAGAAACTCCATGCAGGACAGTTCACGCGCATAATGTTTCTAAAATAATAGCATCTATTATAAAGGGATTGTTATTAATTATTATTATTATACATATAATGCTATCAGCCGTGTCAATATCGTTATTATTATTGCAATACATGTAGTAGAGCAAGTTAGTTTTATCAGTTTTCACTACTTTTTAATACTAAAAATATCCTTTGCGAAAGCTAAATACAATTTTTACAATCATTGTATACTTTGTAATACTTTAATATATTCCGGAGATTTAATTAAAATCGCACAAAGTCCTAATAGGAAAATACCCAAGTCACCGATAGTCTTCGTATGGTAAATAATTAAAAAACGGATTAATGAAAAGATTTTCGTAGAGTTCAATATCAATTTTTATTATTCAGTTTGCCTTATCTATTGGTTTCTTATGTGTTGTTGAATCTAATACAACATAAATAACTAATTACTAATAAACAGACAAATAGTTAAATAGATAATATCTATAACCAAGCAATGCGTCCATGAAAGATGTTTTAATTAGATACGTATACCTATACAACTACAAAAATCTAAGGGTGCGTTTATGTTGGAGCAGTAATAAACGATAAGAGCAGCAATACTAACAAAGCAGCAAGGATAAATGCATTGATTTATATGTAATTACTAATTGTTTATATGCTTCATATAAACACTTACATATTGTATACTTACAATTGTTTATATGCTTCATATAAGCACTTTCATATAAATTAATGCATTTATTCTCGCTGCTTTTTTAGTATCGCCGCTCTTATCATTTATCACTACTCCAACATAATCGCACTCTTATGCGTGTCTGGTATAATTTTTATAAACTCTCATTACATCAAATTAAAATATAATTCACTGATACGATGTGTGGTAGCGAAATTGACGTAACGTAAGCTATATAAATTGATCTGTAAGATCTCGATTTAAAGCAGCACCCAAGATATATTTCGTAAAATAACCGTTGCGCATATAAAATAATTATGAATAATCCATTCTATATTTAGAGGGTAACAAGTAAAATAATAAATAATAAATTACCCTATAGTTGGCTCCGCCTTCGCCCGATGCCTCCCCGGCTTCCTCCTCTCAGATTCTCGTTATTGCACTCACTCGCGAAAATACAATTAATTACGATCGTGCAGCACACCCTTTATCACTCGAACGAACGATCCATCTCGTAAAAGCTTTAGTACTCTGCGTGCTCGATTCGAAAATGATAGGCAAGTTACTTCGATAAACGGCTCGTCGCCTCGCACGCTCACGAGTCGTTAATCGCGAAAGTAATTGATAACACGGACTAATAGTTACTCGTTTATAGAGAAAATAATCACGTCTACGTCGTAGCGATTTGTCACGATCATATTTCGGAAGATAATGCGACGACACACGCAACGGCACGCGCTATTACTTGCTCGTTCGAGTGTCGATGCGAGAATGATAACGCGGCGACATTGTGTACGCGGCAGCGTACATACGTCGCAAACAACTCAAACACCAAGGTCGGTCGCTCGTTTGACGAGCTCTGTTACCATTACCAAATATTTAACGCTTTCTCGTTTACTCACGATATTTCGTTTCTTAGATTAATATATGCGAAATTATTACGCTTATTCTCTCACGTAACGTATTGCTTATTTGAAGAATACAGTTTACTTTCGCTTTGATCTCGCATGATTTTAATAAATTAAGAATTATACGACAAATTATTAAAGTATTGTGTGTAAATTAAGAAAATAAAATTAAATTGTCGTGAAAAGAGTAATGGTTATTATTTTATGATTGATTAGAATTGCAATTTTGTGTTTCTTAAAATATAAAAACTTCAAAAGAAATAATAATGTTAAAACAGCTTTCACTTTCCGATCATGCAAAACAAAGATAAATTTTATTCTTTACTAATTTTTTTTATAAATTTGATATTTAATTAACTATTTAAATTTTTAATAAAACAAACGATTAAAAAATTTTCTACATGAAAGATTTCCTATTAGTAATTAAATTGTCACGGCTATAATAGGGCACGTAACTATTTGCACATAAGAAACCAAAGGACAAAATCAGCTAAAGCGATAAAAATTGATATCACTTCAGCTGCGAAAATCAATAGATAGCAAATCGGTAAATTATGATTGCCGATATATTTACATATTAGTATTTACGACTCTAATTAATATATGCAGCATGCGCTATTCAAATATTGTACGGTGCAGACTGTGAAACCTTCACGTATTCATGAAATTAATCAGTTCAAACAGATAGAGTAATAATAAGCACACGATTAATATTTACGAATAACAATAACTAATAAAATAACTATATTAATTGTTAGTAATGCAATCAGCACATACATTATTTTATATTTGCGCAAAATGAATGAGGAGCATTATATTACTGTTCCTTATGCCGCATAATTAAAAAAACTTCGATTTGTTATTAAATTAATTATGTATAAAACTGTAATTGCATACTATTATACTATATATATTTTATACTTTAAGTTTATTTACGAAATTGTATTTCTTTAATTTTAAGTTAAAATAAACAAATTTTAAGCAACGTTGTTTTTTATTTGATTTTTACATAAAATCAGAAAGCAATAGGCCTATGTAAAAATCAAATATATACTTTATTTAAAGAAAAAAATATTGTTGCTACAAATAAATATTTTATTAGATACTAAGAAAGTCATTAAGTTGACATTAAATATGTGAACTTAGTATCTAATAAAATATTTATTTATAGCAACAAATATGTAGCCAAATAAATAAATAAACTTAAAATTAATAAAATGCTATTAGGCCAATATATAAATAAAAGAATTTATTAGTCTGAACGAAATTTTATTTGTTCTGAATAAATCTTTTCTCTGGGTGTAGTACCCTTCCGATCTAATTCCGGCATGTAAGCATCATAGCATACAGCATCGGTGATAGGTAATCCAAATTTATCTCGATTCAAAAAGAAAGCCGACACAACGTGCAAAATATGATTTGCGTTTACAATTTCGCAATTAAGCCGAAATCAATCGAGCCGGGACCAGGTACTCAATTGATCTAACGCGAATACGCATCCGTGCACCCTTTATCAGATCGGACTGAGCGCGAGAGATGCGCGATCCATGCCAATCAACGTTTTCATCCGCGTTGTCAGTTGTCGTATCTTGATCCGGCAGAATTCCGGACTTCGGAAGCTCGAGGGCCTGACAGCGCGATCAAACTTCCCGATAATCCGCGAATTTATTCGCTCGCCGAGAAACGGCCGCTGTGCTAAATCCACGGTTCTGCGCGCTATACTGTACGAATTGATAAATTAATGAAAGCCAGGGTGCTCGAGATTAAACCATTCGCGTCATAAAACATCAGGAGCGTCGCGATGCATCACACGAATGATAATATATTATTCATTTATTTGTTATTCGCTTAAGCGAAAGTAAAAGATAATAATTTAAAAAGAGTTAAGGTATAAAATCGTCAAAATATAATATAAACGTTTCGATCACTTTATATATAATCGCGTAATTTTTGGTAATTTATAGCTGCAAATAAAGAACTATACCCTAATATATCGCCTTATCTAAGGCTGTTAACAAGGCGCTCATTAATTCGAGAGAGGACTCGAGTAACGATAACACGTTATCGATGCACTCGGTAGGACATGCATGCAACGTCGACGACTATGCACGATCAGTCCTTTAACACAACAGGTGGTTCTGAGAACAGCGATTGATCGAAGGAACTGGTAATTAATGTAACGTATATAACTCGCTTTATCTCGACCATGTCCTAAGTAATAAATCAGATACATCGCCGTCTTGCTGCACACACGTAAACATGCTTGAATTTGAAACCTGCTATCCTCACTCTTTCTCTCTCTTATGTAAAATTTCTGATTTTCTAAAAATAAAGATGCTTTTAATTAAGTAGAGAAATTGAAAAATTACCTCAACACTTCCCGCAGTTTCAAATAAAATGATTTCACGAGACTGCTATTCTAAACTTGAAAAATTTTTTATGACACGTCGACAATGAAATTTCTTTCTGTTTTAATATCCTGGCCGACATGAGAGAATAAAGCGCGTCATTCATATGGACGTGAATGCTGGAGCGTTCTATTAATTGGGTTTTGAAAGAGCGGACGAATAAAACTCACCGTATTTCAAAAAGATCGCTCAGCTAACATGAAAATTGTGTTAATGATAATGATAATAGTAATGAAGGTATCGATCATTATGCACTTTTTAATTAATATTTTACATCATTGCTATATTATAAATTCTAAATTAAACACCTATAGCATCCAGCCATTCATTTCAAACGTAATCAATAACATTCAATGCAGTAATGCTGCAAAACTGTGTTGTAGTATACAGATTTTTTTTCTATACATTTTTATATTTTTCCTTAAAAACCCATAAAACGTCCGTAAATGTCACGCTGATGTTGCACAAACAGATACCGCAAAGACGAGTGCGCAAAAAATCTTTGCGAGTTGTAGAATTAAAGAGATATGAAAAAATAGAATGCGGCGAAAGAAATGTTCAGAAAATCGTCTGAGAACGATTTTAAAAATAACCGAGCGTAAAAGCGCACGAGCACGGTCAGAAATTAACGATTCGTCGTTTTCTTTTTTTTTTTTTTTTTTAACTTGATGGTAGGAGCTCGTCCAACGTCCACGGAAAAACGGATTTCTCGCGGGAACATTATCATTTTAGTTGGCGGGGATTGCACCGGCAATGTGCCGATTATCGATTCCAGCCGCCCGCTCGTCAAGTAATCAAGAGTCAAGATCCGACTGCACTTCTTCTCGGATTCTGTCTGCACTTCGTTTTCGTTATCCCCCGAGGAGAAGAGGGAGAGGGGTGGAGCGGTCTTCCGGCGAGAAAACACCGCTAACGAAAGTAAATTCTCACGACCAATCACTTTTCGCCGGTGCGAAAAGTACCGATAGAAATTTTATCCACGAACTTTTGCCCCGTGTAGCCACATCCCGAAATTTCACGATAAATTTCAACCGTTTAAATTTCTTTATTTTCGCAAAAAGTTCGTTTTTAAATAAATAAATAATTATTAGATTGAGAATAATTAAAATAACTTTTTTAAATCTTAATTTTTTTTATAAACTCATCGCGTTCTCTCATCAATAACTCTCATATATGGATATTGAGACGTTTCTAGGATTAACTATATTCTTGTGAAATTGCTGCTCAAAGGTGGACGGCTGTCTCATTTTCAACGCCCGAGGAAAATTGGCATTCTCGCGTCACATTTCACATACATATTGCTCTTGTATATACGCAGCTTTAACGAGCCTTGTCGCAACACAACGCGATATTAGCATCGATTAACAAAGTGTCTCGACTATCATGCGCTCCGTGCTTCGTATTCTACATGGACTTGCTTTTAATGAAGCAAATACAACATTTAAAATCCTTTAAATCCTTTTACTTCGCCCATTTCTTTGAAGTATTTAAGCAAAACATTATTTCACTTGATGTTACAAATTTCTCTAACAAAAAATATCTCTGAAATAATAAATGCTATTATTTTCTCTTTTTCCAAAATTATATACAATATAATATTACATCTCTCATGTTGAGAAATTCCAAGAATAAAAAATTTACCATTCTTTTTGTTATATATAAAAAAATGAGGAGAGACAACACTGCAGAGATGACTGGAATGCTAGGAAATCCTATACTTCCGCATGCATTTAATGACTCTATCGGAAAACGTGAGGTTTTTAAAATAAGAGAAGAATCATTTGTTCTCATTTGCAACAAATTCGTAGGTCTTAAAAAAGAATTGCGCAAACGATGGCGACGACGACGACGATGGCTGTAGATAAACGGCCGCAGCTCGCGACACTCCATTATGCAACGTAATGTCAGCAGATGCTGCATAATACAGCGACGGGAGGAAACAAGACGAAGATCGGAATAAGGAGGCAGGGCGATTATTAATTCATGCTTTATCGTCGCTTTCCGCTTCGGGATAGTAAAACGGGAAAGAAACGGACGAAAAGAGAAAAAAGGACGGATGTTAGATCGCGGGCAGTGAGGCTAAAGGAAAATCCGTCGTAACCGCGTGTTTCCGCCGTTTACAAAAGCCAGAAACGGAGCGCGATTTCAATGATAAATGGATTTTAATCAAACGCGTTCCGGAAGAAATAGTGCGCGCGTTACGGCTTTGGGCGCGATATGCATTAACGATGAACTTAATTAGGTCATCGCCATTCGTTCGCGAGCGACCGAGCCGATTTCATCGCCGAGATCTCTCCTACGGGAGAATCGATCTATCAGAAAATTTATCAGGCTCGTCGGGATAACGTATCGAATCGCTTGTCATCGACAAGAGAAGAAACTGAGTCGTGCAAACGTTCGTTGTGATTTTTCTATAAAACGCGCGCGCCATTGAACTTTTCCGTTGATAGAACACGACGAGAACGAATCGTCGTCTCGATATCGACGTGGAAAAGTATCGCGAGGTTCCCGCTCGTTTTCGCGAAATCTATACACGCGTTTCGGAGCGATAAGCTAAGCGTTGAGCTAAGTTACGATTTATGCGATTTGTGACAAGTGAATTTAAGTCATCGGGGGGGAAAGAAAATCACAATTTTTGCCTCATAAATATATTGCAAATTACTGCGAATTATTCATGAGAAGAACGTAAGCTCGCAGCGACCTATTTCTCACGTTATCTTTTAAGATTCTAAAAAAAATTAATCTTTTAGAAAACAGAATAAAAGCTCTTTGCATAAACAAGCAAATTGGGGAAAGAGGCTTATTGTTAGTGCAGCCTCTGCACTCTTGTATTTTACGGCTAGCTTATCGAGCGGCTCGGAATATCTAAAAATGTAACAAGTTAGATTCATCAGGCAAATAAATACGAGAGATTAACATTATATACTGGCCATTTCGAGAGAGTTTTGCAGAATTATTACAGGGAATAAGCGCAATATCTTTCACGGCGAATGTTTGCGGACTATACATTCACAGCTTTATCGCGACAGTATTTAAGGCGATAAGTCATGCTTGTGAGAAACTTTCTGTCGAAAAAGTGGCAAACGTAGCTCGATTCGCGTAAATTAAGGCGTCTTTGGCAAACAAGCATACGTTGTTATTACTTATTAAATATACAAAATTAAAATAAAATTTATACGATAATGTGCGTTCCAAAAAAAATTAGCGAGCAATGGAAAAGTTAATTATAAAAAACCTCGCCGAATGTCTGTATGTATGTATGTATGTCTGTATGTTCTTCATACACTTTTAAACTATTCGACCGATCTGGACCAACTTTGGCACAGTTACTCTTTACATCCTTGCGCAAAACATAGGCTACTACGGAACCTCGATTATTCACTTACCGATCAGCTACTTTATTCTTTGGTTTTCCCGGGCGTTTTTTCGGGAATTTTGAGATTGCTCGCTCGCGATGTACGCACTGAACTTCGATATTTCACTTACCGATTACCGATTTTATCCCTTTGTTTTCCCGGGCGTTTTTTAAGTTTGTTTGTTCATTATACACTCCTAAACTATTCGACCGATCTGAACCAAATCTTGCACCATTACTCTTTAAATCCTTGCGCAAAACCTAGGTTACTACGGAACCTCGATATTTCACACCGATCAGCGTCTTCATCCCTTGGTTTTCCAGGACGTTTTTTCGGGAATTTCGAGATTGCTCGCTCGCGATGTACACAGAACCTCAATATTTTACTTACCGATTAACGATTTTATCCCTTGGTTTTCCCGGACGTTTTTAAAGTGAAATATCGAAGTTCTGTGTACATCGCAAGCGAGCAATCTCGAAATTCCTGAAAAAACGCCCGGGAAAACCAAGGGATGATTAAAGTATTTGTTGAATACTATTTCTTATTTAAATTTAATTTCAATCTCAAATTGAACTTTCGCAATAGGTTTTACAAAAAATATTGTAAGTATGTGGTATTTGCGGAAGACAACGAATTATGTTACATGCGAGCAAACAATCTCGAAATTCCCGAAAAAACGCCCGGCAAAAACCAAGGGATAAAGTCGCTGATCGGTAAGTGAAATATCGGAAAAGCAGAAATGACTCAATAGCGTGAAACTCGAATAGAAAAAGACCGGTTACGACATGTTCAATTAAGGAAAACATTTATGCGGTCCGATTTGAAATTAGAGGCATTTAGTTATGATCCAAATTACGAATATTAATTTCTTCCGAGAGTAATAATTGGGAAATTGGATGCAATATGTGGTCATTGTCAAGTCAAAAAGTTTAAAACTTAAGCACCTGGAATGTGTTGTTCAAACGGAAAAGTTAAACTACCACCTTAAATCAACCACCCGACACACTCCTTATGTTTGTCCACAATATGGATATTGAAACACAAATGAAAGTCGTTTGAAGAAAAACGACCCCCGGGCGAAGCCCGGGTAACCAGCGAGCAATGGAAAAGTTAATTATAAAAAACCTCGCCGACCTTATTACGATAAAACGATATCAATTTGCCTCCGTCGTTGACATAGTTTGATTGATTACTAAAATACTCATTCCAGAAGCGAGTTTGTGAGAAGTGGATAACTTCCAGCAATTGATTCGCGATCGAAAAATTCTGAATTTCATGAAAGAAGCTATCGTTTGACAAAAGATCTTAAGACAAACAATATACATATTTTGTCTTATCATAGTTTGCTCTAGAAATAAGAAAGTCTTTTATATACAAAATTTATTATATTATAGAATGATACAATTAATAAACCGACTAATAAGACCGAGTTTATCACTTTAAAAGCTATTGTTATAGTCAAATTAAAATTTTCTTTAGAATATAAAGAGTTTTACTTTTTTAGGAATTTCCAAATTTATTGAAATGTATAATTTCGCATTATGTCCTCGGTAAAATAATTAATTTTTATTTTCCTTTTTTTACATAAATATACTTCATTAATTTATTACTAATCATTTATCGAGATATTTATTTGCAAGTTACCTTTTTCTTCTGAAAGAAAACGATTCTTTCCTCGAAAAAACAGTGGTGTCGATAATCTCACTTTACCGAACAAGTTATCGCGTGAGAGAGAGAGACGAGACCTCAAACGAGCTCGGATCAAAACACACATACATATAGGTATATTCCTCATTAAGCCGGCAAAGTAGCGAGCGTAATTATGGGAGTAAATCCCTGCTGGTGATTATCCCGCCAGTATGCTTGCTCATTAATCGGAGGATAATTACGTGCGGACCTCATCAAAGTCATCTTGCGAGCGAGCGCGCGACGTCTCTCAACTTTCGTGTCGCCGGCACAAATCGATTTATGCCGTTTCGTCAGTCGGCGCTCGGTGCTCTCTGCACTTGACACATGTATATCGCCGATTAAGGGATCATCTCCGCCAACTCGAACACGGCGGAGTTTAATTGGATCGTCTTGTGCCTGCGCTTGAGCACCAAGGGAGACGCGCGTGCGATTTACGCGATGAGAACGAGCGCCTTGCGTATTGCAAATTTGTATTGCAAGCTCCGAATCTTCGTTCTGTTCGCCTTTGAGTGCCGACAAAGCCGAAGGGAGAGAAACATAGTTGGGAGAGAATTTTGACTCAATTATGAAATGACAATAGCGATGTTGAAATTCCTCAGAACTTCTTTCTTAATTACCTCTTATTATTTTCATTTATATTTAGTACTACAGTTACTAGCGTGTGTATAATAAAACGAATAACAAAATTGCGGTAAATATATTGAAACGTTTGGGTGTTTTCGAGATCTTCTCTGAGAAGAAATCAAGCTTGCAGGGTGCCGTAGGGGGAGACCGGGGCGAGGTCGACAGTTTTTTTTTCGGTGCCGATTTTTAACAACAAAATAAATAATTTTAGTTAAATGTGGTATACCGTTGTAAAGAGTGAACCCATAGCTACAAAATTTATGTTATAGGAAATTTTGGTCTACATCGCTTTGTTTAACCGGTATAGAGTAAAAACGACAAAGGTGGAAAAATTGAAATGTCAAAAATGCCAGGGCAGAGTTGTCACTCCATAAATACATAATTCCGATTATGAAAACTGATAGGATACATTTTATTAATTATTTGTTAATAGAAAAATGTAAACATTTATTAATTAAAGTGTTAAAATGTTTCATTATTTTGTGTTTCTGTGCGTGTGTACGGATTCTATAACTCATGAAGTAATCAACCAAATATTAAAGAATTATATATGAAATAGGGGTAGAAAAGACTGAAAAATATAATAAAATTAGAAAATTTGCCAATATTATAAAAGTCCACCCCTGTGGCTTGGTGACAAGTTTGGTCGCTCACGAAATATTATATAGACATCAACGATAATGAAAAAACCACTGGATTCGTGTTCAGCATGCATTGCTCTTTAGAATCACGTACTTTGAGATTTGGAGAGCAAATATTATTGTAGATATTACAAATTTTCCACGCGCAGAAAATTTTACTTTTACCTTCCGAAAACACGTTTGCCCTCGTAAAAATCACGGCAGGTAACCTCCCGAAACTCCGGCGGTCACATGGGTACAATAAGCAGCGTTTACAATGTTAATGGCGAGTTCGCAAAATATACAGGTTTCGAGATATTTGATTTGACGATTCCACCCCAACGACGTCTTCGCCCCGGTCTTTCCTATAATAAACAATTTAATTGCAAAAGAACGCGCGCGTATGCCGCATATTTAAATTAATTAAAAACTTTATTGCTATTCCCATTTTCTTCTGTGCTAGTATATATAATCAAAGTGTCTGTGTAACAGATATAAAGAGGAACTTTCAGAACATTTTATAGTTCGTCGCGGCCGCCGACCATGTTAATTACGCGTCGAAAAGCGCCGCTTGAAGACTGTCGCGTCGCGAAGCTTCCGCGGGAAAAAAGTAAAAGCGTCTAAAGTGAAAGAAGTTAACGGTCGGAATATCAGAGTGTGCGCACGAGACTCCATTGACTCTAATTGGGTCGTCCTTCTTACCCGGTTGCCAAGAATTACACGTGAAAATCCTGTAGCATGTTGATATACCTTCTGCCCGATGTGCAAATATAGACGAGTTGGCTTCTCTTTGCGTTTATTCGCGAGATGCAAAGCTCCAGAATGTCACACAGAGAGGGACGACTAATTAAGCAGAGCGGCTCAAAGAGTGGCGAGGTAGAAAGAGAATCTTTGTACGAGGTGTATCTTGTCAAAAACGAGTACTAAATATAATGCGCGCGCGTCAGCGCGCTTACAAATTTTTTACGTGTATCCACAATTCTTCCTACCGTTTCGTTCATCTGACAATCGATAACGCGAGGTTAATTAAGATTTTATTAAAGTTCGAAACTCAATTTCACATTTTTATGAGAAATGAAAATGATACTCTTCATAAAGAAAGTTCGCTTCCTCCTTTCTTTGCCGTCTTATGCATATTATTCCTCAAGACACAGAACTTTCAATCTCCAAACAAAAAGTTAGCTATAACAAATTCCGTTACCCGAATCAATTACGTGCTCCAACTTAGCAGCGATACTTTCTGGAGCGAGGAAATTAATGATGCATCCCGACGGCCGGAATTATCCAGCAAAGGGAAACGACCGCAAATCGCGTGACCCACGAGTGATAAAACTCTTTCATTTTAGGGGGGGATCGTGGACCGTGGACCACGATGAAAAAGAGATGAACCGCGATATCCGGCTTTAATATCCCGGAGTAGAATGGCGCTTTTATGTCCCGCATCATCGTACATCATTTTCCGGACAGATTTCAGACCAGGTTTCGTTGCTGTAAGCGATGTTGCATACGAGGACGTACGCGAGGATAACAAACATCCAACCGGCTTGACGAGAGCCATTCTTTCGTTCATTGCACTCTGAAATGAACATCCGCCTCGTCACTTTGTCGCACGTGACGCACCGCGTGAAACAATAGTTATTTCCGCACACGGAAAAATGAGTGACATAAATATCGTCGTGTCATTTTATCGGTGCAAGAACTATTTCCTTCGCTGAGAACTAAACTCGCTAACATTATTTAAATTTTATTCACACGATGTACTTCGATGTTACTTGCATATATATTATTAATCTTATTATACATATTATTACAGTAATATTATACTTAGGTATATTATATTTTTGCACTCGATATAATTTAATAATTATATTATTGTTATCACAATTATATTATAGGATTTACGTAACTATATCATAATTATGATAAACATTATATTCCTACTCTCTTATACACCCCTTCTCTTTTAATAATTATTGAACAAAAACTTTTTTCATTGATTGTTCATGTAATAAAGATGTTAAAATAAATGGAGATAACTCATTAAGTCAAATTTTTTAATTAAAATCCAATTTATATTCCATTTTTTATCCTACAAGTTTAATCCACGCACGTTGCAACCCGGGATAATATCGATGCAATTATGCGAGACGACTCTCATTATTGGAAGAAGATGCGCGTAAATGCATATTAAAAAATGTGCAGCATCGTGGTCAACTAGACATATGAGTCTAGTTTAGACCAACAAGAGAAATTAGTTTTTAGCGGTTTATATATGTATATACATATATTATGTGTATAAATATAAATTTGTTATATACATATATATAACAAATTCATATTTATCGCTGACATTAAATATGAATTTGTTATATAAATACATATATAACAAATTCATATTTATCCAGCCATCATACCAAACATGCAAAATGTATTATACAATACTTGCAAAACCGATATCATTCATATTGCAATGAAATATTTATTAATACAAGTGGCTATAATAGTAGAAGTTAAAAGCGATTAAAACTTCACGATTCGCACGAGAAACGGTCGGTCATATTTTATTATATATTTTCTGATGAATAACAGAAAATATGACTCTATTTGATGGACGATATAATTTCATACATAATCTCTGAAATACTCCGAATGCTTTCACTTAATTAATATAATCAATTATATAATTGATTGACGTAATTAAGATTAAATAAAAGGAATGGATCCTGTAAAAAACAACATTGGTGGGTAATACACTAATAGATTATTCCTCACAGAGTTGACTGCGCAAATTATAAACCAATGACCAGTGAATTATAAACTCTGTATTAAAATCTTAAAGATTTATGCTCGGTGATGTATATAATCGTGCCTTTCTCGCGTCAGCGCGTACACAAAAGATATCGTCCGTAAAACTTTCAACGTATTGTATGTGTGTGCTCGCGAAAAAGGCAGACTTAAAATTTTTACCGTCCAACTCTCGACAATTTCTCGAGATTCAGCAAGCACGCTGGAGTTTCTGCAAGCAACGCGCGCTATTTTAATAGTTTTTGTCAACTTACAATTAGTTTGCAGGGCGGACATGCCGCTTTCGTGTTTCGTTATGTTTTATTTGGAGAATTTTATTTATCCAATCTCAGGAAAAACGTCAACAACGTACTGACCGTCGTTCTCGAGCAACAATGGAATCAAGGAATCGACGTAACGTTACATATACGATAACGTATAAATATTATGTTCCAAATTAATTAAATTATATGAGAATCGGAAAATTTTGAATTAAACTTTGAACAAACATCTCATAATATTAAAGATAGAGAATATTAATTCGAAAAGTAATAATTAGTAGTAAAATACTTTCTAGATATTAATTCAGTAATTCTTCGATAATAAAGAAATAAAAAATACCATTTTCTAGAAAAATTTACTATTTAACTTTAATTATCTCGGCAGAAAAACGAGGTATATAAGTAGCATATAGCGTATATAGGTAGCATATACTATAACTTTGTAGATTTTATTTTGAAGATGCGATATTTCATTGTCCAATCCACTTTCGCTCCAGTTTTGAGCGTGGGTTCTCGCGTGACTCATTCCAAGATATGTATTCAATTGTCGCAAAAAATTGCCGGAGGAAGAGGTCGGGGAGAAAGTCGGTAATCCGTCTTACAGAGTACACAAACCGCTAGTTATTGCGACGCAGCGATAAATTCAGTTCGCTGATCCGGGAGTCGCATCAAAGCCTTCGTGTCGCGGCGAAAAGAAAATTACGAGCGAGTTTCGCGATCAGGTTACGCGATTTCGCCGCGAGGTAATCCAAAGAGAGCCAGGCGCGATAAGTCAGTGAATTAAATCCCTTCCCGCGCGATGTGGAAGCGAGGAGAAAGGGTTGAGAGCTCGGCCGCCTACTTTGTTCGAGGACGTTTCCTCGGGTGCTCGAGGCCATTACGATAATCAACGGTTAGAGACCGCGTCCCGAGTACAGTGGTTCATAATTTCGTACTCTTTCCTACCGGTGGCACATTTTTATGAACTGGCTGGGGAAAGAGGAAACGCAAAGCTACTTTTGTGAGAAAAAACGTTCGGTGCGTAAACACTGGACGTTATTAAGCCCGCAAATGGTACAAGCATTTTGCGACGCAATTGCAGCAATAATAATTATAATAGCGACTTTAATGTGCGAGCTGCAGTATATTGCTTCTAAGAATATTTCAGAGCCGTAATTTGTTTGGAAAAGGCTATGACTCGCTCTGCGAGCCTGATATATTTTCAGCCCTACGTAAAGAGCTGTATATTTCGATTTATTTAATTCCAATGTATAGACATATAATATTTAAGAGATTATTCGCATTAGTTATTGGACATTACATACGTTTTAGCGTATACACGCAGTGTTTGGAAGTCTAAAGATATTTGCTGTTTTTAAAAATTCAACTAAACGTTAAAAATGCATTAAATGATTAGCGCAAGACACGACAACGAGACGACACCAAGACTCACCAAGAACTCGCCACTGCCAAGGCTCTGTTGAGATCCGTCCGGTGTAACGGCGAGATCCGCGACGATCGACGTGGAGAAACTTCTTCGTGCTTGATGGTGACACTTGTGCGGACCGAGGTTCCTCTGTGTAGCATAGCCGGAAACTACAGCGCTCTCGTTTAGCTTGGACGTCCAAATCTCTTGCTCGCGCTGCGGCGATTGACTGATAGTGCGATGCTTGGTGAACCTGGAGATACGCTCGGTCTTAACCCAGTCGTGATTCGGACGAGGCTGCCGCGTGATCGTCTGCAGCGACTTCATGGCGTTGAATCGCGAGAAACCGTCCTCCATCGCGGCCGCCCACAGATGATCCGGCAGATCCCTGGAGCCGCACTGCGTCTCCACGGATTGACGGTCCGAAGACGAGCCAAGGCCGGAAGTGGTCGGCGTGGTTGGGTAGTATCTTCGGTAGGAGGTGTCCTTGGAGTCCTCGATATCCGTGGAGTAGAAATCGCCGTCGCGCGACTCCAACGAGCGATTGTTCTCGTGTAGATTCAGGGACGAGCCGATGCCAGTCGAGGTGGTCGAGGTGCGGCAGAAACGCCGCTCGGTCGCCGACGTCCATATCTCATCCGTGATCGAGGAACCGATCCCCGTGGAGGTCGTAGGCGTTCTGCACGAACGAGCCTTTCTATAGCCGCTATTGTATGGATATAGCGAAATATTGGGGGACATATTGTATATTTTCAAGAACGGTAACATGCTCGATTTCGTTCTAATTGTCGCTTGAGAGAAAAATGAAAAATGTACCGATAACGAAAGCTCGAGGAGTTAAGTAATGATTTTCTCTTGAAGAGAGTTTAATTCGAGTTCGTAATTACATAAAATTTAGCTTCTGTCAGACAAAAAAAGAGAATTGATCGTAAATTAATTAATACAAAGATAGTAAGCACGTGATATTTAGACCGATTTCATGACATTTAGAAAACATGATTTTCAATGCAATTTTGTAATTTTTTAGATATTTTCGATAAATGTGATATTAGATTCTAAAAAAGATTAAGAAATAATAAAGGCTCCCTTCATGTGTCAAAGTTTAGTATTACTTGTAATATGCCTGAATATTTTCGCAGTTTTTTCAATATTGAAAATTTCCAGATATTGGGAATAAATTCAGACCAATTGAACGTCTCAGAGACAAGGAATTAATAACTGACTTGAAAAAAAACTTCTGATGCAATAGATATACAAAATTAATCAAAATTAAAGAAACTCCTTTCTTCTTACTTAGTATGTTAAAAAAATAGCGGAAATTTTTGAACTTGATTGATTAATTTCATAAATAACTGTATATACCTATGAGGGAAGTTTCTTTCTCTCCAGAGCTCGTCGGGGTTTCCGGGGGACGTGTGGCTCGTAGAAGAGGACGCGACGAGAGTGGTATGTTGATTCGCGTAGGAGCATCTCTGCGGAAATCCCATCCCCTCGTCCAGGCCGGCCGCCCAGAGCGATTCGAGGGGTAGGTCCTGGGCACCCACGGGGGTGTCGCCGGCGCCCTTGCCGCTTCCCGCTCCCGTACCGTGTTTCCCCCCGTTCCCAACGGAGGGGAACACTCTCTCGGCACCCTGAAGGACGCAGCACATACTCGTGCCGCCTCCCTCGCCGCTGCCCCCGACGCCACCACCCTCCTCCTCCGCCTCCGACCCCCTGGAACCAACGCTTTGCAGGCAACCTATTGTGACCGAGCTTTTGACCTGGTGCCAGGCCTCGACCCCTTTTTTTTAGGAGGGGGTGACGACCCTCCCGGTGGTCGATTCCTCCTCGGTTCGTTCTCCCCCGGTAGGCCCTTCAGGCCCGACCAGTTCTTCAAGACCCGCCCTTCATCCCTCTTGCTTTTTTGTGCGTTTGCAAACGCTTCTTCAATTGCTAATCGCTGGATCTAATAATCAACGAACGATGACGGTCGACGTAATGCTCCAGCGTATATCTTCCTTAGGTGGAAATTTGTTGAGAAGACTTGAACACTGAAAGTTGGTTCCGCTGTTGTAATTCGCAAACAGAGTAACTTAATGTCATCGTTGCGGACTTTTCGCAAGATTCGTGAATGGATATGGAAAGATTGTGGAAAAAATTTACTGAGAATTGCGTAATAAAATATTCTGTAATAGATATTGCGTTATTCCAAATCTCGGTAGTGTAGAATATCGTATAAACATGTAACACGTCGATCTTTTTCCTCTAATTTTCCCTTGCCGGGCTTAGAGTTTCCGAAACATGGAAACTCATCACCAATTTCTCGTAACTACATTTGGCGTACCAATTATAGATATATTTCACTCGACGTAGGTACATTTCATTTCTACGTACCATGTGTAAATGTAATCGTATGTTATAACGCTCGCAATGTAATCACACATACAAAGAAGTGTTTAAAAATTGAATTTGAAACTTACTCTAATTTAATAATACATTAATTAAATTTTAAATATAATTTTTTAGATTTAAAAAGTTACAATTATATTAGTTTACTCTTTGAGTTTTTATTCCAATCATATAACATGAATAAAATTTATAAAATCTATATCTATAAAAAAAAACTCAATAAAACGTTTATATAATAGTATTTTTTCAAATCAAAGTTACTATACCGCTCTGCATCAGTACAATAAAATATTTCTTTCGTTAAATTCTTTATTAATTGGCTATTTAGATGTTAAACGAAAACCTTATAACGAGATATGTATAACGTTGATAATATATATTATTTAAACGAATGCACTGAGATAATATATCATAATATTTATATCTCTGATCTAACAATCTATCATAACTTTATACAGCAAATTGTTATAGTAGCAAACTTTTTGCAGCGCAACGTGGCAGATTATCGGGAACGCAGACGATGCGATGCAAAGTCAAAATACAGTACCGCGTCTATTCCGCCTGTCATAGCTTCCGTGCTATTTTTTTTTCATTCATTCGTCGTACGCTGCGCGACGTTAATTAGCTAATGAAGACTAACGAGAACGAGAAAGCCGGAGTGTGAAGTCTGGTCGATCCGAGCGCGAATGTACACGCGGATCGATCCCGAGGGCATCCATAAAGCTTTCGATGCCGACGAAATTCGATGGAATGGCCATTATACTGCACGGCCAAATTGAAAGCCGCGTAATTCGTTATTTACCGACGCAGCTTTTGTAATTGACCGGGGCGCGGCGGACCCGATGATTTATCGCGATCGTCGGGACCCTTTTCGCCGGGACCGATCTGTCCCGCTCGTGTCGACTGTCCCCGACAGAGATTTACGAGCGATACGACCGCCGAAACGTCGGCAGGAACATATGGCGGTGACGATCCTGGATGATATAGTCATCCGGGTTTGAGAAGAATCGCGTTTGAGAAGAATCTAGTTCGTATAGAACTGTCAAGATAACTCATTATACGTCTCATTATGCAATTTAAAGAATTCTTCCTAATCTAATTTTATAAATCTCATTAATATTTCGTATAAATCGCAACAAACATCGCAATGTTTCTCAATAATATAATTTTGTGCGTCAAATTGTTAGATCTCTCCCCTTTAATGTGATATTGCTGACATTGCACTTAATGATAAATGAACCAATCATATTCTGATTTTACTTCAGGAATACCTATATTGCAACGGCAGCGTAATATTTGCACAATCAAATTAGTATCTTGTTTACCCTTTAAACATGCTAGTCTACCTCACCAAATTAAACTCGACACATTTTCCCGAAATTCTCGGTGCGCTAGACGAAAATAAATTGGCGAATTACGGAATTGCATATCATGCACATTGATTGCATGAAGTTCATATTAATTCATGGCTAAGCGCGTAAACGCAACAAAAAGATATTAAATCTTTACTACGATTGAAAGATACTTTCTCGTCATTTAAAAACTCCCCATTGAAAGGTCACAATTTCAGCTCAGCGGCAATAATAAAATTTATGATAAAAATGTAATAAAATGCGCGACAAAATTTGTGATGTATGATGAAATCTCTGATATGAATTAACGATATTTTTCGTAGCTCCAATACGACGCGACGCGACCTATTTTATTTAATCCTTCCATTCACGTACGTGTCGAATATGCGCAAGAGTCGCTCGCGATATAACTCTTTGCAAAAGAAGCTCTTCTTTAACGGATTTACAGGCGGAAACCCGCGATGGATGCGAAACTTCGTCTGGACGAAAACGTGGCTGCCGTAGCGTAGCAGCTTCGATGGAAATCTCTCAACAAATTTTCTTTCGCGTCTCTCTCAACCGGATTCACAATTTTCATATTTGGAAATGTAGCAAAAAACAAAAATTCCCTCCCCCCCCCTCTCTCGTAGAACCGCAGCATATTTCTTAATATAGCAACATCCCTTCATTGAGAATGTATTATAAAGTTAGCTAGGTTGAACATAGAATGACCTATTTTAAGAGTATTCATGTATGTTCCTAGAATTATATCTCTCTGAAATTAAATTTTTTTTACTTTTACAAAAAACTCCTCACAATATTAACCAACATATATATAAAACCTTTTTTTTAATGGTTCTTTGTGTCGTAAAGTAATTATATTATAAAATAAGTTTATAAAAAATCCAAAGTATCGTTATAATTAATAATAGATTTTTTATACCGAGGTCTCTATTAATACTTTAATGTAAAAATTGTTTTTTAAGTCTATAAACAAAGCCTTGTCAAAGAAAGATGTCAGAAATTGGATAAGAAACTTTGACTTGGAAAATTGTAAAGTGTTAAATTGAATAATAAAAAAAAGAATAGATATCCAGTAGAGGGGGATATATCCAATAGATACCCCAAGATATTTTAAAGCAAGAGCTGTAGTTAGAGATTCGCATGTATGATATAAATAAATTTTTATAAAAAGTATACAAATATTAATATTAAAATATTTTTTAAGGCTAATAAAATATTGCTTTCTCAGAAAAGTAACAGAAATTATTTTCTTGAAAATATGAGGTATACATTGCTATTTCGTCATTTCTTTTAAAAAGCACTTAAAAGCAATTAAATACTTAAATACAATCAATATAAATAAATTTGTCTTTATATTTTATTAAACAGAATAATACATTTCTTTCGCCAGTCTTGAATAACAATTAAAGTAATTTAAATTACATTTAAATTACTTTAATTTAGATTTTATTATTGAAAGAATTTGGAACTTGAGACAGAGATCAAGAAAAGATCTGTCTACATTTTTATAGAAATACTTTTAAATTCCGTTTGCGCGTGAACAACCGCAGCTTCCAGAATTAATAAGAGACGAAATAATGAAAAAGATTCAAGTACCGCGCCAGCAGCGAGAGGAACAAGAAAATAAGAGCCACTAAATATTTATAGAATACTTTACCGACGCAAGACGATTCAACGCGATACGCGATGTGCTTGCAAAAAGGTGGATGCATAAATAAGCGGGCGTCTAAGAAGTCGATGTAACGCCCGACGAGGTGCGAACGAACATGCGGACAGGTTGAGAGAGGACAAGAAAAAAACATCTCCGTCCCTTCGAGTGGCCGCGAAATGAGCATGATCCATCATTAGGATGCATAATAACGCGGACAGCACGCGCGCGCCGGCAGAATAAACACGGAATTTAATATTGCCATGCTACTGCGATGCGCGCATGCAACATTACCGATATGAAATTTCCGCAGAGCACCGCGGAATTTCTGCGCACACGTAACCGTATGCAAATTACCACGTACGTGGAAATTCTATTATGTTCGCGATCGGCGTATCTCGATCTCGTTCGATTGGGTTAAAAAAAAATTACAAGCGCGTTACAAAAAGACATCAAAGCGCTGAGTACCATCGTTAACCCACATGAACTGAATTACACGTTAACGGTATCGCGGGAAATACGTTATCGCATCATTAACGTCGATCGATATTTAAATAGAGTCATTTTTGCCGTAATAAAAATGATATATATGCCATAAGTAAGTATAGATATTATCGAATAAATGTCTCGGAACATATCATTTATAATAAGCATTTTTTTATTTTAATGTAAAAAAAGAGCAATTTAATGATATACCTTCTTTGCTAAATTAGACAGCATCGTTCTCCTCGCGTCACATTATCGCGCAAAACATAAATAATTTATGATAGAACATATATTGTGCTTTAAAGGCAGTTCTCCAATATGGAATATCCTATAGATATGGAACTAATATACATAAAATATGTTATGATTAAGTATGACGGTGCCGGTAAAAAAAAAAAAATTATCTTCGGCCAATGCAGTAAGCGAGAGAGACTCACTCAGAGAGAGAGAGAGAGAGAGAGAGAGAGAGAGAGAGAGAGAGAAGAGAAAAAACTTAAATTTACAAAGATGGCTGAAGGGAGACAGAGTGTATGCTACGGTGAAGAATACGCTGAAGTATGGTCGCCATTAAATATTTATAAAATGGTTGCGGGTTATATGTATAAGAGCAAAACGTATCGGATGAGTCGCTTCCATGTATATCTCATAGCTGGCTCACGCGTAAAACTATGATTTCCATTTATTTAATATCTCCATGAATACGCTGTCTCTCGTGCGCGTCGGAAAAAAAAAGCGACCACGGAGAAAGAAGGGCGCGTGCACTTTCGCGAATCCGCCGACTTTTATATGCCTTCTCGGATGCATTGCCCGCGGGTACACGCGTATATACGTAATGCATGCAACGCAGTATTGCATTATTTCGACATCGTAAAACCGACGTCTAGACTCGCAAAACGGCGGACACTCATAAAAGCAGGACTATCTGTAGAAAAAAATGATACTTAATGGCAGCGGAAATGTACCCTATAAGCTGTAGCGCAATTTCCGATTTGCGGGGATATAAAATTCGCATACCTATACAAACTCTGTAAAAATACGCGAAAAGCCTTGATATAAATTGCGCATGTTTGGTTATTTTCGAGACACAATATAAATGCAAAAATAACAGAAATATGATAAACGCATCGTTGATGCTGTATATAATTATACTGTAAAGTGTTTTGCATAAATAAAATATTTTCTTGGAAATATGAAGAGGATAAAAGGGAGATTTTCAGTAACTTTTTTACATTTAAAATGTTATATGTTTTTATATTAAAAAGAGTATTAATTTTATATTACTTGACGTAATACGTAATGGTACAGAAAAGCTTTTTTAAGAAAAGATCTAAGAACTGAGCCAAGGAAAAGCGGAATGACGTAAAACTCGATAAATTATCCATAAACTTGATGGGGTGGCGGATCTATAAATGGTGATGGATAATTTAAAAAATAGAATGTAGTCAAAGATGGAAAATACGGTACATAAAGCACGATATAGTCAGTCTAGCATAAATATTGTCCGCGAAATTACGAGACGCGAAGCCTGCAATCGGCAGCACGTTTCATCTTCGCAGTCAATATCAACAGCGCTTCGCGTTTTCGATTTTGGCGGATTTGTTCGGCCCATTCTTTTTTTTTTCAATGCCAGTCATTAATTGTCTGCAAAATATGATCGGTCTACTTGTGCCAGGGACAGGCGGCTTACCATAGAAAAAAACGTCACTCACGATCGGTTTATGATCGACGCCGGAGAGCTCGCAACGAATATCGAGGATTTTTATTTATCGTTTATCTTGACAGCTTAATAATACGTATTTCATTCACGTGACGCCGATGAGTATTATACAAAACGGCTTTCGACATAAAATTATTACATCCTGTCGTTTGCGATTCCAGTTCATAATTAGTTAATTGCATCATACAGCATGTGGTACATTAAAATTATCACAAACACAAGGTTGTTAAATTGTATCTCATTATCTCGCAAGCAATATAACAAAACACACGAGTGTACATACATCAGTGATGTATGAAACAATTTAATATATCTATATGTATATCTAAAAGTTAAAATACAAGGTCTGTATAATTTCTTTAATTGTAACATAATCTTTTTCTCTGCTCTTTGAGAGCAAGACCTTTCAGGTTCATTAACTCGAATTACTCTCGTTCGAATGAAATATCTATCGAGATACAATTGGTAACAGAATCACGGCGTGGTATCGATTGGAACGAGAAGGAAAGACGCGGCACTACGGCCTGTAATAAAAGTAATTTCCATGGAATTTCGTAGAATGGGCCGCATAGAGGAGAATTGCGTAATTTAAGTCCCGCTCTGCTCCATGCCCTTCTGTGCATAATATTCCAAGAGAAGGAAAAATGCCGCGCCCTGGGAAATCCTGCATCTCGTGGAGACGAGTGAGCTTTCGATTCCGGTTGCAGTTTTATTTTTTTCAACTGTTGGCATTTTTATTGCATTAGACGTTTTAATATGTAAAACGATAATACGTCATACTGGAATTACCTTGAATGCAACAACAATTTTTTATTTTATATTTTCTACCACGAGAACGGTTTTTACGATATTTTTCTAGAAAATATATTACGTAATAACTATTGTAATCACTACAACCTATCTATATTTTGCAATTTTTAATTTACATATTTTTTTGTGAAATTGACTTTAATTTATTAGACTTTGAATATTTCATCTATGTGTATATCGCAGAAACTACGAATTTTTAGGTAAATCCTGAGAAGATTAAAAGAAATTCGCGAGGGATTTTCGTGAAGTTTTTTAAAGAGATCCACCCTCAAGCATCTGGGGACGTTGCGGTCCTGGGTTTCTTTTTGATGGCGACGATGCGGACGAGGAGGACATTTGTTTTCGCGTTAGAGCCGATGGAAAATTGTCGTGGTCACGGCGCCGTGAAAAATACGGCTGAATATCCCGCTCACGTCTTCTCGTCTCCCACGAGCTGCTCGTCGCCACCTTTTTATGGCTTGTCAAGTGTAAATCCCCGATGCCTTCTCACGACGACGCGATGAATGGGAATAGTGTTTAACGCCAAGACGGGAAACTCTGTCTCGAGAAAACCATCGTGTGACACTCGTATCATTCCCGCACTTATTTTCCTATACCATCGTAGAATAAGATGAATGTCTGACGCGACGATGCTTTTGCTACTGCGTGCGGGTATAACGATCGGTCTTGTCTATTCATGAGCTTTCTTTTTATTTCGATTCCTGAGGACGATTCTGCACAGCAAATCGAGAATGCGACGCTAATTTGCTACTAACGACGTAACGACATGTACGTTTTGCAACATAAGTCTAATGTAGTCTGATGGATTTTTAACTTGCATATAATTTCGAAACCATGGCATACTCGGAAATTAACAGATTGTATAACATTCTAAACAGTAAATTAAATAATGGTTCTTCATGTGTGATAGAAAACATTTGACTGCTAATGTACCTGCTTCCTTTTTACTCGTCGCGTTAAATAAGTATAGATAGTTGTACCTCTCGCTAATGCACTTTCAATCCAATAAATTGCGTTTACCTTGACACCGTATTCATTGTTTGCCGGCGTTATTTGCTGAATTTCGTGGATTTTTGCGGACCCACATCGATCAAACGGTCGTCGCGCCGACAGTGAATAATGAAAACGCGCTTGGAAAAAAAAATGCGACGATAAAATCGTGTAAACTCGCCGTGCCGTTGTTTCACGGCCGACCGGTGTTTTCCTCCGCGTACGCGTTTGCTCCAACACGCTCTTTAATTTGCCCGGCGTTTAGCTCGCCGTTGGGAAAACAGTTGTTTCAATTTATTCGGTCGTCGCGGCGATACGCCACCTACGACGTTTGTCCGCATTGCGGCACGCGCGGCTGGTGTGAAATGGAAGCAATTGAATCCCTTTAAATCGCTTTAATTGTACGTATCCGTATCCGTTACGGCGCGAACGGAAATAACGACAAGCGCGCGCGACAACTCGGGATATACAACGCGCCAAAATTGCGATAATGTCTACGGCCCGTATATAATCGTTAAATTTTCCATCGGTGTGAAAGGCGCGATTACGCCGAATTATGTAAATTCGCATAATTCGCGGATCGGGTCAATACACCCCGGAGCTATTGGCTAAATTTTACTATATCAAAATATCTGAAGGCTTGTTTCAACGATACCGTGGAACACAAAACCTTTATAGTTCACGAGGTTCAGCGCTTCCTGCTTCATTTAACGTAAATCATCAAACATCGCATGAAATCTCGGTTACATTTGGTTTAACTTCAGGAAGATACGAATAAACTCCAATCTTGGCTGTTACCCAATACTTTGTTATACCAAAAGTAATCAAAATCAAAAATATAGCGATTTGATAGACCGCGTGATATATCTGCGTTAAAATTATGATCGCACACTCGAACGAAAAATGAGATCGCTCAGAGAAGAGGCGGTCGGCGCTCGCTTATCTGTGCGGCGATAAATGGTACAGGAGGCGATCTCGTTACCAGTTTTCCGGTTATCCCGGCATATCCGGAGCGGAGTGGTCTGTGTGCTTTACGAGTCACTTCAGGAGTTCCGATAGCGCAGCGCGGCGCGGCACGGCACGGCACGGCACGGCACGGCGCTTCGTCGGAGGCAAGACGAAAACTATAACTTTCGGTCCACTGCTCGCGCCTGCCCGCTGTGGTCTACAATCATAAAATCCCGATCTCCTCTCCAGATCGCTCTCGTTCCCTCCTTTTTCATCCCCCTCACGCACTTGTACATGTAATTGAAAACGAATTACCCGCGGCCGGTTAATTCAGCCGTTTTTCCGCTCGCGAGTTTCCTTCCTCTTCACCTCGTTGTGCTTTAACCGCGTTTTATTGTTCTCTCGTGATTCCTCGTTACCCGGCATAGTGCTACCGGTTACAGCCGTCGCGCGTAGGTAATTCGCGACCAACTGCGACTTGTTCGGAGTTGAGCCCGTTTCGTTTCCGCAACGCGGCGTTTCGCCAATATCGGCGATGGCGTATTTGTTGTGTGCTTATCTGTTTTGTTAATATGTACATATATTTTTTCGTGCATATTATACATACCTCATCTTTATACGATATTTATTATTTATGAGCATTGAAAATTCAATCAATGTCGAGCCGTTCGTTATTATAGAATATCGAAACATACAAAGTATACATTTTATTCGTTAAAGTATCACTATTCATATTTTTATTCAAATTTATTTATTATTTTATTGTAATATAATTTCCATATTATCCGTTATGAATCTTTTGTCTAATTCAAATTTCTAGATGTTATAATTGCTTTAGATTTTTATATGGATATTAATATTTAAGTAATATGATTAAAAGATTATTTTGTCTACAATTGTTTAGATTAAATATACGCGAAGAATATTCGCTTAGATGAAGATTGTCAAATTTTATTCTAATTGTAAGTCGAACGAATAACAAAATTTCGGATGAGGTCGAAATAAGAGAGCGCGTGAGAGGTCCTTCTTGTTTCGCGGAGAAGATAACATCTACACGATTTCAGCTCAAAAGGAACAAGTTACGTCCCAGTCGTTGCACACAATTGTTATCACTGCTATTCTCAAGCTGCAGTTACCATCAATTGCAATAGTCAGCACTCTCGATACTATAGCGGAAGCACAAGATGCGCCAAAAGCATCTTCGCGAAGGAATTCTCACGATTGCAGAATTTCATTATTAATGCAAATTGCTTCAAATCAATAAGAGATTAATAATAGACGATTTAACGATCGCTAAGATTATTAAAAATTATTACACAAAGAAAAATATATTTTGAAAACATTATTTAGTTGATTGGAATAAATGAGTTAAAGAAATCGAGCATATCGTTCGAATTGGAGAATCGCAGCTAGAAGTATTAATCTTCTGGTATGGAATTGTATAGTCACGTATATAAAACGTGTTTACAATTCTTACGTTAATTACATAAATAATTCCATTGTATATTTTCTCTTATGCCTTTACAAACGTATACAAAATTAAAGCAATTAGCATAGTTGCGTACCGAGTCACCACCAATTGTAATTGCTAATTAGAATTAGAATTTACAGTTGCAGCTCTACGAATGTAAATTCGACTTAAAAAAAAAAAGGGACGCGTAGAGATTACGTGATAGAATGCGAATGGAGTAACAAGACAAACGCGCGGGGTATCACTCTTCGCATACACGGAAATGTTATTCTGGCAAATGCGCGTGTTTTTGAATGCAATCAAGTCGTTCGCACACGGTTCACGTTGAGTAAATATGATCCAAAGCTCGTTTGCGCGGCGGCGTAGTTGCAGTTTGCACAGTGTCGAGAGAAAATTTTTTTTCCAATAATATCGATGCTCACCGACGGCGGAGCATTATCACGCTTAACTGAAAATTTTTTTTTATTTAATCTACCTCTCGCCTGAGATGCGATCGACTACCGTGAAGTCTACGATACTTCATTTTAATAACGTCACTCTCGAGTACTCCTCGCGTATTCTCTTATAAACATTCTGTAAAAAACGCGAGACTTGAAGTGCAAAACGAAAATGTTCGGTCCTTCGCTAATAATTCCGTTAATAATTAGATAAACTTCTATTTAACATTTCATTATTCTAATATGTCTTGTCGTTAATATTTTCCTATTTAAAAGAATAGTTGCAATTCTTTTATTATATTTTGGTTACTGTTGCCATTATAGCCGCTGGTTTTGGTTGCAATAACACGTGGATGAAACGAGGATGAAAAGAGGGGGTTGGACGAGAGGAACATACGTAGACGTGCAATCGCGAAGTGAGCCTGGAAAATTTATAAACCTTCCTGCTTCCAGAAGAGGATCCGGCGAACGTGACCACGTTGAGCAAGCTGCTGCTCCATTAGGATTAGACCAGCTATACCGGAAAAAGAAAGACGACGGAAGACACTAATGCCAGCGAGGATTTAGACACATGCCGCGAGAAACTCCTCTCTCGCATTCCTTTCGTTCTACGGCAAGTGCAGAATTTTCTACAAAGAACGATAAATTGATAAGGAATGCTTTAATACGACAGATTGCTTCTACAATCCCTTTTAAATTACTGACAAGCATTTTATCTCGGTCCTTTCGTAATGCACAAAAACGCATTAGATCTTAATGATACTCGATAAAAAATTGTAATTATATCAATGTTTTAAAGGATGTAGAAATTTTCACTGTCAAATAAAATACAAGGACGACATAATGAAATACTTTTCTGCTTATAAATACTTATGAATATAAATGCATGATATACCTATTGTGTTTGTAATACTGTATTTGAATTGATGTTACGTTTATATCTGTCTAACAGAAAGAAGAAAGTGTACAGGCTTAAATTTTTTAGCACGAGTAATGTACAAACTCTAAAACACTAAAGTAAAGAAGATGTACAACAAACATTACGATGAATATTACGCGAATGGACGGAAAAACGGTAAGAGTAGAGGAAAAATGAACCCCCGGGTTCCACCTCATTTAAAATCCTAATTGGTTTGGCCACGGAATTAGTAATCGTTAGCGGTTAATGCAGGGGAGGATTACAAATTACCGAGCACCAGCTCACGAATTATCGTCGGCACGCAAAATATCTCTGCGATTTTTCGTCTGTCGGAATAATCATGAATTTTATATTCACTCATGTTTCTCGATCATATTACCATGTAGTTATCATAAATTAATTCTCTTATCATTTTCCGAAGCTAATTAGCTTCTTGTGGTACTTAAAGGATTACTGAAATGCATTCATTGTTCATTTAAATAATTAACAATCTTTTTATTTAAATTCTAAATAAAATTGCAATAGTAAAAACTGACAAGAATAACAAAATTTTTTTCAAGAAAGAGGTTTTTTCAATAACTCTACATACAGCATTATACCGCCAATATGTATTTCGAGTGCATCGATCGGTCACATGTGCTTCTGCAGTATAAATTGATACGCCGTAAAAATAGCATATCAAATACGTTTTATGTATTTTTGATGTTCGCCGTGAAAGCTTCAAGTTAAAATATATCACGTGCTTTTTCCTTTTCTAACTGAAGTACGAGTCAATATTATATAACCCAAACATTCCAATTCCGCACGGTCCAATCAAGCTTGCTTCATATTTTTGTAATATTTACATCAGATTTTTGGATAGTATAAATTTCGTACCGTTTCCGCAACATTTTTTCGAAACCGGAAAGCTAAAACTATTTTGTTTATTTTCACTTCATTCGTGTTTAATAATTATCAAATTGGTTGTCCGGAAGAGAAGACGATTAAGAAACTATCTTTCAGTCAAAATCCCCGATTATCGTCCCTCGTGTAAGTACAGTAACAGTCAAGTGCTTTCACGGGCGTTCCCCCGGGATATTAATCGGTGACGGTAAATACGTAACATTATTGCCCCACGGAGATTCGAAACGGTGTTAAGCGAAGCCGTGTCACCGTCGCCCGGCGCAAACGTCGCAACGCGCCCCCGTTGTTAATGTCGATAACCGATACTAACGAGTTGTCCGTAGCGGCCCTCCTGGCTCGCGCAGCGCATTATAAACGGTTTCTCGTGACAGTCGACATTGAATAATGACAGTTGTTGTTTGGACGCAGGAAATCGAGCTGTACTGCAGCGGCTGCTGCATCCGCGCTGCCGTAGCGTAACGCCAATGTTACTTTAATTTGACGGAGAAACGCAAGCACGTAGCGCGACGTTGCGGGCACGGCTCCGTGTTCCCTCCTTCAGAGAGAAGGGGGTCGTAAATATCGCCAGGACGCGAGTTTCGAGCGCTAAACTGAAAAGTAATAACTCGACCGAGATATGCAAATACCGAGCAATTTCCACGTATTTTACCGCGTCTTTATATCGGGAAAAAATTTCCACCAGGGATACCACTTTCAAATTGGTAAAAAAAGAAACATTTTATCGCAGCCAAAGTCCATGTTATATAGACTCTAATTTCCTTGTAGAAGAATGTATAACGTTATTCGTCAACATACGTTTTAGTTTTAAATCACCGAATGACAAGTGTGTGATGTGTATTGAGTTTATTTCTTTTATATTTGCTTAGTCGATAAATTGCATACCACACTCTCGGTTACGTTTTTCTAAAAACAGCTTATAGCGCAAAAAGAGTTACGGATAACACCAAAATTGTGTTTAAAAGAACACGGCTTTACTAAAACTATTGTTTGATCTGTAAATGGCTTTTATTGATTCGCGTTTTTCTCTGGCGTTTACTTTGTCACTCACAAACAGGTCTATAAAGCGAAAATGAAAATCGTAACATACCAAAGCATTGTAACGCGTTGAGTGACTAGATAAAAAAGTGGATTAGGCCATAATAGTATCGGCGTGTAACAAAGTCACGCGTCTAAAAACTAGGAACTTGAAAGCTTCTACAAACTTAACGTTTATCGTGTAATATCCATTACACTTAACGTAAATGGTTCTATAAAGATTAAGTTACGGGATATCTTTATAAAAATGTATATACGTTTAAATTTAATACTTTATCAAGTGTGGAGTTATAACTTATATATAACTGGTATTTTCATTAAATTTCGTAAAAAGACATCAAATTTATCAGATATATCACGAAACTCGAACGTCCTTCCGGAAACTCTTTCGATTAAAGAAGTTATAATTCTTTGCGTTCTCGTAACAAAATGGCAGACGTTTCAAGGAAATCACTATAGATTGCCGTATTGGCGCACATACGCACATTTCCCTGCTCTATGGATTTCGAATGAGGAAACGAACTGTTTTCCTGTTTGAGTCAGGATGTAGAAATCTCGTTTCCGGTCTGTTTCCACGAATCCTAGGGGATAGCTTCTCGCGGGGTGAGAACTCGAGCGAAAAGGGTCTTGAATCGGTCGATAGAAAACCAAGCTTTGTTTCTATCCCTTTTTCTTTTTTATTTTTGAAATCCATCGTTTTTTTCTGCAATTTTCTCCGTTACAATATATGAGCATCCTTGAAGCTGCGCTAACAATAAGATCGAGTCGCGATTCGTAAACTGCGTTTGCTATTATTTCTGACATCAATGACTGGCTAATTACTATTTAGCCATAACAATTAAACTACAATAATGTATGCTATCAATCGTTGTAATTGTAATATTGAGATCAATGCAATGCTGCACAAATGACCTTATTTTCTCGATACTATTAAGTAAATTATTAAGCAGGCAGTTAAACTTTGTACGATTTCCTAGCCAAGCATCGAAGAACGCTACAGGACGATATTTAACTTGGTGTCGCAGAAACCGAGCATCAACAAATAACCACGGCAATAAATAACCAATGCGTACGATTTGATCAAAGCTGATAAATTTAGCCGATTTGTATTGTCATTTCGATAGGGAATGAATCGAATGATATATAGCTCTTCGTTAACAATTAAAATGTATATTAACACGCATGTATGCATGCTCGTTAACGAATTTCATCTCTAATTGCGAATCGTTTCGTTTGACATCCGTACGCAACATCATTCTATATATAGCGTTGCATTCCACAGCCGCAAATTGAAAAGCATTAATGTGGCGGTGAGCTTTTACGAGCAGAGTGTTTCGCAAACGTGCTTAATATGCGGATATTTGCAACCGCGAAAATGGCACGCGGATTTTTTTCAAGAATGAACGAACTGCGGGAAACGAATAAATGATCTCCAATGAGCCAGATGATAAAAAATATATAAAACGCTGTAAATTTTTAATTTTACATTGCAGAATTGCATGAGAAAATGATGCTATGTCCCGGCTGATTTGTCATATGAATAATATATGCAGGACCTTATACGTATATAGCTTTCAATGAATGTACAAACATGTGCATTAACTATTTGCGATTTTGTCCCCAAGTGCTTCGACGATGGACCATTAAATTATTCTCGCACATAGAAACACACATGCACATATACACGTAAGGATATATCGGTGAAACGATATAATGACGTGAATACATCCGATAGATGCTCCGTTAACCGTCCAATCTCCAGAGAAGCGAGCATTTACGTGGCGAACTCGCTGAGTAATGACGAGAACGTACTCGAGTTAGATTAGACGGAGGAGTATGCCACCCCAAAGCGCGTGCGGGAGAAACCGGGGAGAGCTCCATCTCCTTAGTGAATCATTTGTCGCGAGTGAAGGAAACTCCATCGAACGTCCGCTCGCTTCCACGCTAATTTTAATCGTCCGGTCCCCGCGGAAAACCCCCGTACTCCAGTACAACCGTGCCTCGTGTCCTCCGAGACAACATACGAGGGAGAATTAGATCGTGGCGCGAAACTACGAGCGATGAAACGCCGCGGCCGGCGTTACAGTGTGATACATGACTGACGGCTCCAGAGAGATTGCTCGTCGTTCGCGTCGCACAATATCAGATAACGGGTTGCCACCCGGGCAAACCTCGACTTTTTCGCGCCATCGCGCGGTGATGACATTTCCTCGATTCAGTCGTTTTAACGTTCGTCCGAACTTGGAAAAAAAAGCTCTTGCAACGCGTAATAAATAAAATTTTCAAATCGAATCACAACTAGACAAGTGAAGGATTTCAAGTAAAATTTGATTAAATTCGTATGTTGCGAGATACAAATATAGCAAATAAAAGTGGAAAAAATGCGTTGAAGGATTCAGAATAAAAATACTTAATCTATAAATTACGCGAAAATCCTTTAAATTTTACGTTGTTTTTACTCCTATAGTTTACCGCGAAGCTTTAAAAAAGCCTTATCGTACATTTAATATATACATAACGGAAAACGCTGCCCACGAGAGCTTCCTATTGTATGTACCTATATATTTTATTTCGCTTTTAACGTTCCTGGAAATTTCCACTCGGATCATCTCCGGTGGAACTGTAAATATCGTATCCGATGCATCAAATCGTGAACAGTTCTCGATTTCGCGAAAAGAGAGTAATTGAAGAGTATAGCTCGCCATTTTTCGCAGTTCCGAGTGGTCGTTTGAAAAGTTCTGCCTATATTTCTATGGGGCCGCCGCAAGGGCAATCGCGGCTTGATATAATCCAAATCTCCCACGCTCCATTATATGTATGCACCACTCGGTACATACGTACATATATACCGACGTCGCTCGAGAGGAAGCTCCTGGGGGCGGATAACTGTTGCTTTAGCATTTTCACCACCGTAGGATATCTCGTAAATTCGGTGCAGCGCGTCTTGCCACGATAACATCGGGAAACCATTCTATTATCCGACACGACGATGTGTGTGTGCATGCGTGTGCCTAATATGCGTAGTCTGTATGGTAACACGGATGTGTACATTCATGAAGTTGTAGCTACTACACGATCCAAATATTTCTGTTAATGTTTCGTTGATCTTCCACGTTCTATTTTGCGCTGATACGGCGCACGATAATGAATATTTAAGCTGTAGGCATTAGAATAAATTTGAAATAAGTTACAAATAATCCATAAAATTTTATAAATTGTTCTTCTCTGCGAAAGTTTGCCCTGCGTGATTTTTCGCAATATAGGCTTCACGTTTTATATATATGTACTTTAAAATTGAGCGAATTTCAGGATCTTAGATTTCCAATCTTTATACCGATCGTAAGCCATTACGATACGCCGTCGATACTTGTTTTCCGCCACTCTAACGCACTTAGGAATAATTTGAAAATATCCGACATAAATCCCTGACGATCTAAAGTCAATATTCTCAATGCGACAGTCGATCTTTCGAGAGGCGCATTTGCCTCTATATATTTGCAGTATATATTTGCAGGCTCGATTGTTCTCTCGTTGATCTCAATGTAATTCGATTCCTTTTGATCTCAATCACTCTATATCACAGTCTACAAATTAAACGGTAACATAGTATAGAATTCGTCACCTCCTCCTGCCCTTTCAACCTCTCGTCCTCTTTGTTCAATACGCGCGATCCTCTTTACCGTAAATGAACGCTTTATTGCAAGCCTGTGCCCAATGATGGCACCAAAAGCAAATTAAATGCCTGCCGATCCACACGCCCGGACTTTTCCGGAAGCTTTCCCCATTCGTAAGTAATTTTCCACATCTTTATCGGGAAATGCGGCGACAAATACTTAGTATTCACGCGAGGCGATTGATTGATTAGGATTAATGGCCCATGTAAGACGAGTGCGCGAGGAAGAAGAAAGAGACAGCGTGTGTGTTGCGAGAGTTTCCCATTCGAAGCTTCTAGCCGATACCTGAAAGGTATCGTAAAGGTACGTTCAAACGCAGACGTGGAATTTTCAGCGAAAAATAATAGAGACGTAACAAAAGTGTTAAAAAATATATTTCGGTGTTCGTTATCGCGAGATTACGTAAAACTGTGTGCTGTGAAAAAAGTAATTCAATTAAAGCGTCACAATGTATTCCGAAAATACCGCTTTCACGCGATGATATTTTTTACGAAGAATAAAGAACGTATACGTTGAAGAAGGAAAGAACAAAGAGAAAAATAAGTTTCGTTTCTGTCATTGCTTTTTCTTGATAATTAAATGTTAAATTAATACAATAAAATGTTGTTTCGCATTATTATAATCAAGATCATCGTTAGTTTTCTTGTGATATCCGAATGATATTCCTCTCGAGCTTTAATGCGCGATGTAGTGGCAACCATAAATTCGCAGCAATAGCGATCTACGAAATCACTCCGCCGTCGCCGTGTCAACAAGGGACAGCCAGAGGGTTTCTCGGGGGAGGCAGAGCCATTAACGGAATACCGAAATTCCATCGAAAACTTCGGCGCCGCTAACTCGCTCGATTATGAATGAGTTCCTCGTTTCGTCTCCCGCTGGACAAGAAACGATGAATTTCCCGCGTTCGCCCGCAGGAGCCGGTAACCATACGTAACACCATCCCCCCACGTAGTTCCAAACTGTCGCGCGTTTCCGCGCCGTGGGACAATGATACGTTAATCCAGTCGGTACGACTGGAGAAACCGGAGGAACCGTCTCGGATTACTCGCGCGACTCTCGAACCATTTGCAAATGCGCTCAATGTAACGAACTGCCCGCCGCGGATTTTTGCAATGCAAATACGTAACGTCGTGATTTCCACGCGACGCGACGTTCTGGTTAGCGAAAATGATGTGCTACGGAATCCCTGTCCCCGTCCCTGCCTCCCATGAATATTCTCGGTAATTTCAATTATTTAGTCGTACTCATGACTTCCTTCGAGCAGCAATACGAAACCACAAACCGCGAAAATTTTCCGGTCTATTAATTTGACATTTGTCCGCTCCGATACACGATATCGTGAGAAACGATAATTATAGAGCGCGGCTCGAGGAAGGAAATCATGTAATTTGCGCGATCTAAATTGAAAGAGTTGCCGTATATTATAAACGCATATTTATAAACCTTTTTGCCTATCATTATAAAGCATCTGTCATGTATGTGAAAATTATTCATAAAAAAAAAGTCTATAGAATATCAGTGATATGTGTGCTAATTAGGTTATACGCTAAATCAATTAGGTTTTTCTGCATTTTTTCTGTGCAATAAAAATTACATGAATAATTTTTCAACTTTTTCAATTTCGAAAAATATGAGCGGCACGCTGTTCGTTATGTACAATTCATTCGTTTCATTGGTCAATAATTCGTGGCATGCATTGTTCAAATTACGCTGAATAATTTGAAGTGGAATTTTTAAGTTATAACTTATAACAATATATCATAACGTTGTAAAAATTGCAAATTCATGTCTGGATGGGCGTATGTAGTTTTTATATGGTGCAGGGAAACTTTTATATTTGCTAAGTAAGATCACAGAGAATTACGAGCGAGTTTTAAAATATCCTAGCGTGATCTGCATTCTTTACGATCGTCATACAAGCAACGAAAAGTTCCTCTTTTTTTTAACAACGGTGTTCTCTCTTTTTAACAATGTTTTAGTACGGCATTAAAGCGACGTATGCTCCACAGACAGATACATACACATTGACGAGCACATTATGTATTTTCTCGAGACGTGAATGTTCCGGCTAACATTTCTTGAAACAGTAAAATGAGAAATGAACACAAATGAATTTAAAGTTCCTTTAAAAACTAATAAATATTTAAACCCCAACCGCGCATGTAAACGTAGAAAATGAAACTTTATTTCAAATTAACTCGACGATAAAACCACAATGCATTTACGTGCGACCATAAATTTCACTCCTTTTTTTTTTGTACGCCACCAGCGACGTCAACAACGACGTAGCATTAAAAGCAAAGGCGATTTCGTCGGAAAATTTAATTTAATTCGCGACATTCGTCGCAATGTTTCGGGAGACAGAAGTTATGCCGAGAAAATCTGCAATGCTCTCCAATTTTAATTACCACTATAAGCGTCGGCAACGGTCGGTTCTTCAGAGTGAAACTTATTGTTAGAGAGAGTTTCCATTTTCAAATAGAAATTACATTCATAAATACATCAAGTCTCATATCTATTACTAATTATAAAAACCCTGTGCGTTGTAGTGAATTAACTTGTATCTGCATTTTTTTTTTCATTTATTTACTCGTGCATAAAAAATTAATCTAAAATGCCAAATATTTTCACACATAGTAAAATATGACACATATGTCGGCACGACATTCGACCGAAGAATGTAATGTAAACAATTGCGTACGACTGTTTAATATCATGTCAATAAATGAGCGAGAAGTTGCGATACAGACGCGCTCAACCTGCCTGTGCACCGCCGTAATAACTCGACGGGCTAACGAACCGGCACTAACGCGGATCTAAAAAGCGCGCTGAACTTCGTTGCCTTCATTGCCTTCGAGGGAGTAAAAGTTCCACTCGCGGTCCGTGGAGAAAAATATAAAATGGACCGGAGGCGGAAGAAGCGAAGGGTCGAAGGTGAAGAGGAAAGGGCGGATCCGTCTCCTGGCGCACCGTCTGAGGCGCTGCCCGATCTCGTGAATTTCGGAGTGAATCGCAGAGACTTAAGGGAATCCCGGGCAATATACAGTCAAGAGATGGAAAAGTGAGACTGCTATAGATACTATATATATTTCGCTTATCCTCGATGTCTATCACGCAGGAGAAGAATAAAGTGCAACTGATGTAGCCAAAAAATCGTCTTACTTATTTAACGACGATAAAACAAATTCTTTTCCAATTCTTATACTAATTTTATCCCCACCTTTTTAAAAATACATATCCATACGTAATATTAATAATTATAATTTGATATTTCCATAATATTTCATTACATCTGATTATTCTCTTCGTTAGCATGTTTAATCAAAAATCTATATCTTGGTAATAAGTAATAAGCAGAAATCGATCTCTCACTGGTCAATTATATTCACTTCATAAGTCGATGTATATCTATACATTTTTCGATGCGAGAACTTTGCGAGGAAATATCCGAACCACGAAGAAGCGCATCCGTAAAACTTGGAGCGGGATTTGTGCCAGCTGATTATGCCAACGGAATCATATCTCCTCGTCGCCAGCCGCGACTCTTTAAATTCGGATCGCAAAGTTTCGACACGGCGCGGCGCGTGGTCCGTCAGCTGAAACTCGCTTTTTATTTTTATTGGCTACTGTGTTATTATTTGTCAAAGCAACTATCCGAGGAAGAGCGATATTAATGTCATATGAATTATAATTTCATGACGACGAGCTTCTACAAGAGACTACATTTTTCATCGTAACAACGCATCATAAAAATGAACATAACGGAATAAATTATGACGTGATATTTATTGTCAAGCGTTTTAAATGCATATTAGATAAAACGTGTAACATGAGCTGCGATCTAATTAAGAAACGTTTATAAAATAACCTTCCTATTAACGCAACCGCAAATTTCCTCGCATATGTGTCTTGAGAAACCTTGCAAAATCCTTGGAAAACGTTAGCCAAAGCAATTTAGATTTTCTAGCTTGCTCATTAGTCTAGCTAGCTCCACAGTAATTAACATACGTAGTGATGCTACAACATATGATGAAGATTTTTAACAGAGCTAGCAAAGCAAATTCATCTAACGGGGCAAAATGTTCTTCTCACAATCAGTCAATTGACATATATTCAAAGTTCAAAGCCTGTTTGTCGACATAAGTAAATAAAATTCATTGATTCGAGGAATTCAAATCTTATCAAGATTTCGAGCTCATCTTATTTGACGAGATGTTTAGCTTTCGGAAAGAAGTCTACGAAGGTACTCAACTTCGAGTGGCAAACACGCATAATGTGCAACATCCGACAGCGTCTCCCACTTCTTCTTCTAGCTTCCGTTCGTACATTTTGTATGCATCGCGGTGACTTCAATATATATATATATATATATATATATGTTATATAGGATGTCAAAGAAAAGATAGACATATAATATACCAACAACGAAGCGTGACGAGAGCGTAAAACATCACGATCTTATCACATGCGCGAGTACACATATATAACGCGTTTCTTCGACCATCTCTTTTTACGTTTTCTTTCGAAAATCGATACAGCAAGTGGAGTAACGTATAGATTTACGTTACAAACCTTTGCAATTCAACCCAGCGATCAGATCTGATCTCCAGCGAAGCAATCCGCGAAACGATAGAAACACACACCGTATTGCAAAACTAATGCGTAAATCACGAGAAACGGAGCATATAACATTGTGAGAAAATTTATGTCGCGCATTGCTTTAAAGCTGAAAGATAAATTTTATATATGTATAATCAGAGAAATAAAAATTATACACTCGCTCCCCACACGCAAATTATCAACAATAAGAAAGTTTTGATATTCCATGTTAATTTAAATACAGTTTTGTCTAACTATTTTAATTACGGCCTTGTTGTATGAAATATTCTTTTATTTACGCGTGCATGAACTAACTCATATTTATTTTACTATATTACGCTTTTACTTTGAAAGTACACAGTGAAATAGGGGGAAAAATGTCAAAGTGCACTCGCTCGATGTTTCTGTTAACAACCGTACTTACATAGCTCAGGTTTCACCTTGAAAATATCATCAAAAATTTTAATTAAAGCAGTTATATCTGGAAACATCATGTTGCTGGAATATTTAGTATTAATTAAAATCAAATTCGTCCCCTGTTTATCTGCGGAATTTAAACGAATATTATGTGACTCACAATCCCTCTCGAATAAAGCCTATCTCATAACTTTTCGTCTCTCTTCTGAATGTTTCGCGGGATCAATAGCACTCGTTTGTATTTACGATTGCGGCTCGTAAACCCAGTTTTTCAACGCGAACTGTCGGCACCTGTGCGCCCGGTGAATAAGGGGCGCAAACTCGCGGCGAGAAAGTTTATCCTTTTACCCGAACTTCCGTCATTCGTTAATCGCCTCTGCGAGATCATACTGAAACTCCGTCGACCCGGAAAATCGGTCGCGATATCAGACCTTTGTCGGCCGAAAGAATCGAACAACCGGTCACCGCGATTAGCCGACTGAAAATCGCATTCCGGAAAAAATCCACGTTAAACTTTTCCACGCAGACTAATCTCACTCCTAATTGAATTTCTTTGAACTCCTGTCTGGGAGATACGCAGAGAAGTCTTGATAGTTATAGATTTCCGCGGCGAAAGAAAAGGCGGCGTCCGCGAAAAGAAATCGATATCCGAATGGACGGAGGAAATGGGAGATAGTTACAGACAGAAAGAAAAAAAACGGCGTGAGAAGATTCCATTCGCGTCCGTCTACAAGGTGAACTTTGGCGATTTAAATTCCTCCTGGTTGGATTGCTCTGATAGTAACTTCCTTTCGGTATTAAATCCTCTCGGTGTTCGATATCTACTTTTTCAGTTAAAACTGATTTCGGAAAACGTGTTAAAAAAAACATTCGATTACTTGTAATTTAATATTTTTTACCTATTCACAATTCAATTCGCGAATTATTGGTAACGTTCCAAATCGATTCTAAATGTCAAATCCTAAAAGATGTTATGTTATCCTTCTTTCCTGACAAGAAAAGCATGGCTTCAATTGCATCTGTCAAGAGTCCGCGTTTATAATTGTACACGTTACATGCATTTACATACACACGCTCGACGTATAAAAATTACTGATAACACCGAGTATTACTTTCAAGATTGCAATGTACGAGCTGTCAGTCGTAAAAGTCTATCGCAATTTCGAAAGTATGCTCGTACAATCTACGGGCGGTCGAGAGTGTAGACCGAAAAATGTCGAAAAGTCGAAACGCCGAACGCTCGAACGGTAACGATTTCGGTGGCACTCGTGTCAAATATTCTGGCAGCTGTTCGACCAAAGCGTTTCGCTATTGGCAAACGATAATCACGTTTCACGAGCAGTCACGCGCGATATATTCATTCCGACGCTACGTTTTGAGATTACTCGATTTCACCATTGCGCGAGAGGGCTCGTCCGATTCCGTAATTTTCCCGCGTTTACAACACACAAAATCCAAATCCGAGGAGCATGAGAACTGTATCGGTCTTTTTCCGAAAGAGAATGCATGAGTTAAAATTGTAATTTCGTGCAATTTCCACGGTAACAAGTTTTGCGAAATTATTAAAATCAGAATAGAGAACCATAGAGAGATATAATCTCAATTTTAATTTAATAACAGGGATTAAGAGATTTTTTACACGGATAAATATGATTCTCAAAAAAATACTCTATGGATATAGCTGCAAAACATTATTTTAACGTTGTTTAATGCGAAAAATGCAATTTAAATTATGTAAAAAACGTAGAGACATTTAGCGTACGTTTTAAAATTAAGCATAAAATTATTATCATTCATTTATATGAGCCGTTCTCGACATCTAGAAGCTAATCCCATTTTCGTTTTCACGCTGCACGCGTGGCTTTACGGTTGCCGCTAAAAGTTCGAGTGCGTTTAACGGCCGACAAACGACAATTACAGTCCGCACCCGACCAAATGTTCGATCTCGTGTGAATTTGCACATACGCGCGGCGCGGCGCGGTAGCGGGGAAAAAAATAGAAATACGCAAAACCTCGCTGCTGTGGGAATGGAGTCGCGATAAAAATCATTAACTTCGACAACCCCGAGATTCGTGCCTGGGATTCGAATTAGCGCGACAAATTTGTGACGTTCATCGAAAAGCATTGAGAGATAAAAACGATATACTCATTTGAAAAGTAGATAATAAAAATATAGCGAGATCAAAGAAGCGAATAAGACGGTCACTTAATTGTCACTTAATTATCAACGCTAATTTTGGTGCATTAACATCCTATGATAAAATCATAAAAATTTCAGATTATCGATTGGAAACTGTCAGTTTCCGAGTTTTCTCAATTTTCTTCGGATTTGAAATTTTAGAAACTGGGATGCAGCCTATTGCAAAGCGGTTTGTCTCGCGTCGCGGCGGAACTCGCGCACCACGAACGACCACGTGCGAGATGAGCAATCTCGTGTTCCGAGATTGCTCGATTATTTAACTAGCGAGACAAAGGAAGGGCGTTGGTTCGAACCCAATCGTGACGCGACCGCTGGAGATTAACCAATTTCGAGGCCGGTGCGTGAATCAGTGCGATGCGAGGGATTCGGCACTGTCTGTGGCATGTGGAAAATTACAAATTATCACAGGAATTGTCACAGGAATATTAATCGATGTGTTTGCTCCAATTTGCGCTTTGCACGAATTTTATGATGAATGATAACACATAACACGAGCGAGCGAGATCCATTAAAAGACAATGAATTAAAATGCTCTTAAATGATAAAACACTTGATAAAATACAAATTCAATTACTCTCCCTTATTAAAATAAACAAGAAAAAATTCAAAAACCTACATATATATAATTTTCTTTTTCTTATTAGAATAAAATTTAATTATTCTCACGATGTTATGTATCACGTAACAGAAATGTTTTATTATATGTTTTTGACTGTCACGTTTCACGTGTCCTTTATATTATAAATATAAAAATATCGTATGTACAAGATAATTATTTCGCAAATATAATTTGATGCAAAAATAGAGAGAGATATGTGTGTGTATAGATGTACCTATTAATGATGTTCTAATATTCAATATCAATTCAAAGCGTTTCAATGTATGTAAATGGTCTAAATATGAAATATTTCGCATTCGAATTTTTCCACCTGCTATACTGTGATTACATTTGCCTATCGAGCTAAATCAAACACATGAACAATGTATCTAAACGCGATTGCGCAAAACAAGAATAACAAATGTCCATGCAGTGTTTCGGTATTCCGGATTGCTTGAAACACGTGCAGCATATAGCAGCTACTGCGTCGAAAGAACGTAATTAACTCTGTCATCGTCCGAGCGCAATCTCGCGTAGCAACCATATCGATCGCTGGCGTGATGAAATTATTGAAGACCGAGTGACGAATCCGCGAATCGTGGGCAAATACACGCACGCTTCAAAAACAGATCTCCATCAAAATTCTCACGCGATATTCGGTTTAATATCAATTCAACGTCGCCCTTGTCATTATAGTCATTGATTAAAATAATATAATTAATTTAGTAAAAAGGCAAAATGTTTAAACAAAATTAAAAAATGTTAATTTCCAAGATCAGTTGATATGGGATAAATTTTGCAAATTTCAACTTTACTATGTTATCGGAAACGTGCAGATGCTTGTACGATATATCGTTATCACGCGAGTCGTGCTTACTCAGAATATACGAGTATCGAGATACGAATATGTGATACGACAGACCAAGTAACATCCAATCGTAAATATTAGGAATGCATTTCGTGTTAGCTTGATTCAATTACCTCGTTTAATGCTGTTTACGTCCGTGTGATGTCGGCTACGATATCGTGGACAAGGTTTCTCTGATGCTCGTGGGTACAAGTAATTAATCGATGAGTATTAATAGACTATTACGAAATTACTATCGTCAATCAGAGACCTGACTTGCAAGCAATATTAAATGCAAAGAAACTATAAGCGTACTATAATCGTGTGATAAATATATTTATAAAATCTAAATACGGCAAAAAGAACTTGTTATAGTCTTTTAGATAATATTATCGTATAATTTTATTGATATATCTTTTGTACGCTTATAGTTTCTTTGTATATATACACATGATAATCTTAATAAATTTTATAAATTATTATTATTAATAAAATTATACGCACATAAAATCGACTCAGAGTATTGCTAATAACATCGAATACCATTAAATTCTAAAGGGCTCAAAATTATTAATTATTATTTAATAATAATTTTTCTGTTTCTAATAATTTTTTGTAATATTTTATTCTATGCTGTAAAATTTGTCGTACAAATATTTTTCTGCTTTTTAACAAAAAAGTAAATAAAATTCAATACTTTATAAACCATTAATTTATTTAAAAATATGGGGAATTAGATTTAATATATTAATAAGCAAACTATACATATATAAATATATTCGTGTGTGTTGCGCCGATGTTTTGGATAGGAAGAGTGGAAGGGAGTTGTGAAGGGTTGGGAACGTCCCTTAAAAACGCCCTTTTAACCCCAGAAGTGGGGAATAAAGTATACTTTTCTATCTAATATATTCGTGTGATAAACCCGTTTGTTCGTAACAGATATCCCGAAAATTGCCTATTAAATCTTTTCGTGTAATCGTAGTGAAATTGTTAATTCAACCGTCTCCGAAGGAGAGCTTTGGTCAATATTTACCGACGTGCCCAAATTGTATTTACTCCACATCGTTTATTTCCGTCCGTTGCGCAATCGTTTCCCAATTTAGGAAGACAACAATCTAAATGTAGTACATAAGGGAAATCGCTTTGTGAGAGAAAGGAATTCCCCCCACCCAACGAACATGCATCTAATATCGTAAAAGGTTAATTAATGTTTAAAGATTGTAATAGGAAAATATTGGAAGTTACCTACATGTCAAATTAGTATTTCATTTTATTAATAATAATAGATTGGTAAGAATATCTTACTGGAAAGAATATCTTACTTCAATAAAATATTAATCATAAATACACAGCTATAGTCGTTAAAAAGCGAATAGTTGTATAATGTATATAATAATTCAAATAATAGTTTATTAAAAAATTTCAAAAAGAAAATCTACGTTTGAAAATTGCATTGTGTAATTTCTTTTTAATTTTACAATTAGGCTATCTATTACAGCCTCTATTTCAGCTTTTAAAACGCCAAAATTAATTATTCAAGTGCATCCACGCCATTGGCGATATTAACAGGGATATTTCTCGTTCCCTTCGGGCCAAGCGATATTCTCGCGAATGCTTTTACCGTAAAAACCGCGAAAGACGCACGGAGATATTTTTCGCAAGACTCGCTGACTTTTAACAAATTCGCGCCATTACGACCATCTGCGAGACGTGCAAATATCGTCCTTTACTGTTCCGTCCACGAAGAATGCATTTCTCTCACGAATCTACGATTTATAATTTTAAAGAGAATAATTGTCTGGTTTCTCGAAATGACACCGAGTATAAAATAAAAGCGTTTATTACGGTTTGCAAATTTTATTCTTAGTATTTGTTCTTTCGCGGAGATACAGAATAATTGTGTGATTATATTCGTATTACTAAGGATCTTAATAGAATTAGAATCTTTTATTGGCGCAAATTTGAAACAGGTTCGAGATAAGTGTAAAATTACCCAGCGAAGGCGTAACTTGAGCTATTAATAAAATAATGAAGATAATGTCGTTAATCTTAAAATTAATTCTACAGTAACCCAGAACGTGATGCAATTAAACAACTTAAGAGATTAAACCACTTGAATCCTATCTGCGTTTAAAACTAATAAAATTATCGAATAGCAACTTTTCGAATATATTTTACGTAATACTTTACAATATATATTTGCAAAAACATCGTCCGATTAAATCTTTTTTTTTTCTTCATAATGGAAACTCAACCGACCTACGAAAAAGCGAGAGAGGTAAACAGCCGGACGCGGCTTGATGCAAAAAGTAATCTAGAATCTCCGTTCGTTCGTCGAAGATCGTCTACTGACGAGCGAAAAACCGACGATGGATATGAGGGTGCAGAAAGTGCATATAAGAATTCCGGAAGCGTTTCTCCGCCCGCTATCGCCTTCCACCAATCGCTACGCTGAGGAAACGCGTCAGAAAACATGCCGGAAACTCGGTCGGTGCTTTTTGCGGTCGTTCGTAGGATCCGCGAGTCGCGAGAAAAATCCAAAAATCGCAGCGGCAAATATCGGGTTGGACGCGATAGATTCATGATACTAAATGATGACATACGTCGTTCTCGTGCATGGCAATCTCGCAACGCAAAGTTCCGAGATTCTGCATCAGCTTTTACTTACATCGCATTTGCGAAAGACACGATTCGAGAAGTATTCTCGACCGCAAACTTCAAACAGGGCTTTATAGCCTGATTTGGCGAGTGCCGCCAGATAATTGATCGAACTTTAATTAAAATTCCATTGGAATTTTAAAGAAAAGAAAGAGAAAAGTTTTCTAAATATTTGTCAGCACTGTCGTTGAAAACTGAGTCCGCAAAGTAAATGAAATTTAAATAGCATCATTAAACATTGTAATTTAATTATCATTTATATCATAATTAATATCCAATTTGAAACAATAAATACGAAATTGCATTGGAGTATTCGCAATAGAATCTCATGCCAAATTTATGAGACTTCGCAAAATGTTATTACTGTCTGCATTATGCACAAATCTTACTGCATAGCTCTATCGTTATAAACGATAATAAAATAACAATTGAGCTAATGTCTATAACTACTTATCTTACTTAACTCGTCCATAAAGAAGCTGCAAATCCGTGTTACATTCCAGCGATAAGAGCGTAAAAATTACATAATCCCGTGCTATTTTCGCGTATAATTGTACCACTATGAAAGCGACTAAATCGCCAAGCATACTTAATAAAGTAATAATCTCCATGAGTTACACCCGCAATTAATTATCTCCGATTATCTCACTGGTAAAGCAAAATGTTACATAAAACAGATCCGGCTTTGCATCCCGTTTTCAAAATTACGACACCGCGTTACTGCCCGGTAACGTCCCGGTCCAAAAAGTACGATGTAATCCGCAAAATACGGCGCAGCGCAGCGGTTTTAACGAATGTACCACTCGCCGAAGAAAGTCCATGTACAGACTAAACGACCAGCTTAACAAACCTTTGGAGAGTGTACCGGCTTATTCAAGGATTCGACGTTAAGCCGATTCGAAGATTCGGAATCCCGCCTCCGCCGCCATTCCACTTCGACTCGATGATCTAATTTCAAAAGCCAGCCCTTTGTATTCCGCATGCATGCACGCGCGCGTGCGCGCTTGTGTGTGTGTGCAACGATAAATCCGCGCTGAGTTTACCGTCGATTGTAAACGTCCGGCAAAACGACGACCCTAATCGTTACGTATGGCGAAGGCGAGTCTACCGTGTCGAATGCGCTCGTCGAAAGATTACGAGGCTACCCGGTTAAGTCGTTATTATTATCGAGAAAAATGTGCCACGGTTCGTGCAAAGCGCATCTGATCGGACCTATCGATTGCGCCAATTTATGGGAATAAGACTCGTACTTTCTCATGTTCCGCGCTTAATGAACATAAATTAAAGCGTGTTTCAAAATTCATTGATTAATTAGAAATTTGCATCTATCAAAAATACCAATTCTTTACAAAAAGTTAACATTTTTGAGCTTTGTAATGCACCTATATTCTTACTTCCTGTATTGATCGAAGATTATGCAAATGTTAAATGCCACAATTTATCTTCGTTTTCATACGAAGCTTCAAGCATATTGTGCTATATCGCAGTCTCTTCATCAATTTAGATTCTACTATCTCGTAAGAGTCATTAATTTGGTCTAACGAGCTGTGATTAATGGGAGTGTGTAATAATTGTTAGTTCACTACATCTAGCAGAAGCATTACTTTAGGTAATACGGCAAACTTACGAAGTAACATAAAATGAATATTACAATGGATACGTATTATACAAGGTGTTTCCGACCACCCGTGCCAGCCGTTTCTCTCAGAAATGTGACGTCGCAGGAAGTTAGGAAAAAAAATTTTATTACTAATAGGCACCCAAAGTAATCATTAGTAATGATTTTATTTGTCTGGACAAACCGGAAATAGGTGTAGGTGGGGTCAGTTTAAAAATTTCAAATAGGAACATGGGTCGAGTGGGGTAACATTGGATACCCGGCTGGCACGGGTGGTCGGAAACACCCTGTATATTAATATAAATCCATTTGTCTCACTATTTTATAATATATTGCATCCACCGACCAAAATAATTACCAAATAGCAGATAATTATTAAATTATCTGTATCAATCAAACAGTGACATTATTTAAAAAATTATTTATTAATATACTAATTAGTTTTATTATATAGATATCTATATATTATCACGACGCGAATAAAATTTAATTTATTGACGATTTATAATAATATGGGCAATGTTTTCTTGCTGCTCTCCCAAATAGCAATTTTCCGGCAAGTCTCTGCCTTATTGTTAGTTCTATATAAAACGTATATTTATTGACACGGATTTATTCAATTTAATAGTAGTTTCATAAATAAACTGGCTTCTCGACGAGGCGCATGCATTACTCTTCCCCGGCCTTCACTTTAGCATTCAACGCGTTGCATTTTTCGACTTTCTTACTAGTCCCAGCCCGCCATTCTTTCGCCTGGTGTGCCTTCCCGCCCTTCCGGCGTATCTACTCCGTTGTCCCCAGACAGTGAAAAAAAGCACCACTCTCCTGTATCTGCAACCAGCCAAAGTTTTGCCTCGCCCCTTATCTGCAACTTACGGGCCATCGCGTCTCTGCATCCTGCGAGATCCTCTACCGCCGCTTATATCTCGCACCTTGCCGCTTCACGCGCACGCACGCACACACGCACACGTGACGGAAGAACGCGGAAATTGCGATTTCGTCACCCGCGATAAACAACGACGGCGTTGGTCGTTTATCCGAGAAAAGCTGTATTCGTTCACTTCATCGAGCACGCTCCGGGATTTATGGTATAATACAAGTGGAGACTCCGTTGTGTATAGGTACGCTTATCGGCAAAAGCAAAGCTTGTCAATGTGAATCTCGTGAAAAATTTTGTTTCATACAAATGTATTCCCCAACAGTTAAAAAAATAACACATATTTAATGTCGTTATACGATAATTTAGGACGTTTAGAATTATTTTCTTTTTTTCTAAATACATAGAAATAATTGAGTTCTATTGTTTTTACATAAAAAGAATGCGTATGTATTAGCATTCTAACTCGATGTTTTATTAATTGATTAATTAATACTAAGAATAATGGTTGGTAATTTTGAACCTGCATATTATCATGGTTAAATTATCATAGTTAAATGTGGGCGAATAAAGGTCATTTAATTTTACAAATGTCCCTGTTTTGTGGAACCTTCAAAGCGACTACTTCTCCCTGCCTTCCTCCATCTTAAGTCGACCCTGTTCTGTATTCTCGATTGACGTCGACGTCACGTACAGACTAAGAAATAGGCGATCGCGATCGGAATAATCGGAATAATTCAAAGAGTACGGTATATAAAATTTGCTAAGTTGGTGTCAAATTGAAAATTCCATTAAACGTGTACTGTCTCTTTCCAGAATGGTAATTTTAATCGACACATTCCTTTTATATCCTTCAAGCAATATAACAACTAAAAAATTACGTGGTTATTTTATTATTAAGATATCAATAATTTTTTAATTATAAACAAAGATGAAAAGAATATGCAGAAAGATGAAATTATTTTATAATTATTTTCAAGTGGAACTTAAAAGTTTTATTTCGCAAGTTAACGATTTGAAATGTACCTATATCAATGATGTAACGCCTAACGCGAAATGTTTGCTACTGAAAATCTATTCCAAAAGTTCTGTAGGATTTTTGGGCGGTCTAAATAATTTCTACTTTAATCTGTTAGTATCAGTTGAAAGTCATTGAGCAAAAATAGTTGTGTAGTTTACACATTAGTACAAGCAACGAGGAAAGTAAATCCCAGTAAACTCGGCGGTCAGACAGTTAAATGGCCAGGAGAAGGCCTGCAATAAGCAAACAATGCATACAGCGCTTTCAGAGAGTTCGACTGCCCGGATCAGAGCCACCGCGAGGCAGTTTAACGTGTGGTTAATTATGTGCAATTAATTCGTTGCTTGGCCTTTTAATCGAATTTTCTCTTGTATTCGCCTGCACCGGTCTATGTACCGTTCGATTGTGCAACCGCGACTCTTGCGAGCGTCTCAATGAATGAAATTCCATTTGTATTCCATTTGTACGTCTATTTTAAACGTTTTCGCGTTCAGTAATGTGCATAACCGTAATAATTATTATTAAGTTTGTTACAGAGAGTCAACAGATTCATGTATGCGACAAAAAATATAATATAATCCCTAATAGAAGAAGAATATTACGCAACGTCTATAAACTTATCGAGATTCGTCGTTAGATTATAAGTACATCAATGCAATATATATACCTAAGACTTTATAATGCAAATCTCTCACTTTATTAATTCTTTTTTCCAGATACGAAAGCTCCTTGGTCGCAAAAAATACGCTCATCCGCGCCAAATTATCTTCCGCATGGATTTTCTAAAGCTTTCGCAAACCACGGCTTAATCGCATTAAAGATACTTTTCATAAGTATATTAACCAAAAAAAAATGGCTATTTGCTTTACAGACTGGAAAGCTGGATAAATCGGGAAAAGGAGATATGGTTTGTTCATGGAGTTACGATCAAAAAGTCCGCAACGACTTGCTAATTACGATACTAGATAACTTATTTCGACTTACAATCGCGGTCGTAGATGTTTGATCCAAATATCTTCTTTCTCTTGATAATGAAGGTGAGGAAAAACACGCGCGATAATCACTTTTCACAGGAATTTCAACCACGGATGCTCATGATCGGTTGTTTCATAATAATTTCGTGGATGCGACTGATCGAGATACAGAACAAACATATCAACATGTCACATTAAACATCAATTTGAGAATGAAACTTTCGAGTTAATTTTAAATTAGATGTTCTGATGATAACGGCGATATAAAAGAAACTGTGCAATCTTATATAAAAAAATAATTAGCGAAATTGGTGGCTTGTTAGTTCAATTTCAATTATCTTGATATTATTAATTATATCACGTTTCTTTTAAAGCAAAATTTTCTTCTTCAAAGCGTAATTATGTAACTTGTCAGTGATAAGAAATCTTGTTTTAATTGTATATCATTTTAACAATCTTATGATTTTTGTGAAATATTAATTAAATAAATATCTCAGAAAGAAAAGAAAAGAATATTTAATTGTATATAGAGTTCTTTTACTTTAATAATACCTATATAAGCTACGTTTGCTTTTACAACGGAAATCAACGTCATTATCATTCTTTAATTAATCGTTTCCAATTTCCATTATAAGACGATCATACCATGGATTACAAATGAAACTGGATTGCGAACTTCGTGGTGCATCATTAATAGGATAACTTCCACCCTCGAAGGATATCTAGTTAGTTTAGATCGGACTTCGACAGTGTTCAACCATGATCGCTATTAATGCGACAAAGTGATACGAAGTCGTCGTGACACGAATTCTCTCTTCTGTGATAATTGTATTTACCGAGGATTTGCCTAATTACTAAATTATTTCCGCGCGCAACAATATTTTATTTGCAATATAACACGCTAAATTATTCACATCGAATATTCTTCTCATCTTAAAATTCTTTTGATTCTAAAAGTTTCCAAAAAAGACATTTGTAACATTTGGCGAGGTTAAAAATAATCCTATCAAAATTATGATAAAGATCTTTAATTGATTTTTCGCGAACTTCCAACTTTTTCTTCCAACTCTTTATCAAATTGTCCGGCATTCATAAAATATTGATCGCCCAGACTTAACGCGCTATTAGAGTTCTTAACTCGCAATTAATTTCCTCTAAACATCGCCGGCCAATCACAAACTTTCCTCACGTCGTTATACGACTAACTTCGATCCTCGGAGAACCACGCAATCTCTTCGCAAGAGTTCCCTAACGCTCAACAAGGATCATCATCAACGAATGGAGAATTATTCTGCAAAGTCGCGCTGTAGTTAGCGTTGATCGTCCGCTGAATAATCTCGCGTACAATCATTTCCTCGCGTCAATTAATCGTTATCTGCGACTTGTTGATCTCTCCCTCTTAATCTCACAATAACTTTAGAGTTCCGCAAGAGTTTCGACACATTGTCGATCAGACTGCACTTGTGGATTAATCTATACAAATTTAATTTATGATTCGTCAACGATTTCTAATATCTTTCACTTCAAAGTAATAATTTGTAAATCACAAATTTGTATATAATTGTGTATTTGTGTATATAATTAATAATATTTGTTTATGTATCACACGTTATTTATTTTAAATAACCCATTATTTTTTTCTTGATTTCTGCATAATATTTTATTATTATAAGAAAATTATCTTTCAATTAGTATAATATTAATCTTCACGACAATTATTAACAAATTAAAAATTTGATATGCAATTTAATAAAATTATCTATAAATGTCCAGAAGGATTTTTAGCATATTGTGAAAATATTCATGAAAATTTATTGATAATTCGTACATATCTATTCTTTTTTTCTAATTTGTCACAAATAATTTTATGAAAAGTGTCATAATGATTCAAATAAATTTTCATAAAACGTAAAACCACCAATTTCTATTCCTAATTTATTCTCTCGATCGCTGCATCTTCCCACCCTTTAATCCTCTTGCCTTGACACTTTTCAGGGATACTCTCGCTCTCGAGTTGCGCGCCGTTGTTCGTTCGCCAATTAACTGATCTCGTTACCTCCACGATCCCGATTTACCCCCGACACGACACTGCCGCGAATTTTCTCTTTCTCTATCACGCTCTCTATCTCTCTTATCAAATTCAGCTTATCACCGGCACTTGTTAACTTTCGACAAAGTTCTCTCGATCCTCAAACGCCCGCAAGTGCTGGATAGAGTTGAAGTATGGAACTCGCGCGAGGATCTCGACCTGAGATTTCGATCGCGTGTCCGACGACGCCGATCTCGTCGGTTTAGTTAGGAAAGAGAGAAAGAGAGAACGGGGAGGGAGGTCGTGGGATCGACGTCGCGTTGTACGTGGTCAGTTCGGCGTCGTGGAGCGCACTGAGAGAGTGTAACAGCCCCGCCCGCTCGCTACGAGGAAACTCGACGCCCGGCGTCGCGTAGATTCATCCCCATCGGTTGCCCGGAGCAACGCCGGCGTACACGGGGAGCGACGCAACGCGAGCGCGACGCAAGCGTCCCAGACAGCCACCCCGGAGTCCCAGACGATGCGTCGCGTCGTGCCGCGCCGCGCCGCGCCGAAATACGTGCCGGACGAGAGCGGAAGCGGAAAATTCTTACCGCCAAAACTTGTCGAATCGAGACTATAAATCATTCTAGTCGTATCTGATTACTCAGACTACAAGAAGAAGCTACAGAATATCTAACTTTATGCCTATCTTCTGCCAGATCTTGCTTATACAATTTTTATTCATGATTGCACTTGAATTACTTATAGGTTTTTAAAGCATCTAATATTGTAAGTTAAACATAAAAATAATATTCAATTCATCTGCATAAGATGACTCTTTATATACGTTTTCTCTGTTGAAAAAATTTGCAGTATCTAATATATATTGTATAAACATATAGTAGTAGTATAAATCTATAACGTAACTTTAAAAATTTATATAATTTCTAAAACGCAACATATATGTGTGTATGTGGCATAAATTTTAAATATGTTGCGGTAGAAATTATTAAGTCGGTAATTCTATAAAATATCTGTCTCTTCTAATCTATAGAGAGTCGAACTGATTATTTTATAAAAGCAGCAATCATTTTCATCTCTCTTTTAATCCAACCTTGATAATCTAAAATTAAATATTATTTTAAATGTTGAAAAACAAGTACTTATGTATTATTCGCCTTAAAGAATAATTTATAGTTTATACCTCAATCCAATAATCTGTTGGGTTGAGTTATAAATTCTAATATTGTCTAATATTGCCCAATTTAGTTTGATTGACTCAACAAAATTGTGATTTTAGTCTCCGAAGAAAACAGTTACGAAGCGTCATATGCAATATTGGGGCGTACCGATGCAGTTTGTGTATGCCGTATGTCCGTCGTGCACATATCGCATCCAGATATTCATTTTTACATCCATAATAAAGGCACTAACCGTTACTGCGGCACCGCTGCATTAAGGTCGATGCGATAACATAAACTGAGACTCACGACGATCCGCAAGTACGCAGCTAGCGGGACAGAGATATTCTGAATCACTGATCGAGTTCCGCGAATTGCAGGGCGGTGAGCCCTCACACGCTTCGAGTGCATCGGCTTACCGCGGACACCTTGATGCAGATATGCGGATAATGCGCCTATCCTTTATCGTATAAAGATCCATTTCTAGGATACTCGCCGAAAGAAATCCTCTGATGTATGCAAAATCCGGTTTTACTTTTAAATGATATCGTAGAAACGCGCGTATAAAAATACGTAGAAATCTTTCGGAGATTGCGTATTAAAATATTGTATTATGTATTAAATAAAAGATAATAGCGGAAAGCTCATATTTCGGTCTAAAACAAAAAAGGAAAAGAATTCTATGTTAGCAAAGAATAACAAATATTTATTTGAAAATATAGATTAGGTATAATAGATAGATATCCACATTGGAAGAGAACTTGTCTTTAATGAAAAGCTGTACTGATTATATATCGCTGTACTGATTGTAATCAAGCATTGCATCGAACAGATCATTTGCTCTTTCGGATACAGTCATCAACAGATCGACTGTTGACTTTCGACTTCGCTGGATCCCCCATTTGATTCTTATATTGCGTTAAACCTGCATAGCGACGTACGTACACGCATCAGGCAACGCCTGAATTGAAACCCAATCGTCCCGTCATATCACAACGGCGGATGTCTTTGATCGCGTCTCGGTTCTACGCGTGGTTGGATTTCAAATATCGGCTGCAACCAGTTATCGTATGGCGTGATCGATCCCGCGGAGCGTTCTACAAACATTAATCTTCGGTCGTCTGACTATCGCTCGACACCACGTCGTAACTTCCATCAATTCGCCGCCGCGTAATTGAATTGCCAATTAAACGTTTCCAGCCGTTTTTAACTCGGATGTAAAAAAGCGAGGGAAGTTGGCAGTCTATCGAGAGGACGTTAAACTCGGCTCGCGAATCGCGACATTATAAAACGACGTAATTATCCGATAGGTCTTTCGCGATGGTTTCCATAACTATCTGCGAATGTCTCGAAATATTTTTTTCCGGCCTTTAAAAACGATCTCGCTAGTTTTATCTGATTTACTTTGAAGTCCCCGACTGACAAGAATTAACCGTTACCACCTGCAAGATAGAAACGGCATTAATAAGTAATGCGTTATAAATGTATTTCTTCACGGCGCGCTTCTCGTAGCTGAAGCAGCCAACGCACTGCATGTGAACTGCAGATGCAGTTTATGCGAGATGACAGAATGATTGATGTTGCAATTGAAAAGGAGTAAATTCCGAATGCTAGAGGATGGGCGCGTTAATGGACACATCTGCTAGTGGATGTAGAACGAAATCTCATTCATGAATTATATTTTCATAATTCCTCCGCAATTCTTTCTATTCTTTATTTTTATATCTATAGGTAAAATTATAAAAGTTTCGATTCTTTCTACGGAAGAAACTTATGCTCATTCGTTTTTTGATTAAATATAACGACTACATTTTCATGAAAACCAACATAATTCAGTTGGCAACTTCATTAAGCCCATCCCACTGTTCGACGAAATTCATCATATTCTCCGATATCCGGCGCACTTCAATTCCAGCTAAACGGCTGCGTGAATCCTGGCTTTTTCTATGTTCCAGTTCTTCTCTTTCTATACGCACATCGTTTCCACGTCATTTAACTACCCGTCCATCGGCGATTGTCTGATATCACAGCATACCTGATTATGAGTCGACTCATAATCGAGTTCAAATCGTTTAACCTTTCGGCAATCGCACCATTTTGCACGATAACCATATCGTGTATACTGTGCTATAATTAAGAAATATAGTAAAAAATGAAATGATTTTTCTATGTTTATACCAGCATCGAGAATTTGGCTCCAATTAATTGAAATTATAATGTAATTAATTATATTATAATTAATTTTTATAAAATTACTTGTCTTATTTAATTTTAATCAATTTAGAATTCAACGAACAATATTCGGCGTCAATTAACGTCCGTGTGTCTCGCACACATATCTCTTTGTATACAATTACCGGAAAATTAATTTGCGACTGACATTAGTCCGATATCGTGTGAATGCGGAATAAATATTTATCCGAAGTAAATGCTATTTTCATTATGACAAGCAGAAGCTGCTAAATTGGGTTCTGAAGAGGTGTTAAATGACAATGTCGTCGAGAAGGAGATACGCAGAGTTTCTCATTATAGACCTGTCTAATTTTCTTTTCTCCGTCGTCTCTCGCGTATTCTTTCCATTAAAATCTACTCTAATTACAGATATTCTATCGTGCATTCCCTCGCAAGAAAGTGCTGAGTACATTTTGCGTGAACGACATACCACTGGAAATATCTGTTTTATTAAATATTTCTCCTGGGAACCTTCTAGATCACGCGGAGAACTGATAACTTCAAAAAAATATTAAAAATTATGCTTTTAATATACGTAAAAGATTTGAAACGTATTATTCTTTTTCTTTATTTTTATGATATCCTAATGTATCTTTGATAATTGCTGGAGTTGATGTAAGAATTGCAATTAATTAAAAATGTATAACTCTTATAATTCTTTCAGAATATGTTCAAGAATTAAATGAAGTTCGGACCTAACAATCCGCGCGATGCAACGTGTCTTATCGAGCGTCAGCAAATGCAAATCAAATCCACTATTGCGGAAAATGGGCCGCGAGAGAAAAGGGTACAATCTGATAATTCACGATAAATGGACGAAACGTGGCGGCCAGCTCGAAAGTTCTGCAGCATAGAAGAAGAAATGAGAAAGAGGAATAGCGCCGCCAGCTATTCGCCTAAATCTGACTGAACTGCTTCGGTTTTTAATGCAACCCCTTGATGTGCCAATACCTCCTCAAGACAAATCTTTTTGTAACTCTATCCCTTAATAGTTTAGTTTATTAATAATAAAATAATCATTAACAAAAAAGTTATTAGCTCGTGATTATCATAGTTAAGAATTTATTAGAGAGATATCAGTTAATTTCACACATTAAACGAATCCAAAGATCAAAAATAATATTGAAAAGAAACTTCATTTTTTGATACGTGATATGTATAAAAATCATAAAGACATTAGAGGCGAATTAGAAATCAAGTAATGCGAGACAGTTTATCTCAAACTAATAAATATAACAATCACTTTATCACTTTAGAAAGTATCTATTCATAATGTGTTCAAATTTGAATTTATCATAATAACCGGGATTTATCATAATAACGCTTTTCCATGCCTTCATAATGATAGCAAGAATGCGGCATTACACGATAGCACGATGCAGGATGCGCTACTTAGGCCTACATAAATGCATCGGATAATTAACGTGTATTGCCAGCCGTACGGGATGCACCTGCGCACCTGTTATTTATCTCATCCGCGCGAGTATGCGATTTCTTATACCGCACGACATCCGCTCGCAATTTGCTGATGGCGGAGCACCGGACATGACGGACGAATGTAGGTTACGTTTTTGCAAATCCCGCAGATTATCGCGAAATAAGAACGAAGCGCGACGGCCGGTAAGTAATAAAAGAATTTACAAATTTGTTTAGCTGATTTATATCGCCTTTTCAGCAAGAATATTAAAAATAATTTAAATATGTAATGTATGCAATGCCTTTCAAAAGATTTTTATGGCAGTTTCGACAAACACTGTACATAATTTCCGATTCAATATTTTATCGAATAATTCAATTTTTAGAAAACAGAGTTGCATGGTTCAATTAAATTTGTCAAAAATTATAATAAACAGTCCTATGCTATTGCCGTAAATTTTATTCGCAGAAATACAAAACTAAATCAAAGCCCATTATTCATTCAAATTTCCCTTTTTAAAAGTTGTTTCTTAATCTATATTACAATCTTCTAAAAAAAAAAATTTTTTTCTCAAAATTTAATTTAATTCTGAATCTTATTCGTGCGATTTAAAAATAGCTTTGAATGTCAGTGTAAGATGAGAATTAATGGACCATATTTACCATTGTTTACCACTAAACATGTGTTTAAGTTTTCTCTCTGGTACAGGTAACTCGTGTGTCTATACTCGAATGCATATGCGGGTGCATACGCACAGGGGCGCGTTGCATCGGAGTGCATTCTACGTTATAATAGAGAACTCGACGGCAACCAACTGCGCGCTTATTGTTTTGAGTCTCGAATTACTACTCCCAAACGCCTCGAAACACTACGCGGCTGCCGAATAAACTTGGTAATACCCACGAGACTCATAGCGTGAAATTCGCCTGATCGTCGAATTCGACAAAAACAGCTATGGAAGACAAAACTTGTTCGAGCATAGGCTACTTCCTCCCTCGTGCTCTAGTTTCGCAGGTTTCGCAGGTTATCGATAGTCTTCTTCGAGACCCGAACTCTCAAATCATATTATAATAATAACAGTTGACCGATCCCGCTGAGAGTTTGTCTTAACTCTTAAATGTATAAAGTTTTATGTTATTAAAGAAATATTGATTTTAATTACCATATAGTTGCATGGTATCGTCGGTATCAAATAACAAAAAAGGTTATTACAAACATTATACCAAAATATGGATATACAGGATAAAATAACATAAAAACAGTGTTGATGTTCATTTCTTGCTTTAAAATTCAAACAATAGATGCCGTAACACGTGTGTATGCAAGATAGCACAAATGCATCAGTCACTGAAGATCGTGCCTCGAGAAATCTGAGAGATCCTGTTATCAGAAGCAATGCGTTATGTGCCTAGGGGTTAAAACGAACGCTGCTGGAAGACTGCTCATTTTCCTCCATCGTACTAGCCGTCATTATACACGGATTATCTCCATCGGTAGTAAAATAAAAAACTTCGACGCGAGCGCGATCGTAAAGATTTATAGCCGAGTTTACCGGCGAGCGAGCAAAGTTTTAGCGAATTACAGAGGGAAGCGTGCGCACTAACTGCACGACTTCTCTACGAGTTTGTTTCGGAATATCCTCCTCGGTATTAAACCTCTCCCACTGCTAATTAATTGGAAGCTGAATAACATTTTCCTTTAAGTGCAAATATTTTCTTTTAAATTCCAGCTGTCAACACTTTCTCAAGTTTATGCAATTCTGGCTTAAGAATTCCATATGACATTTTTTAAAAAGTAAATTTATAAAAAGTAATACTTCCTTAAACTAAAAGTTATAACGATAAAAGTTATACCTCTACCTACAGATATAACAAAAAACTCCAATATTAATATCATTCTCGGAAAATGTCTTGACTGAGCGCACAATGATTCGATAAAAGGAACAAATTTTACACTAAATATTATATAATTCAGTAATTCATATAAATCCATTTGACAGATATAATTACCTGCACCTAGTGCGTCTTAATACTTGTGTAAATAAATTTCTATACATTTTATATTTCGAATTTTAAGTATAACCATAATTATGTTTATAATTAATATATCTTTACATATCTGTATTTATAAAATTTAAGATTTTTTCTGTAATTCTATATTTATAAAATATAGGTTTTTTTCTGTAATCCTAATATCCTGCACAAATCCGAAAATTTCTATTTTTTATCATGATCAACAATAATTGTGCGATAAGCGAAACGTGTGCATCAGCCACAAAATCGTAATACGTTGCGGCAAACAGATAAGCGCGGTAATGTCAAAATAATGTTCATGTTTTTCATCGGGTGGTTTATTTCAACGGATGGTACATACATAGATACAATGTATTACATGCGAGCTGAATATTTTCCATTCGATCAGACAGGACAGCAAAATCAATTCGATGCACAATCGACCACACGTGTGTGTAGTGTAAATAGCGATCGGAACAACAACAATGGAGTGTCCCGCGTTGTATTCTTCTCTCGCAAGAAGGATTCTGGGACCTTACACTTTTATGACACCCAAGAGCGCTTTTCCGACCAACGATACCCAGTCGAGAGCTTACTTTTCGCACGTGAAAATGGTTTTCATTCCGTCGCCAATTCAGACGACGGCATACATCATGAATCACGTAAAATGTGTTTGCTCTTTGGCAAGCGCGTTAATAAGCAATTAATGCTTTCGTATAAATTCTTTCAGGATAGCTAAAATCCGATTCTTTGTTGTTAGAAGAAAATCTAATCTGGGAAATTATCTAATGTGTGAACTTTAGCTTTTTCAGTCACTGGAGCAAATTTTTACCTCACTGTATAAAGTTTTCAACTTTCTAAACTGAAGATCTATTTGCCATTTTGAAATGCAGCTACGATTTTAATAATTATGATGTGGTTAAGAAAACATCCTTCGAGGAAAAATTTCTCTTTTATAAAGCTCGAACAAAATATTCTAACTGTTTCAGTTTCTTTTCTTTCCTCCACTTTGTTTCTCGAAGTTAACCCTTAAAATACACACTACCTGGGTGAGACATAAAATACACACTGGGTCATTTTGACCCAGCGCTACTTTGCGTAATTACCACAAACGGGGAATCGATTCTTTTTGGCTGAAATTAAAAGGGTGCATTCTTGCAACACTCAAAATGAATGTGAGATTGTTTGTGAAGGGTTATTAATAAAGCTTTATGGTTCAAAAATTCAAAATGTGTTTATAAACCAAAAAATTGCTATTTTTTACGAAATATTCAATAACTTTCTAAATTTTCAATATTTTTACCTGAAAATTTAACTGCATACTCTCTGGATTATATACTTCAAGGTAAAAATACGCGCGAAAGCTAACATTTCAAAAAAGGTATTTATTTGGAAAACCGAAAGCAATATAAATCGGTAGCACATTCGCTTCAAGATTCGTTAATGAACGATTCGTTTTCGATGGATAGGGCATGGAAACCATTCGAACTATAGTAAATAGACAGAACAATGTTAAAAAATATTAATTTTTTATTTAAAATTTAGAGTTATTGAATATTTCGTAAAAAATAGCAATTTTTTTGTTTATAAGGTTTTGAACCATAAAGCTTTATTAATAACCCTTCAGAAACAATCTCACATTCATTTTGAGTGTTGCAAGAATGCCTCCTTTCAATTTCAGCCAATAAGAATCGATCCCCCGTTTGTGGTAATTACGACATCTATGTATAATTTAGAGTTATTATTGATGAACAACTGATAAAAAAAAATTCAGAGCATATTCAAACGTTTACTTACACTTTAATTGTTCGAAAGAAGCTCAAAAAGACTAAAAAAAAAAATCACAAAAAATCACCCCCAATATGCGTAAAGTACACACTGGGTCAGATTTTCGGAACGTTTGACGCGGACGGCAGCCAGACACAGCTGGACGCCTGCTGACTTACAGCGACTGTACCGCCATGTAGAGAGAGGTTAAAACTACCAAGATATGGCGCGACAGGTCCCGATTTCAGCGTTTCAATGGTAGATAATGCGACACAATTTTTTTACTGGGTCATTTTGACCCAGGGTGTATTTTAAGGGTTAAAATCTGTCTTTTAGTAATCAACGATTCTTCTTCAACATGTTCATGCACGAAATATTTTAAAATAATATTTAATATAGTAAAATATATATGTTATGATAATTATTTGTAAAAAGTGACAATTTATGAAATTGAATATTGAACATTTTCAAACAAAATAAACGTGACTTGGAATGCTGCTTTGCTTTCAATTGTTTTTGTCTTTTCCTGCACTTTCTGTATGAGTCAATGAGTCCATGGAGAATCATGGGTTGGTATATAGACGCTGCTAGTCTTTCTCTCTCTTTTGGAAGCTGGCAATCACTTCTGGAATATCCCGAAGGGCGACGAAGAAAGACGTCGACGGATTATTGTTGTCGTTGGTTCGACGCTCGCGGTTTGATGCCGGTACCTAGACGTCCGCGTCGGTGTCTAGACATCGGCGTCGGCGTTGTCGCCGTAGCCACTCCGTGGAATCTCCCGTGGGAAATGCGAAGGGTTTATTCCCGCATCGTCTCTTCTCGGCGAAATTCTCACCGACACGTCGCGTCGTGCCGCGTCGCGTCGCATCTCCGGACGAATGGACCCGCGCGAAAACAAGAACGTAGGAGAGTGGATAAAGCACACCCAGTCGCATTATTAACTGCATACGGAAAAGAGAAGAAACAAATCATTCCTAGACTAGCGGAGGCGTGCGAGAATTCTTGAGAAGTTTATAAACTTATTTATAGACTGTGTCACGGTAAACTGTAGCAAGAGAGTCTTAAATTCTGACACATTAACATTAACATTTAATTATTAAAATGTAAACTAATTTTATTTTATAGTAATAGAGTTAGTGTTTTTTAACTTAATTCTCAAAAAGATGTTAGAATATTAAATAAAAAAATCAAAGCAATTCACGTTATAAAATTTTTTTATCTATTTTTCCAAGTTTTTACAAACCACAAAAACGGAAAGTTAAATCAATATTCAACTTATTGTAGAATAAATTCGCTGTTTCGTTTATATTCATTATCGATTGCTTAAATTATTTTCCGTAGCTGATCAACGCATAGGACAGGATCAAAATCAGATTCGAAACCAAAGCGTAGCGTCGCATGGCGAACAGCGCACGTTCGGATCGCTAAGCATTATTTGAAGCGTACGGAGATGCGACACAGTGGATCGAACAATGAAATCATCGCGATACGGGAAATAGCGTGTAAATTGCAAATAGCGTGTAAATCGCAAATGTTTATCCATCATCAAATCGTTCACCATAAATAGATCTAACTGGCAAATTTTTGGAAGAGAAAACAAATGGAGACGCAATTAAAAACAAAAAATATAATAAAATAACAAAATCTCTTCACATGAAGATTACAACAAACAAGCTACATTTCTTTAAGGTTCAACCGTGAGTATATATTTTAAAAAATCGTCGATTTTACAACAGTGTTTATAAATATGGATAAGGCTGAAAAGAATAATTAAAAAATACACACGAATTAGTCAGAACTATAGGGCACCGCGAAATAAAAATGTTGTCTCTTTATTTACACACCGTTATACCGTTTTTTGTTGGTAGAGCAATTCGCCGTTTCAAGCGAAAACCTCGACATAGCTCAAAAACGCAACGAGCCGCGCGTTTCGTTATTTCGCGAAAATCCGCAGAAACGCAGTCGTCCGATGATTGCGTGCGAATCCGAAAGAAAGGGAGATTCCTCGTGGGAATTAAAAATCCGTCATGAGCAGCGCGAGGGACATCGCGAAAACCAGAAGCGGGGATCTCGCGAATGAAATGAGATTTGATAAAGCGCGCAAGCGGCAACGTGCGAGCGATATAATGGCGACTCGTTGAAAAAGCAGACTAACGTGGTATGGTTTCGGCACTGCGAGTATACCTACATGCAGCTCGACAAATTAACTTTTTGCGAAACAATTCGAACGTTGTCCTGGACGTATACACAATATACACGTCGGGCATGCAACGATCTGCTCTTTCATTTATGCTATTGTTGGCGAAACCTCGTAAAAAGTGAGAATACATACATTGAAAAAATATAGCCAAAAGTTATAGATAGGCTTCGTTACTCTCTCTCAATAAATAGAATAATAATCGTAACTATAAACCGCGCGAAAAAATTTTATAAATCGAGTTTTATATAATTTCTTTTTCAGCAACGTCGTAATACACGAGCAACTCATATCACGGTTTTTATTTATAAATCGATTTAAGTTAATCTATAATGCTTTATTCCTAACCTTATATAATATTATAGATTAACAGTTTATTACAATATCATAATAACTCTCATCATAATAATTTTTAATTTAGATCTCAATTTAATTAAATTTAACTCCCTTGTGTTCACTGAGACCGTCAAATGCACAAGAAAAACCGCGGTAAAATGTAGCGGAAGAAAAGTAAACGACTGTAATTAATCGATCCACTAAGGCAAATGCGCGTGCAACGAGCCGCCGAATAATTCACGCACTTTCAGGTCATGTCTCTCCAGCCATATACGCGGTTTCACGATGCCGTGTGCGCCGATGAACACAGCCGCGTGATGATCCCGTGTATCCACCGTGTGTCGCATAACAGGCCGCGCATGACATACGTTACGGTTTCGCGAAATGTGTAATTGCGTGCGACTTCCATCGTCTGTCGTTCGCACACGTGGTGACGTTATAATAACGTGCACATGTGTCGTGTACCGCGATAGTGTCCGAGCTCGCAAAAAAGTTTAATTGCCAACACATCAGTCGAACGGCTTGAAAAGCGTAATTTTCAAAAATTGAGAATTATCAAAAAATGTGTCCTAAAAATGTAAGCTTAGCGTGCGCGCCCTCGCTATGCGTGAATGCACTCAATCTGATAGAAAATGGAGATGCAGTATTATTTTTGGAACTGATACATGAAGCATGTATATAAAGGGGGAGAAAATTACGAATCTAAAATAAAATCAGTTCTAAGTTTTCCAATTAACATTTCGTCACTAACAAAATAGATAAACCTGCTATACTCTAATTGTAAGTAAAACATAAGATTAATCCACAAAGAGAGAAAACAAGAATTATAAAGTATATAAAAGTGTTGGCATTGGAAAGCCTTTTTGCGCGCTGTAAGGTTATTAATCAAGATTATAAAAGTCCCTTGAAGTATAACTTTCATACGTTTCCAGTACTAATACATAATTCCATATCTCCATAAAGCTTGTACTTTTACTAGATATTACTTTTTATATGATATGCCACGAGATATTAAAAGACCCAACACAGAAAATTTTATCTTTGTTTCTCACAAAATCCCGATTTAATTTCAGACATAGCGCAACGAATTATAAATATATGTGTATTTGTCGGCTGTGCTTTTGAATGCGTTAACACAAACAAAAAGTAAGATACAAATATTCAATTTCATAATAAATAAATTTTAGAACACGGTAAAATGCACTTTGAAATTCACCTCGTAAATAATTTTGTCGAGCGAGTTATTAAACTTAAGTAATTAATTTTTGTTTCGTGTCACGCAATGTTATGCATTCAATTTTTCGCGCGAGCTACTATTGCCGATTATTAATGAAATACATTCACATTACGAATCGAATCGTGATATCTTGCATAAGCAGAGAACAAACGACTGGTCATGACTGATACTATGTTCACGGGAACGACAGTAATATGATTATGGATATTAACAACCATTTGGACTGCATTATGCGTTTTATATAGGAATGGAACCAATCTCTTCGTAAATTTCAGGACTTTAGATAGCTTATTGCAGCTATTTGCAGCTTTGGAAACGTAGCAAAATTTACCTCGCCGTATATATAAATCGAATTATTTATATAGCAATAAATAAGAATATACTTTATTCATGTTAAAATAAGCAACAAATATCCATGTGCCTGATAATATTAATTCTCATATTTATTGAATACTTTCTCTTGATAATTTAATGTATACGTAAATAATTTTGATATTTAATTACTATACAAAATTTATTTAAATGATTAATCAAAATTAATTCGTTAGTATGACGGAAAGTTTATACAGATTAAATTAATATTGAAAATATATAGATTGATTCCATTACTATAATATATGTAAGAAATACAATGTTCTGCATATATGAACAGATAATGTTGCCAAGTCTCGTCAACGTTCGCGGTATTGCTATTCTATAATAACAAAATTATCATCGACATTAAAATATTTGTTAGGTCTCGTCATATTTATTGTATCAACATTTCTGCTTTTGTCAGTATTACAATTAATGAAAATGCATAATAACGATCCATAAGATACCTATACATATCTATTTCTCATTTATTCATTAGACATTTTTAAGGCAGAAATTAGAAAACTTTAAATATAAAATAGTTTGATATCATGTAATCGTCATAAAATTACGTGAAGGCGATTTCATCGGCGTTTTGTTTAATTATTTCAATGAGGATAATCGAGAATGAATTTTTACTTATTACTCTTTACAATAATTGTAATATTGATGCAAAGCAAACAAGTCAAATGTAAAGAAAAAAATTTAAGTACTTAAATAATTTATAAAATAAACCGATATTTTTTTTTATTTTTTAGCCGATCAATATTCGTATATATTACGAAAGGAACTAACGTATTTTAATGTTTGTTATATATAAATAAATATATTTTATACAAAAATAAGGCGACCTCAACTATCTTGAATATATTCACACACGAATACTATTAAAGTAACCGTGTTTCTAAGCTAAACTAAAACAAGTCAAAATTGTTTCCATACTTTCCATGCCATGCTTTCGCTTGCAAAATCAACGAAATGTGTTCATGTAGGCGATTAATAAAATTGCACAACAACCGCTTGTGCACACAAACGCGATTCACAGGGAAAATCCGACAATCCGCTCACGTTTTCCTCCGTTAATTCGAAGCGCGGGTTAAGATCAAATTGCTGCAAGATTGTCTTTGAAGTTGAAAACGACTGACGAAAAAACAGTACGCAGTTTCAGTTAAGCGTAATTCAAACACTAAATTTCGCTGAGAATAACGTTAATCACTCGAAATTTTTATGAAAATAGGTATTATGTTAAAGCAGTAAAAAAATCTCTTATCGCTATCTAGAGAATATACCAGTAATTGCAGTAAAAATAATATGTGAAAGACTAAGTACAAAGAACATTCCAAGTCTCATTTATCATATTTCTAAATACTTTGCATTATTTTTGACTAATAAAAAATCCTCATACATGTACCAAACACTATATATATAATAAATTATCACTATACAAATATTTATAATTTTTGCATGAAATCTTATTCAGAATGTTTGCCACGCATTTAATTTAAATAATACCCTGAGCTCAAAATAATTTGATTAAAAGTGGATTAATAAATTGGTACGCTAAACGATGCAGTAATGATTAAGCTGCGGTATTACATGTGCAGCAATCTAACGCGAATTTCAATAATATTTCAATAATCTCACTTCAAATATTAATTTTCTTTCTGCTTCTCGCGCCCCGAAATCAAATCCATCGATGCATTCAACACAATAATCAGGTTACAAACCGCTCATATCGTGCCGGAAATCACATTTTTATTTATCGTTGTTACGGAACGTGTCAGCGGAATGCCGCGGCTCAGCTCGTAAGCTCGTTACGATGCGGAAGCTCACGTTGCGAGGAGAAGCTTCGACAAATTTCCACGGGCACGTGCAGCTTGCGATGCGACGCGAAGCTTAACGTACAGATGGGTAACGGTAGGTGAACTCAACGCGATACCGTGCGTGCAACAAACACCGCTATTGTGTTATAATCATCGTTAGACTGCATCGGAATTGCATATAAATTTACTATTTCGCGTACAAGCTCGCGGCAATTACCTGCGACGCAATTAAGAGCTAATGATGATTAAGAATCTTTGATAGTATCGGATAAGAATTATCTAACGAAAGTACGCTGCTTTCGCCCATGAAATTCCTCACTTGCAAAATAACAAAAACGAAATTAAATTATGTTCTTAATTTATATTCCGAGACATCTTTCATTATTGCATTAAACAATATTTTTATACATAAATGTTGATAAAAAAAAATAGATTATTATAATAAAGAAAAATATTTTCTCGCTGTTTACATTAAAATTAAAAATTACATTATTTATATATTTGTTAATTATGCATCATATAGTCCCGTAATATTTGTCTAATAAAAGAAAAAAAATGTTTAAACTATCAAAAATTATTTTTATATGTACCTATACATCCATTATCTTTTTTAACAAATATTTTATAAATAAAGAATAAATTTAATTCAAAATCAGCTATAAATGCTTTAAAAACCTGTTTTTTTTTAAAGCTTGTATAAATTCTTTTGATTTTCAAAACGATGTCCGACATAAGTTCTATACTGCGACCGCGTCTTTAATTAGGAAGTCAGAGAGGAGGAAAAGGAGACAGGACCAGTCAGAACGTGACTCGAGAATGGCCAGGTTGTTCCGGACGTAAACAGGGCTATTGTTACACCTCGCAATGAGAGAATCCAAGATGAGAGAGACATGCCACGCGTAGAAGCTAATTAAGTCAGCTCGAAACCACCGTCGCGGATGCTTTATTAAACCGACGCCAGATGTTCGGCCATAAATTCTCCGCACGGTCACGTTCCAATTTCCGAATTGATCTGCCACGCGCGCAGGACAATGGCGATGGGCAGGAAATGCAACTAGTGCGAGGAGTTTCTGTTTTGCGCTCTCTACCCCGTGGAAATAACGACGTCGTTCTGCGAAAAGCTATACTGACAACAGCTCTTGTCCTTTCCGCCTCTTGGATTCTCGAGATATGTAGATCTTTGTATCGTAACGGAAAATGTGTCAGATTCTTTATTCCACGTATGAACATTGTAAATTGCACAAAAGCAGAAAGATTGTAACATAACGTCACGCGAGAAATCTGTCTCGCATCTCGAAGGGATGCATACACTTTTCTTATTAAATTGTGATTTAGAAAAATCATTAAACTGATATAATGCGCGAATGAGAAATTTCTCATTTGGTAGTTTTGAAGATTTTAATGTTTTAAAATTTTTTTATTTTCTTTTGATAAGAAAATTAATTATATCCGCAGAAATGTTTGGTATCATAAAGTAATATATTCTCTCAATGCAAAAAATAACGATAAAAATTATTTATTCGATCGAGAAAAGTATATAAAATAATTACAATTAGCCTCGATAAAATAATAAATTTTATTTTGCTTTTCTTTATTTATTGAAAAAGAAAAGGAAAACTGAACTTATATATGTATATGTTAAAAATTAAGAAAATTGAGTAAAATTATCTTTATATATCCATTATCTCTTTCAATAAATATTTTGAAAATAAAAAAAATTTAAATCCAAATCAACTAAATGTTTTGAAACCCTGCTTTTTTAAAAGCTTCTATGAAATAAAAACAACTTTTAAATGGATATTAACCAAAATATTGAAACAAGTTTTTGAAGCTAATTGAATTATCACTTTGCCAAATAATTATTACTCGATATTGATCGCGATCGACTCTATTAAATCTGTATTATTTATACAGAAAAGATATTTCTGTAAAAACAAGAGAAATTACCAGAGCGAAACTTAAATTACGGTTTTATTTCTATGTCGTTTTTGTTGTTTTTCATACGCATAACATTCATACATATTTTCTATCCAATCTTTCTCGCGTACACAAAATTTCCAAAATATGAAAAAGTATTTGTCGCGGATGGAAATTGCGATTTCGCAAGCAAATTGGTGCTTCGCAAAGCTGCCATCGCGACAGGAAATAATTTCGTAGTCGACATAAAAAAATATCTCGAAATAACCAATAAACAGAGAGAAAGAATCCGAATCTTAACGAGTAAAATATGTCAATATTTAAAAATCTAAAATATTTATAACAAACAATATTATATGTGCAAATCGTAGTGAAAGCTAATGCAGGTGCGTGAGATGATTTTGAAGTGCCTCATAGACGCGATAATAAGCGCGTACCGCGTCGCGAATCGAGATGAAATATAGGCACAATTTCGCCATTTCCCCTCGCCGTAAAAATTCCCCTGTTGTCGTTTATCTTACTTTTATCAGTCCACGAACATTCAGACGTTTCTGCGAGGGATGTTGATTATCCGCTGCGTACGCGATATCAAGAGAAATCACGCCTGTCACTTCGTCAATTCGGAAACACTCGCGAAAAAAACTGTTTTCTTCCCTATTCTTTTAGGGTAAATATTTCATCGGGCAAATATTAGGGTAAATATTTCATGAATGTAGTCATGAAATCAATAGATATTTATTATCTGTACGGACCACACTGTATATAAAAGATATCATATAACAAAATTGGATATGCAGATGTACCTAATTATCAGTACCTATATTTATCAAATCTATGAAGTCATTCTATCTAAATTTAAATAACGTAATAATAAAATCAGTTATTCCCAATAAATAACAGAATAATATCATTTCATATTTCTAAAGTGGATTTTTCATTTAATATCTATATTTCGCGATTTTACGACAATATTATTTTATTAATTGTTTAATTTTATATTATTATTCTTTAAATGGCACGATGATTTATGTTATATAAAATAATTTGTAACTTATTATCTAATTTGCGAGTAAACTGGAGCAACCAGTTGGAGACACGGTGATAGGACTTAACTTATCCCAAATCTTATAAAAAAAAATTGCGAGAATGCATCACAAAAAAACGGTAGCGATGCACAATGACACGAGTGGTATCGCATCATTATAAACTATAACAGACATTATATGTATATACACGATATCAAGTCACGTGGAAATAGATGAAACGATTAATTAACTTCGCAACAAACTCACCGGCCGAGGCGTCGTCGCCGTTTTGTCGTCGCCAGCGTCGCCGTGCCATCGCTCCTCCGGAATTCCGGACGTTCCATCATCACCGCAGATGCGAGCTGCTCGAGAAAGCGCGATGATCACAAGTCCGCTAATTACCGCGATCGGTCCATTCCCTCGTCAGTCTCGTCACTTTATACGGCACTCCCGATACTTATTGCGCGCATTTCGTACGTGTAAGTTAACGCGAAAACGCACGCGACGTTCCGCTCGACATTTCGACATTTTCGACGAAGTCGCAGACCAACGCGCCGGCAACTTCACGCCGCGCCGCGCCGCGCCGCTGCGCAAATCATCGAAACTATTCACCCGACCGCGACGTCGCCGCCGTCGAGCGTTGCGGCGATTATCACCGTCAAATGTCTCGATTACTCCGGAAAAATGATTCGCCCGATGCTCCGGCACGCGCGACGTGCGCTGTGCGCTTGTAAAACGAGTAGAAAAGGCGGGACGACACAGTCTTAACGGGTCATTACAAGGGTCGACATATATCTACTCGCGGTACGCGAAACGACACGCGCCGGTTATCGAATATTAGAGAACTCACCTTCGTCACGCGATCTCACACACAACATCACACGATAAGCTTCGGCACACGGCGACAAGTCGTCCGTACTCCGTCACTGAATTCGGCACTCCGGATGCTTTTTTTTGTGCACGGGAAAACGGGAGAATAAACGCGCGCGAAACTACGCAGCTCTCGCACGACCGACACGACCGGACCGGCGTCACCGGCTACCGTCGCGAGTGACGTCGGAGTGAGAGAGACGCGCGAGGTGATTGGTTGTATCGAGACTATCGAGGCGATAGACCAAACCGGACGTCGTGATTGGTCGCGCGTCATAAGTCGTAAGTCGTAACGAGACCGTCTTGTCGTTGAAAATCGTAATTCGTAGCGAAGAAGATTCCCGATGTAGCACAAATAGTAATACGCTACGAATATCGATATTTTAATTATGTATTAATGATAATTACGTCGAAAGAAGCGTGATTAATAGCATCGATGCCCATACGGCGTCGTGAACGATCATCACCCGCTCGCGCGTGAAAGTCTGACTCGGAACCTCGGAAGGACATTCGGCTCATCGGCTGGCTTCGGGAACGCGTAGGAGGGGGGAGGGGGGGGTAATCGCTCGCGCGGCTCGCGAGGCGGGCACGTGATCGGATGATCACGTGAACGACTACGTTAATCGAAAGCGAAGTGATATGGCGACACGGTAACTTACGTGCGTCGCGACTCGCGAATCTTCGACATGAAAATATATCGCTCGTCGATGCGATCCGAAAACCGTCGAGTGTTACTCCAATATATTGCTATCACATACCAGACATACCTCACTGCTCGCCCCGAGAAACACAGGTATTCGATCAATGCTCAATCATACACGCGGTGCACATCGAACGAACGCTCTCGATAGACTATTCTCACTATTTCCCATTGCAATCCACAGGTACCGGCCGCGGCGGGACGAAGTCGAGTGACGATACACACGCTGCACGCCGAAGCGACGCGAGTCCGTAATCGAATACGAGCCGAAGTGTCCGGGCGCCAGTCTCGCTTCGACACGCGACGACAATCACTCGATACTCGATTATAATTCTTCCCTGATCGCTCTCGATATTTGCTCACGCATCCCACAGTCATTTTCGCATTAATTATTAGGGTAATATTAGACAAGATAATACAAGCGAGAATTAGGACGGGAGTCGGAGAGATCCCCCCCCCCCCCCCCCCCCCGCCGCGCTAGACGGCGACGAAGTATGGGAGGCCGGCGCGCCGTGCGCTGTAACGCAGCGAGTTAATAACAGTCAAACGGCCGCGTAAAAAGGTTGTCGGTACATCGCTTATTGTTTCCTCAGAACGTCAGCGTTGTTATAAACAAGCCGGTCACGAACGCGGGAGCTGTCGGTCCGTCACGTAATAATACATTGTTATTCCTTGACGACTCTCTCGTACGAGTTAGTTTCTCGCCTCGTGCTTCTCTTTTATTCCCGTCCGCGATTATTAACGTCCGCGTAAGTTCAGTAGAATAATAAATATATTACATGTTCATTTTCATGCCTTTCGGCTTTACAATTTTAACAATACAATGCAACATTATTTACCGATAACGAAAGACAATAACAATGCCCCCCAGTTCCAGTGGGATAGGTAATATATAACAATGCAAAAGCATATGTTCGACGAAAGACGTATTATTTAATTTCTATTCGTGACTCTCTTTTGCTCTATTCGCGGACGACGTGCTCGTTATTTTAAATCACACGCCTAATAGAATAAAATATCGATAATAATAAGTGAAACGGGATCGATATAAATGTATAATCAATTAGAGAGGAAAACGCTATTTACGCGGTAGCTAAATAATTTTTATTATTAATTAATATTGCGTGAATTTAGAACTACAGATAATATCGTTCACGTACGTCGTCATAGGCATCGATGCTATTAATCACGCTTCTTTCAACGTAATCGTCATTAATACATCGTTTCGAATAACGTAGTCGTTCACGTGATCACGTACCCGTCTCGTGAGCCGAGCGAGCGTTTACCCCCCTCCCACTCCCCTTCACCCTCGCGTTCCCGAATTGAGCCGAAATGTCCTTCCGATTCCGAGTCAAATAACTTTCACGCGCGAGCGGGTGATGATCGTTCACGTCGCCGTACACCGTAGGTATCGATGCTATTATAATCACGCTTCTTTCAACGTAATCATTATTAATACATAATTAATATCGATATTCGTAACGTATTACTACTCTTGTGCTACATCGGGAATCTTCTTTGCTATGATTTTGATAAAGCGACAAGACGGTGTTCCTCGACGACGCGCGAGTCGCGCGACCGCGACCAATCACGACGCCCGGTTTGGCCAATCGCCTCGCGTCTCTCTCTCACTCGTGACGATCGCGTCGCAGCGTCGCGGTCGTACGATACGGGGAGCTCCGTAGTTTCGCGCGCGGTTTTTCTCCCGTTTTCCCGCACGAAACGAGCGTCCGGAGTGTCGAGTCGCGATCTCGTAACCATCCCCGTCGCGATAAATCGACGTGGACGATCGCCATCTATCCGCGTCCGTCGATATCGGGTATCGTCGCCTCGAGCCCCCGGCTCGGCCGTTCGGAGTGATCAGCTGATCGCCATATAGGTACGCGCATCCGCCATGTCTCCCCCTGTAATTTTTCGCGTTTTTGTGGAGTCGTACGTGTTCCACGCGTGAAACGTCGACCGCGGAGTTGCTCGACGAACACACGGGCAACTACCTATCGTATTTATCTGAAAAACGCGATCCGGCATCGCGATCGGCGTGAAGAGTGTCGCGTGTGCGCGATCGAGAATCGAAGGCGACGCGACGCGACGTCGACGTCACGCAGCAAAGTTTCGCGAAGCGTTCCACGTCTCCGAAATTCGTTCCACGCTCGAGATGCGTATGCTTGACGATCGGGAGTGACGGGAGTGCCGAACAAAGTGACTGAAAGTGACGGGCGATTTTTACGTTAATTGTCGTCGCGCGCGCGCGCGCGCGTATGTGTGTGTGCATCTCGTGTGAATCTTCAAGCAGCGAGTCAACAAACGGACGGAGACGCCGGAGACAGAGTGGCGACGCGGTACATGAATATCGGCACCGGTGAGTTAATTTATTCCTGTTACTCGCGTGACTAATCTTTTGACGCTGAATTGTTAACCTATTTGTGATTTTGATTGTGTCGTTTTAATTCATAAGCGCGCGGCTTTGCATATATTTATGCAAAAGCGACTTTTCGATGCTCCGTTTACCCTCCCGTATGAAGTTCGAATAAAAAAACGCGTAGCTTTGCACCATCTCTGGCCTTTTCAGCTCTTCTTTCTCTTTCGGGAAAGGCCCCGAAAGTTTATTTATTTAAAAAATATTTAGAATGCTACGAGAAAAATTGCGCATTTAATCCGGTAACTTTACCCGAAGTGATTTTTACACCGCAGTGTCGAAAAAATAAAGTTTACGTCCGAGTAATTTTAATGTGCTTTTAAATTCTATATAGTGATTTTTTTTAAATGCTTATTAGCATCACAACATTCAAAACATTGATTATATCGATTGAGAAGGACCAAAATCGCCAAAGATAAGCCGAATAACCTGTTAGAAAATTTCCATTTGTCTCGGCGCAAAAGTAATTCGGAGAATAATCGTCAGTCGGTCACAGATAGTCACAAAAAAAATCGTAAGCGACGGATTGACAATCGTTTGCTTGATAGATAGTTTCCCGATCTTCCTCAAACCGGGGGAATAAAATGATAAAAAACGCAGAAATTGACTGGTTCTAGCTCGTGGAATGTTGAATTTTTTATTTTGTATTTTTTTTTTTACCGAATGAGTGCAAAAAGCGATGACAAATAGCAATAATTAAACGAGAATGGAAATTGGATATTATAAAAGCTACATTCCTGTTGTTATTAAATGTCTTCATAATAGTTTTCATATTTCTATATCTTTTAGCCCGTTTTTAAAAAGATTACGTTATATATCGATTTCTTTCTCTGAATATTTATAAAACAGATTTCGTAACGTAGATTTGATAGGAGCACGATTTTTCAAATAGATTTCTTTTTTTACAGGGGACTGGAATGAACATCCAGTCCTAATGCAGCTCCGTCGTACTTCATTTTGGTGAGTCACATCAATTATCGTACTATTCTATTCCGTAGGGCGTAGATAACATCCCGCGAACGATTATTCTGTGTGAACCTTGTTATCTTCACGCAGCCACGACATTGTCTTTCAAGTTTATATATCTTCTCTGCGCGACACACTTTTCTGCCAAGAAATTAAAAAGCAACAAGTAAAACTATTTGTTGTAAATTAAAACGCGTTGTACTTGCGATCTTAATGACACGCCGATTAAAAAATAATAAGAGATTAGACAATTGAGATTTCCTGCTGAAATAGAAATCTTGTTTAAACCGCGTCTATTTCTAGATCAAATTCTTATTTTTTATTCGTATTTTTTTATTCGTGCAGCATAGTAAGAAATTCGAGAATATCTTCGATGAGACAGGTGCAGTGAATTTCTTATCTAAACCTCCGCACAGCATGACTCTTTCCCGCAATTTTAAATTTTTCCCGCAGATTTTCAGATGATACATTTAAAATACATATTGTTTCGCTGAATCTTATTAAATTATAGCAACTTTGACGTTAGACGTGCAATAGAAATGTAAACTTATAATTCAATGGTTGTCTCGAAAGAAATGCGAGCACTTGCTAATCGCGTTTGCGTCCTCTCGATGCTTTCATTTTGTGCTTTATGACGGAATATGAAAATTAATAGCCAATCATTGTTTGCAGAAAAGAAGTTTACAGCTTATTTGAAAAAAAGAAAACATTAATTTAAGAATTAAGGCATAAACCTGATTATCAGATAATATATAACAACACGGATTTTCTTCTCAGACATATTATTAAGTCAAACTTAAAACTGCCTTGTTAAAAGAATCAAACAGCTTCTACGTAGAAGCTTCTTTGACAATGAATTATGTATTGGGCATAATAGATCACAGGAAGAAGCGATGATCATGAAAGGGCAGTTTGGGAAGGGCTAGCAATTTCCCAAAGTGGTGTTCGCCTCTTGAGTATTGCACGGGTGTGCAGGTGCACGCCTCGGTGCACACTTGTTTCGCCAAGGTTTATTAGAAAGCGGATTTTATCCCGGAAGGGTCGTATATAGAACAGTTAGATAAACTCGCGAAACGCTTTAATGCTACAAAAATCGCGGGAGTTAAAATAAGTCTCGTTGGTGGAAGTAATTATACGTTCGTCTTATTAACGAGCGAAAAATAACCGCCTAGACTTTGAAACTCATATTTTTATTAATAGTGAAAGGATGCATGCATAAAGAGAGCGCAGGTAATTTCACGTTAACGTACATCATACGTGCAGTCTAAATATATAGTTCCAGTCCCATTTCTCTCATATTTTTTCTTGTTCTACAATATTTCTCCCTCGTAGATTGAATCTCATGAATCTTGTTATGGCCTGATTTAAATTCTACATTTTTACGTTATTCCTACGCGATGCGCCGCATGCATATAATTCCGTTCCGCAAAATTCTTCCGCGGGATCAGCCAAAGTGTAAGAACAAAGAACGCCGCGGTTTATCACGTGGCGGCACATAGCAGGTTAATTAGTATTTATCGCGAGTACGCTCGCGCGGATCGACCAACAATGGTAGCGTGTGCGGAAGAGTTGGATATCTCCCTCGAGTGAAATCGGAGGTAAATTTTATCGCTTAAGTTTCCGGTCGCGAAGTTAACTTCCACCTATAACATTCTATCGCGAGGTATTTTTTACGAGACCGTCTCGTTTTTGAACGGAATTCGAACAGGATCGGATGGTGAATCGTGGAAAAAGTTCTGCGATCCATTAAAAAAGGTATAGAGACATAAAAAGATTTGAAAGAAAGATTTCCACGCGATTTTCCACGAAACTTTACTTTAAATAACATTTAATTTTAATCATGCATAGTTCCTCTAACAGTTTTAAACCGCAAATTTTTGAAATTTTTGTAAATTGACATTGAAATAGATAAGTAGGTACGCGTTACAAAGAAACTTGACTGCATCGCGCAAAGAACCGAATTGTGTCATTAAACAAAGAATTTTGAAAATGATCGTCGAAAGATTGTAGTCTTCGAGCGTATCTAAAAAAAAGCTGCGCTAAGAGAAAAGAGAGAGATTGCGAGTTATAAAATATGCAAAGCGCACGATGCCGACGCGTATAGTCTTGTGAAGGAAACTTGCTTTGTCTGTGGAAATTGGAAAAGTTGCCTCTAGTCGACGAAAGTGACGGATAGACAGATGCTCGCTGTAACTCGTGCTTTCCACAGATCGCGCAAGTTTATGATATCGCACTCCATTTCTGCTATATTCACAACGATGGCAGTCTCTATTTAATTCAATCAAGCTTCTTTACAACGCGTTTTTTTTTTATCCTTATACTAGAACCTGGCATAATTCTTCAGTGTATCATAATTTTTAATATATTCCATGTTACAGAAAAAAATCTAAAAATAGCATTTGGATTTATAGATTACGATTGTTTAACATAGCAATTTCTTTTTAATGTGCAAGAATATTATACCGATTAGCAATTCTATCTCGACAGAACTTTGCATAAAGAATTAAAATTGAATTATAGATTCGCAAAATGTTTTATACATTTTATAAATATAAATGAAGTATCTCATCTCATAAAACTTGAGGAACTTGGAAACATACAGAAGCCTAGTGCTCATGCGTCTACCCTGGTAATATCCGCACTCCTCAACTCGAAGTAGACAATTTTGTATCATCCCCTTGTTTCACATTCAACAATTTAATTTCTGTGTTCCTATTTCGCGCTGCAAGAAATTGCACGGAACTGAAAGAGAGGACACGACCGCGGATTGTTCATTGCAGAGGCCAGACGCGTCGCTTTCCTGATGAAGCTAAAGTGATTCCCAGGAACAAATGTCGCATGCTACTCGAGGACTCCGTCTATATCCCTCGAAGAAATCAGTGGCGTAACTAACAACTCACGAAGCTTTATCCTCAAAGAAACTCAACAAATCTTTTAAACTTTATAATCTTAACGGATATAAATTTCGATTATTTTTCTTTTCATTTTTTGATAATAACTTTTATGACATCTATAGCAATATTGTTAATAAGTGAAGATAAAGTTTTGAGCTTGTACATTTCAAACATAAGATATCAAAAGAAATGATTTATACAAAGAAAAATTAATAAAAAATAAATAAATCTTTTTTTCTCTCCAGTTTTCTCCTTGCTCTGTTACACGTTATGTGTACCTTTAAAACTTGATCTTAAAAAATAATAATATATTTCATAAATATCATCTGTGTCATAGAATTGTCAATCTTTGTCAAATATAAATTTCTTTCCTCCTACAGTGTCGGCGAGCCTCCAATGCCGCAAACTTGATATCCTTTCCGACTCACTTTCTTTTTATTCTACTTTCTGACCTCGAATGCTCTCTAATATTGAAAGGGAGAGCCCTTTTGCGACGCGAGATCCGCGGCGACTTTAGTTACGCCACTGGTCGGGAATATTTTGTCGAGAAAATAAAGGTCGGCACAAAGGTTAACGCCTCGAGAGCGGTTTCTTCGCGACGCGAATTCATCAGTGCCGTTTTCCCCGTCGCGTCGCGACGGACAGGCTGTCCGTCCTGGGTGGCACCCCCCCCCCCCCCCCCCCCCCCCGTATCCCCTATGCCCATCCCACTCTCGCCAGTCGCCCGAAGGTGCTTCAAGACTCCTTTAATCTTCGAGCCCAGTGAAATATCCGCGACGGCGCTTAGAAGGTCGTTCGGTGTATCCTTCACGCCGCCAAGACAAGTGAGTTAGCTTAAGCTTAACAGCCCACGACCCTCTTCTTTCCCCTCCGGCCAACCCTCGCGCACTTGGTCGCTTCGCGGAAACGGGAGGGGGGGTGCGACTACTGCAAACAATGGTTGGCTATTAATCTTCATATTCCGTCATAAAGCACGAAATAAAAGCATCGAGCGGACGCGAACGCGATTAGCAAGTGCTCGCAGCTCGCATTTCTTTCGAGATGATCATTGAATTATGAGTAGTTTACATTTCTATTCGTACATCTAACGTCAATGTGTGTGGCTATTTAATAAGATTTAGCGAAACAATATGTTATATTTAAAATGTATCTTTATTCTTCTCAAGCTACATTAAGAGAGATCTTTCGCAAAACGTTTAATGTCACGTAAATTAATTTATAAATTAATATATATCTAGATTTGATATGATTTTGCTATTCAAATTTATTTTCAGCGATGTTAGATATTTCCAGCGATTTTAGTAGAATTTATTATTAATAAACTTATTGTTAGCAAAAAAAGAGCAAAGCTAACACAGTGTTAGTTAGTGTTAGCTTTGTCTAGTTTATTTGGTCTCGTTCTCGATTATACTTTCTTGGTTTATGTTAAACTTTCGTTCGAAAGTTTCATTTTTTGTTAGAGACTATCTAGACACCATGTTTTATCTCATGAAATCTTGATTGTAGGTATAGATTTTTCCATACAAAATCTATCCGCGAAACAAAATGTTTCCGTGGAAAACACACAGCATAATTATGACGCTATATAACAGATATTCGCATAATTGAGATTACATTTCGCGTGGTGCAATGCAACACGTTATGCGTAATGTATTTACAAATTCAATAATAAATGCATTCTTTATTACGTTTTAAAATAATACTTTTTACTTAATCTGTAATTCTCTGTTTAGCATATTTGATCAAACATTATAATTAATATTTTTAATATTTTTTATTAATTGCTAAATACATAAGCATATCTATTATTATCTATATAAACTATAAATATTTCTAAACTTATTATAAATCTTATCACATGAATTTTAAGAATGTGAAAGAAATATTTTATTCAATATTAAATATTTCTAGAAATATTTTATGTTGAGATGCAACTTTCTATTCTTCAATATTAGATATTTTATTTGACTAAAAATATTCCGCAGTGCAATAAGATAAAAAAGATATTCCGACCTGTCATTCCTCAGGTTTCATCAATAGACTGATATATCGCGATGGTCCTTGCACATCGTGAATGATATGAGATAAAGAGTAAGGCTTCCGTATGTTAGAAAATAAAATCGTTCGATAGGAAACTTTGTATAGGTACTCCGTACTGCGCGAACTAAGATTGAACGGAAGTCGCAACACGATACGATATTTTCTTTTGTATTGGTCATACCGTGTATTGATTCGAATAAACTCGTGAAAAACTATTTTGCATAACAAAACGACAACAGTTTCATTCATCGTTGCGTTAATTCGAAAAATGCAGTCTTTCGAGTTTTTACATTTTTAGTAATTTTGCTGTCTAATCCTTTTGCGATTATGGAATCGAAATTTTGTTTATAGAGGAGCAAGATTCGATGGGGCATCTTGTACATTGTACAACGATAGGTAGGGTCACGATCAGAGTAATTGCAACACTTTTTTTTAAATAAGTTTAGGAAAATATATAAGTTATAGTTATGTTGGTTATAGTTTTTTAAAAATAAGTTTAGTTTTTTAAGTGTTGCAACTACTCTGACCGCGACTGTACATCAAATTTTTTGTTTTTATGACATATCGTAAAATTGTTGAATAGAATATGAAAAATTTCCATTCGATTTTTGATATATTTTTTCCGATATGACATGGCTGTGTGTACATATATGTATGTATATAATATCACCCGTTCTAATTATTCCCGTGCACTTCTGTATCGTCCAATCGCAAAGAATCTTTGAAAAGTTACAAGGGAACTTCTTCGCGGAAAAGTTTGTGCACTCTATATCGTGAAGAACTTGAGGTATCGCGCGGTAGTTTTTTTCATGATTTTATGACCACTGAAGACCGCAAGACTTGTACGGCAGCAAACCAAGACCGCTGCTCCGCGTTGTTTGCATTTTCCCTTAAAGGGCCGCCTCGAGTGCTATGTGGGTCAGGACTACTGCAGCGTGTACTTTGTTTGCTGCTCGTCGCAAGCTGTATGCTCGTGTAATACACCGACAAGTAGTTGAGTTCCGCGGCGAGGAAACCGACTCGCTAAATTGGCACGACAAACGTATCTGTCGCAACTACTCCAATATTTCGGTGTAACTTGTAAGCGTTCCAAAATCTTGTTCTAAGATAATTTAAATATTTGTGTATAACATATATAAATTGCAACGTACTTGGTACGTAATATTTAAAAATTCGTGAAGGAATAAATCATGAATTTCCTGGTTCCTCTGTTAGTAACAGTCCTCAAAAAGAAGTAATATGTATAATTCCGTTATACTTTTTGACTTTTACGATATTTTTCCACAATCTCTTTATAAAATAAGATAAAACGATATGACAGTGTTCTATAATAATTGCATTCTAAGCGTTTAACGCGATTTTACGCGAAATATTTGTTATTTACCACATCTTTTATTATGTGGCAGGCGTATACTAGATTATGCACGCTGCATCTCACGGACGCGCGAAACTGTCTCGAAAAGTTCCGGTATATATTTAAAATGCGTCTTGCGACGGCGGAAGTTTCGTAGACGTAGATGACGGCGATGATGCAGCGCGAAAAAAAATGAAAAGCGGAGGAAAAATGCTGGCTGGGAATTGGGGTCTGACATTTAGCACCATGATCTCTGGTGACCGGAAATTGAACTACTGCATGTAGGCAGACTACTTCCCGGTTCGCACGTTATAGGATCGTCAGCTGTGTTATATTTATATAAAGGATGTACCTGTTCATTCACATATTTCACTGATATTATACTTATAAACATAATCTTTAGAAAATACCTTAACCCAAATTGCCTACATGTCGCTGCCATTGAGTTAAGCCACGCCCCTATGTCAGATCCCAATATGGATATCTAATCCAACGTGCTGTTTTGTTTCGTTTTGTTTCGTTTTGTTTTCATGGATTCCGATCGATGAAAAACTAAGAATAAAACTTTTAATAACATAAATTACATATAAATATGCAAATAACAAGCAAGAGAGAAACCGAGAAAAATATTATCTTTTTCAAACATGGATTTATCTTTTTATTTGTAAATTAAAAAATGTTATTCTTATTTTCTTGTATATTTAGTCTAGCCTAAAAAATATGACATGATCATTGTTACAGAAAAAATTAGAGTTCTTTGACATCGTGTTTCCTCTCAGCTTTGCAAATCGTTTGAAGCAACTAGCACGTTCTTGCATGTTCGCCCACGATTGCGATCGTTGTCGGCAAATAAGCGATTGATATCGCGTGTTAATCTCGACAGGCTCTCGTCGGCACATTCGAGTACGTGGGAGAGATAGAGAGAGAGAGACTACCTGACCGTTAAGTGGCTCTCGAAAGCGGCGAGTTCGTCGGCCAGAGCGTTAACGAGATTATTAACGCGCCCGCGTGTTCTTTGAAGAGTCGTCTTTTCGTGAGATGATCCCGAAAGAATCCTCACCCTTTCCGGGAGGTGAAAACGCGGCAGTTAAGGCTCCTGGATACTCAGCAGAGAACTTCGCATTGACGGTGGCGACATCGGTAGAAATAAGAACTATAAGGCGAGAAAATAGCCATAAGGCGTGAAAAGTGACATGTTGACAACCCTATTTTGTTGTGCATGCTATTTCCTTATTATTAGCTCTGTACTTGTGCTCTAACGTTTAACGTATTCGTGAAACTCATAAAATTGACCGAAAAGAAGATTTGCAAGGAATACATATGCGGAAGGAACATTTTCTACTCCTTTCGATAGTCGTTAAACGACTTGTTTTCCCGTATGTTTAGGCTTCGTTTTATAGCTGTTTGTTTATTGTCGAGAGAAAAGGATAGTTTTCGGTCAATTTTGGAAGTGTTCTAAAACGATCTATAGTGATTTTTTATCGAAATGTCTTTTTATTTGAAAATTTCATGCACAACAAAATAAAGTGTTTTCTTCGCCTCAATAGCAAGAATTCAATATAGCCGCGGTGAGTATCCAGGAGCCTTAAGGCGACCCCGGCTCCTTTCCGATCCGTCGATCAAGGGAATCAGTCTTGTGAAAAGTCCGTCGCGTCATTTAAAGCGCAGTGCAGATTAAATTAAAAGACGCTTATCATAACTGAATCCAACAGCTGTGAGCAGTGTTAGACGCGATAAAGATATAGCAAGACATTGCAAAATCGCATACTTTCTAATATTTTGAGCAATTTTCTAAACAAAAAACTGATGACGTCATGCAAGTCCTATTTTTAATTATTTTTAATCATTCTAGTTATTTTTTTACACATACAGTTTTTATAGATTAATTTTTTATTTAATTTCCATTGTTTTAAACATATTTCTTTCACTTAAATATTTTTCTCTTGTCATATTCGCTGTTAGCAATACGCTGATATTAATTGGTAACATTTGAGACGATATGATCTTTTTTTTGTAACTCTAAATGGGAATGATTTTTTCATGAGCAGAATAGACCGAAATCTGGACAAATGGTAGACACTGCCATTCCAGAGAAATGGAACGGAAGGCGGTAAATTGCGCGGAAGTACATTCGGCGGATTGGATTAGCATTTTATGCGAAAAGCAAGCGGTCGTGTGTGCGCGTACATCGCCGATCGAGCGTATGCAATGTCCACTCGATGTTAGTTGGTGCAAATATCGCTCGCAAAACGATACCGATGGAAAACGAGTTATTTCTACTCCCTCGCTAGAAGCGTATCGAATGCAAACGTTATAAACGAATGTCGCAGAATAGGATCGATTTTAAATTGATCAAAGGAAATTCGTAGATGAAAGCCGACCCAGTAACAACGGGGCACACCCTGTATACGCGCGTAATCTCGAACTTGCGAAACGGACACCGTTCTTTCGCGTTAGAAAGAAACTTTTCTTTAGGTTACGTACGAGAAGTCGGAAAACGGATTCTGGCGAAACTTGCGAGCTGCTCCCAACTCTTTCGGGCAAATTGGCCGGTGTGTCGCGCGTGTAAAAAGATTTTTACCACTCGCCGTAAGTGCGCTTTCGTGTGTCCCGGGCGAAATGAGAAAGGCGAATTTGTTCCCTCAAATATCTTTCTAATGCCAAGCCGTGCTTGTAACATTTTACGTAGGAAATAATTCTGTATTTTCTTTTTTACATTATCAAAGACCGCGCATTGACGATATCGTTATAATAAGATTTCTTTAATTTTATTTCTTTATATCATGCTTAATATCTCGTCATGCTTTTGCATGCACTATTTTATATTATATAACTTAATCATTGTTAATCATTGTCGCACAATGCGTATTGATATACAAACATATTTAGATATTACTAAACCTCTCAGTATATTATTTATAAAAATATTTCATATTAATAAAAACTGATAAGTGCGTATTTTATATTTTGCAGTTATATCCTTAATTACGTTTTTACTTCTATTCGCAAATATTATTTGTCGAATATCTTTTAAAAGTAGGTATAAAAGAGAAGCAAACCTTGGCGTAACTGGTTTATTTCCCAATCTGATAAAATAATGACGAAAAAATCAATTATACTTTGTATACGTATCTTGCTTTAAATTAATTTTAAACTTGCTTTAAATTAAATAAATTTTAATTTGAAAGTATAACTATACATATAAGTACTGAATATTAAATCTTGCAGAATTGTGATAAATAATCATAAGGTACTTAACGTTTATTTTTTTACGATTCTAATTCGATATACATAGTTAATTTTCGTCGTATATAATATAAAATAGTGCATGCTTATAATATCTCGTCATGCTTTTGCATGTATAATTCTTTGATGTAGATTGAACTAATATAAACGATTTTGATCTGTAAATGTGAATCAATATGAGATAATTATAAAACTTGAAGTAGTTTAATGAAAAATAAACGAATAATTAGAAAGATATAGCATCGGTGATTATATGTATATCCAAATTATAATAATTAATTATAGATACGTGGAAATTATAATTAAAATATATAATAAATTCAATACAAGTAAAAAGTTATTATTTAAACGATAAAAGTGGAAACTGTGCTAAAAGAAATTCTAACGCCTACAATTAAATACTTCTTAATAATCTCGCTATTGTATTCGTGTCCGTGCCTTAATAGGTACTTACGTTTTAATTGAATGTCGTCTAGTATCCATTCCTGAAGCGTTTACGACCACTTTAGGCCGACGCCGATGCTCTATAAGTCAGACTTTACGAGATTAAAAATCAAATCCTCGCAGTGTACAATTAACACCGTGCGTGTGTGTAAAAAGGAATTTGAGAAATAGAAATAATGACATTAAATATTACATCTTTATTTTTACATTGATAATGGTAATAAAAATATTCGAGTATATCTACATTATATAAATTGTAGTAATTATTCGTTTTAGCTAAAAACACATCTAGTATATTTATACTATATTTTAGATTTTGCTAGATTTCTATTGTAAGTATATACTTATAGACGCAGGATCACAAAGGATTAAATTTTTACGTTGCTCGAAGTCGAAATTTTTCTCTCTTAATAATTATAGCAGCAAAATTTCTTAAAAGACCTCAGGACAAATTTTAAGAAGGTAGATAGCTTAGTCCGCGACAGAAGCCAATTTTCACGAAAGGTACGCAAGAGTTCGGAAAGAACGCTTTCAACTTCAAAAACCGGATGGTTCCTCCGACAGCGAAAAATTTTCGTCCGTCATCAGAAACTTGTGTATGCGTCACGGAAAATCGATCGCTCAGCTGCATCCAAATTTGCTGTTTTGCATTCAGACATACCCTAGACGAATTCTGCATCTTTTTAGTTCAGTACAACTTTATCATGATGCGAATTCCAAGTTTAGAAAATATCATGGCATACACGATATGTGAACCGCAAGTTGCAATGGTTTAAAATGTTAATCATTGTCGCACAATGCGTATTGATATACCTACAAACATAGGTATTTAGATATTACTAAATCTCTCAGTACAAAATTTATAAAAATATTTCATATTAATAAGAATTAATATGTGCGTATTTTATATTTTGCAGTTATATCCTTAATTACGTTTTTACTTCTATTCGTAAATATTATATTATTTGTCGAATATCTTTTAAAGTAAAGAGAAGCAAACCCGTAACTGGTTTACTTCTCAATCTGATAAAATAGCGAAAGAAAAAATTGATTATACTTTATATCTATATGTATCTTGCTTTAATAAGTTTTAATTTTTGAAAGTATAATTCCATAAATACTGAATATTAAATCTTGCAGAATTGTGATACATAATCATGAGGTAACGTTTATTTTTTTTATGATTCGATATACTACAATGTACGTGTTAATTGTCGTTATATAATATAAAACAGGTTTGTAATCAGCGATAAAACTAAAGCCATTATTTCTACGAATAAAAAGTACATCTCAAAGTATCATCACTTGCAACACGCGCGTATCAAATCGCAAAAAAATAAATTTTTTATTAATACATAATTATATATACATATATATAATTGTTATTTATCACAACTTTGAAAGATTTAACATTGAATAATTTATATAACCAGCCACCAATTAGAATATATAGTGTTAAAACAAGATACATATAGAAAATCGGCTAATGAATCGACTCTATTACACTATAATTGACAATCAGCTCGCCATGCGTTAACTTACTACGTTGTGCGAGTTTCGGTCAATTCTGTGGGGTTAGTTGATGGAGTACGTGCCCCAATAAAGCCGGCCGGTTGTTTCGAATCCCGTAGCTCGATTCGCCTATAACTCATGGCCGATGGACTAGCTAGAGCGCATTCGTTCTCGTTTTTCGTACGTCCGATGCAAAGGCTCTGTTATAGATCGAACTGGTTTCAAGAGATACCTTCTTCTCGCTCTTTTCCACGTCGTTCATTCTATCGTTCTCTCCATTCCCCTCTCCAACTCTTTCTCCCCCCCCCCCCTCTCTCTCTCTCTCTCTGCTCAAAGAGGGAGGATGGAGGATACAAAAAGACCGGAAAACCACAGGATCAGTGAGGAGGGGCGGAAAAGAGGAACGAAATAGAGGGGGAGGAAGAGGAGAGAGGTGGGTAGAGCGACGAACATCCAGCTCGACATTCCACGAGATCTCCTCTATCTTCTTTCGATACTTTTTATCCCCCTTTATTCCGTCTGTTTCTTATCATGCCGCCGCTGCTCTTCCCCGCGTCGCGCCTCGCGAGGAATCTCGTCGTATCGACTACCGAGCGACTACATAAGATGGATATAAAGGCGTTCTCGGGATACGAAACTTTATTCAGGAACTTAAGGGCGTCAGTAGTCTTGAAGGGACCAAAGGAACAAGGCAGGAATACCGCTATACGGTGCTCCTGAGGCTGTCGATCGACACGCGAATCAATCCTGTGACTTTTCCTATTTCGATATCTTTAGAAAGTCGATAAAAGAGGTCTCGCTTTTTTTCAAAAACACTTTCCCGACTTCGTCGAAACGTCAAATATTGTTGAGAATTGTGATTTATGCAACAATCTGTTTTACACTTTTTCTGCGTCCACTTAGGAGTTACAAACGCTCTGCCGTATATTGCATAAATTATTACAATATTACAAAAAGATTTACGAATCACCGCACATACGTGGAAAATTCCTAATATCATGGAATATCCATCATGCATGATCAAATCATTATCTGCAACTCAAAAAAAATAATACAAAAGTAGCGGCCAATCTTGAGATTCTGTAAACGTATACACGAAACTCGAATTATCACGCATTTATATAGATCCGGTTGGTTCGTTAACAAATCATAAAAATCGCGAGACGAAAGTCGACGTTGTCGGTTTTCGAGGTTTGCAAATAAATGGGTTGGCCTTGCAAGTTGTAATATCGATCGAGACAATGAGTAACGATGATGAACAAGGTAGGAATCAGTGTGCACCCCTCGAAAATTTGAAAATGCAAATGCGCTACGTTAAAACGTGACGCGATATTACATGATAGTTTAGGCATCGCGGTAAAACGGAGAGAAGTGAGCGTGAGAAGTTGCAAGATATAAATTGATTAATACGTGCAGAATACAAGTACGATGGAATGCTAATAATTCAAATTGCATAATCGAAATTTTGATCTTAGGAATAAGAAGAATTTTTGTGAAAAAGAAATTACAGCATATAGCAATAACAAGAACCAAAAGCTATCAATATATAAAAAAATGAATAAATATTCTGGGTTAATTCATAAATAAGTTTTGCTTTACATAATTAATGAATTACTCCTTTCTGAGAAACCAGTATTATCCACGGTATCTATAATTATTTTATCTGCTGCAAGTAGTTAATCAAGTGTATCATTTATGAATCAGTATTGATACTGTTATAACATTTTTTAAATATAAAAGTTTAGTTAAGTAAAACGGGAATTTATGAATCAACCCAATAATTATCAATATTTTCAGAATACTCTATTGTATTTGAAGAAAATGCAACAATATAAATTAAAGAAAGGTTTACGTTGAAGATCAAAATATTATTGTAACCTGGTTAATTAGCAATTTGGATAATCAGCGTTTGATATATGTGAATAATCATTATGCAAAGAACGTATAGAAGATATTTAAGCAAGTTGCGTAGAGACCGTATACTATTTGCAGCACACGAAACTACATATTCACGATATCTTGCACACATTTAATATAAGCGGACGACAGATAATCAAGCCTGGTCTTATGCCGGCCGTAAACACGGACGCCAACACGAATCCGCGGCTTATTACGTGTAGAACTTACATATATATAGATCTATGTTAACCTATGGTTCGTAGATTAAAGATCAAAAGACGTATAAGATCTGATGAGATGTTAATTGCTGTCATTACATATTCCATCTTTTTACGTAAATAAATTTACATTGGATATTTATAGTCATATCTTGCAATACCGGTCTTATTAGTGATAAACTTGAAATTTGTCATTAATCCTAATTTAAAAGTATTGAATTGAAGATAGACGAAATTATTTTTTACAACAAAATATACCAATTGTTGAACGATTTAAGAAAACCGAATAGATACATTTAGAATCAAGGAGAAAAGGAAATTAAAACATTTTGTTATAGGTTAAAAATAAAATAAGCAAAAGTTTTTGTGCTAAAAAATAGACTGAAATTGAGACTAAAATAGACTACTCAGACGATAAATCATATTTAGCATAATTAGTGCTTTACGTAAATATGTTTTAATCCACCGAGTGCTAAATTCGAAAGCGATAACTTTGCGAGTTTTCCCTTGCGAGATGTAATCCTATTTAGTAACTCATTCTTATCACCTTTGCTCGATGCATTAATCGCGCTTCTCATCGTTATTATTGCCATTCATTAGGAATCATCCGATAGTGACTCCATTAGCACTTTAGAACGCGCGCGAGAGAGAGAGAGAGGAAGGGAAAGAGACTTGCCTTATTTCAAGCGTAAACACTATCCAGCCACACAGATCCAAGCACGTGCATGTAAATCCGTTAGACCCTTTGCTAAGTTCCTCGTAGACGAGAATGCTGACGGAAGATCACAGGGAGGATGAGAGATAGATCGTACGAGAGAGAGAAAGAGAAAAACGCGTTTGAAAGCGAGAAACAGAGATAGAATGCTGCAGAAGTTACCAAGCAGAATGCAATATCCTCGCACCTCTTCGCCTTCGTGTTCCTCAGTGAGCTGCGAGCCACCTTCCTGTGTTCTCTCCGCTTCCGGAAACTTCAACGGGACGTCACCACCTAGCATCCCCCTAAGGCTACATAATATCCTCCCTTGAATTGGCCCTTCAACCACCGACCCAGCTACCCGGAAAACGCCGACCTGGAGCTTTCAGAGCGCCGATATCGCGAAAAACCGGTGGCAAAACTGACGGTGCGATGGAATTATAATGATGCATCATTGTGCGTAAGACGAACGCAAATGCATTTAAAAATATACAGAATATATTATAATAGAGGCACCGATTCAACGTGATGTTTTTCTTTAACATTCTGCCTTAAGAAATATATTAAAACGTCAATTTTTGAGTATACATTTTAAAATATGAGTTAAACTAATTAATTTTAATCAATTAATTTAATAATTAATCAAATAACAAAATTAACTTAGCAAATTATAGTAACAACCGATCATTGTCTATTCACATATATCCATCTATAATAATGAAATTATGCGAAAATAAATACAATTTTTTGGTAAATGTAAATATTATAGTACAAAAATATAACATATAACATGCGTATAGAATGTATTCTCCAAATGTTATAGAAAAATTCTGGCGTGCACAATGATAATAGCTAACGATGTCGGCACACTTCTTTTATGTTGCGAACGCAAATATCGCTTCGGAAGAAAATTACGATATTTTTTTTATGATGGAATCCATCCACCCTATCTCTTTCGCTCACGATGCAACTCGCGTGGACTAGTGCATCAGTGCTCATGGCGAAATACACGCTCGAATTGTTCGCGAACGTCGGCATAGCCTGGTTTATGACGATAATAAACTATTCGGAACTGATACATGCCGACGATGGCCGTTTGTATTTTCATGTTCGTGCTGTTCGACTCTATCGGTGATCGAGCAATTTATACGCGAGATATTTCGCGTTGCGGGTGGCTCGTACGCGCGTAAACTCGTAGGTCAGGTTCTCCGCGTCTGGCAGAAATCGATACGTCGCCGGGGAGAACGCGAGAAGCTTGCGTAACGAGCAGGAGCTTCGGGATCGAGTGAGGTCTTAATAATTGCGCATCGATGCGCACAATGCACACCGTGCATCGGAAACTTGCCGACGTCGCGCCTAATTAGACGCAAATAGAAATTATTAACTTTCCAGCGCGTAAAAGTATCTTACGGAAATATGCGGTGTACAGCGTGTACTATCATTTTTAGACATTTATACGATCCCTTGATAACGTATTGTTCATAAAAGGATAATTCGTTATTTGGTGAATTATGTAATTTTAATTTCCATCCTACTTTATGACTTCTACATTTATACATATTTGACGTAATTTGAATTTAACAAAAAAATATTTTAAGAAAAATGTGGAATCTAACGTTAACACTTTAATCGTAGGTACTGCAATCGTAGGTAAAACAAAACAAAATGCATACTGTTAATTTATGCACCAAAGCTTCTGACATCCTTCCGGAATAGTAGAGAGACTCGTCTGTGCTTATCAATAAGGGCTTGTTATCCCTTAAAATTGACTTCTCCATCGTTTTCTTTTTCGAGAAAGAAACGATACTACAAACGCGCTCATTGCTCGTCGTCTGAAGCAACAACGCGATGCCAGGACGTTTGCGTTTCCGGTGGTTGCACTCAGTTGTAGCAGCGTGATGCACAAGGATGGTTGCAGCGTCCGCAGTATCCTCGGTCTAATGCTAGAGTACTCGACCGCTCTTTGACCCGGCATCTAATGTAAATCAACCTTCGGGCAAAGAAACCGGCAAAGTGCGCCGAGACGACGCCTGTTACATTGTAGCACTCTCTTCTCAACATACAATTTTTAATCTCAACATGAAATGCAAGTCGGTAAAATCCCTTTTCTAGGTTCTAGCTTCATTAAGTTTATAATGAAGTCGAGTATATACATGAACGTTTAAATTTTTACACTAAAAATTAGCCGTAATGTATTGAAAATTATGTTAACTTGGTATTTCTTGGCATAACTTTTCTTGTGACATATGAGATTTAATACGCTTACGTTCATACTTTTCCAAAAGTCTCTCGCTTGAGGGCAGAATAAATGAGATATATGATAGACGAGTTTCAAATACATTCGATTCTGAATTTAATAGAATCACAATGAATATGAAATATTATGTATTCGCGGGAACGCGCTTTTTAATTTTCTACGCGAAAAGCTTTCACATAATGTTCTAAACTTGAAATTCAAAATTCCATCTTTGCATCTCGTGTGCATACGGTAAAAATATTTCAGTATAATACATTATGCATCGAACGAAAGCATATCGAGAGGATAACAAAACTAGGTCATTAACTCTGCACCGATAATGAGTTAAAAACAACCGAGGAAACAACTTAAAAACATGAGGCGAGATGAAAATTAAACAATGAAAGCAACGAAACAATACAACACAATAAACTTTCTCACAATTTTTTAAAATTAAGCAACAATTAATATTAAATAAATCCTCGAAAAAGAAGAATACGTATACGTGAGTAAATTCGCGCGAAAACATAAAATTCATGGCCGATGAGAACTTGTTAAGAGTTCTCTTGACCGATTATTCTGGTATTAATGCAGAACGAGGCTAACGAGTTGCGAGTCGACACATTTTCGAACAATACGCGGGTGGTCTCCCGCTTTCCGCTCCCGCGCCTTCAACGCTCCCTTTTTTCCTTGCCGACCCGTATCGCGTGTTGCAAAGTTCGTCGGTGTTATTCGACCCGCGCTATTGAAAGTTGACAACCAGCGGGCGCGAGCGAGCCATCGTGGTGTGCGTGTGCGTCGCGACGCGCGTGCTGTACGTGGCACGAGAGAGCACTCGGGCATGGCAATCGCTACCTCCGCCGAGAGGGATGACATCCTTTTGTATGTTCGAGCAGATTTCTAAATAGCATAATGCTCGTCGCCTGAAGGACTCTCATTCGCTCGGGACGAGCCCCGTTTTTCTTCCCTTTACGCGGCCGCGGGGGGAGAGACGTACGCCAATGGACATCTTCGTCGTATTATCGACAATTAAAAGCGCGCACGGAATTCCCGTTTCGTCTTTGTCGATCGAAACAATCGAACTTGAATTCAGAGTACCGTGGACAGCTCATTAATTCATCCGTGTATCGTACGAGCCTCAGTAACAATTATAATTGAAAAAAAGTGAGTCCTTGGAGCTATGATATATAGCTCCAACCTATATACTGTTATACAACTTGAAGAGCTATAATTACCGTTGTCGCGTAACTCGGTTTGCAACGATAATGAAGCATAATAAAAAAAATTTTATAAAACATTCATCTGACATGCTCGGCACATTCTAAGCGATTTAATAATGAGGATACTTCTCTTCGTAACTTGATAGCACGTCTTACTGTTTACGATTAAGGGGACAGCATCACAATCAGAGAGACAGAAAATTCTTTGTCTTGAAAAAGCTAAGATATCACGTAGAGGGAAATATTCGAGTGAGAATATTATGCAGTAAACGCATGGCACCTCGTATATAAACTTCGCACACCTGTTCACTACAGCCTGGCAATATCTCCGCGTAGTCAAGAATTCTTTCATGCTTGAACGACGATCAGTACTTGACCTAGAATACTAATGAGCCGTGACGTTTATATCTGCACTATCGCGAACTGCATCGCCGTCATTCAGCCGCTGCTGCTTGCGTGAACTGAGAGATTAATCGAGTGAAGCGTACATAATTCAACTGAAAATTATCCTTGGCCGAAATTGTATGAAATTTTAATTATCATAAACTTTATTTCATATTTTTGCTCTTGTGAGAGAATGTTAAATCTGATTTCTACTTGCTTGCTATTTGTAACTATCTGCTAGTTTCTCTATTCATCCTCGAGAAACTTAAGATTTAAAAGTTATATTTTATCCAATTTTTCTGATAGTAAAAAAAAAAATGGGAAAGTTGAATATAGTTGAATATTTTACATTATATTGCTCGTGTTATTATTAATCAAAGTTTCATGCATTATTTTTTATACATTTATTTAAATATTCAAGCCGAATATACATATTACATAAAATATTCATAATATTCGTAAAATATTTGTACATGAATATATGAATATATGATTCTTCTATCTTCACTTTTTCGCACTTTTGTGTACAAGATCTTTTATCTGCGTATATCTCGCCTTACTTTATTTTATCTTAATCTGTATTTAACGTAACTCTCGGCGAAATCTGTATTACCTATTAAATGGCCATGATATATCAATGATATTGATACGCTCGTATAATTAGGGAATAATATACCGGAGATTCGTATGACAATTATCTCGTATCCCGCAGCGCATCATCTGGTTAGCACATGTGCCGCATGGACGACGTACACAAATGCAACTCGTGTATTTGCACGAGGGTCACTCGTGAGTCTCGCGACCGCACATGCGTTAGTATGCAGTACGCACGTTCGCGTTCCAGTATCCTCGATTGCGTTCGCCACTAGCCTACATTACATTTCTTCGTATTCACGTGAAACGCCGTGCGCTACACAAGCTGCTGCTAAATACAACGTACCCCTCGCGAAAATTCACAATTACATGCACGTAATTAATATAGTTATTATTCAGACAAACTTTGCATTCGGTGGAAACGTCTAAAGCTACGAAATTGCAATAAAAAAGATTTAATTAGTCCTTTAAAATAAATCATGCAATAATGAACAGGAACTGTACGTATTTCCACTTTTAGAATTGAGCTATAGTTTAATTCTATACGAGTATTAAAAAGAGTTATTGCTGAAATATTCAATATTTTTAACAATCTTATTAGTCATAAAACAGTATTTTATCTAAGGAAAAAGGAAAGTCTTGTTAGGCAAAATTAAATTCTTTGCTACAAAATCGATGGGCAGATCACCAAAAGATAAATGATGAATTGAGAACAAAAATATCTAACATAAGTTATTATTTTTATCTTATCATTTTTATTTACACAGAAATCGCACTTTATTATACATAAGAATTATATTATATTTATAGGTAGGTATATATGAAAACTATTTTTCGACAATTTATCGAAAATGAAGAAAGGATTTTTGTGAATGTATATGTTTGAACAGGATTATTTTAAAACGTATGTTGAATAACATGATTTTTGCGTTGAATCCCGCAAATGATCAATAGTCCACGTGATGCACGCTACTCTCATATTCATAGTGGCCTGTTTAATGCAGACTGCACATTTACGCGTATACCTACATCGATCTGGTTGTATCCGCATATGATAAAGTTATTGCGGACATATGGCTCAATGTTTCGTATAGCACATGTGACGAGATCTGTAGGGTATATACATGTATAAAGTGTTCCAAAATTCGCACACAGTGCGATTCACTATGCCAGAAGAAGTAACCTTCTAAAATTACGTCCAAGAAATAATTTTTAAATGCAATTTAAAATGATTGAATACTCTAAATTACATATAAATCAGGCGTAGCGTGCGCTGGAGGTGTACGCTTTTTTACTACTTTTCTAATGATTTTATACTAACTATACTATGCATGATATATAAATTCGCTATTTTGAATATATTACTAAAAGAAAATTTTCTAGCTGATATCTATGGCTGAAAGTAAATTAGATAACACGTGAACAGTATGATCTAACTTGCAAAAAAGTCCCGAATAAAGTCTTATCTGTTGACCAAGAGATTAGTTTAAAAACTTTCTTCTATTATGTAAGTTATATATTAGCGATATTTAGATATCATGTATAGCTGTCATGAAATTTTTAGAAAAATAGTGCCATGTCTTCGATATAATTTATACATCGCATCTGATTAACAGACTTCACTTTTAACAAAGGTAAAAAACATCATTCTTTTAAAAAAGGCATAAAAAGGCAATCAGGTTATCGGGAAGGAGCAACAATGAAATTTAATTCGATATGCTTTTTAAAGAGTCAGTATATATTATATTATTTGATTTTCATAAATATTCTTATAACGTGAATATCTTTGTACTTGTGAACAAAGCTACACTATATCTCTATAATACTATAATACCTTTATAATATGTAGAAAGACTCGCGGTCTTTCGCGAAATCTCGAATGTACACAAAGGTGTCGACTCTACCCGCATGTTTGTTTGAGTTTGTACGCGGCTTTACAGAACTGTGTGCCATGTAAGTGTGCACGAACACCGTCGATCCGAACGTTGGTCCAAGCGCGGGTGTACTCATCGAATCTCCTCCATCACGGAAATTTACGAGCCCGGCTGTTCGATGCAATTCACGAGGAACGAATATGACGCGACGTCTCGAGAGTTTGTTCACGAATTTCGATGTCCGCGAATCCAATCGATTGCAGTCGCGTTCGTAACAAAACGCGTACTTACGGCAAACGCGACGATATGTTACATTTCACTCGATATATTATATCGATCTCTCAAATTGTCAGCAAATAGCCGGCAGAAACAAATCGTCACTGACGTGTGATTACCTAATATTTTTTTCGCAAAATAAAAGACTGCAACCTTTGATATACTCGCAAAAATCTTTTCTATAATTCTTAAAATTTATTTGTATTGTAATTTGGGATAACAATAACACAAGTCTGCATGATTTTTGCGGTCCGGAAAAGAAAGGTGGTTCTTATAGTTTTTTAAGTTTTTACGTGCGTTGAATCTGAATCCGCAAGCAAAGAATCCTATCACATCAGGTTTGCGAGAAAAATAGGGTTTAAGCCCCCCCCCCCCCCCCGCCCGCCCCCCAGACTCGTTGATCATTTTTGAAGATTCGTAACTGACGAACCCAATGTGCGAAAGACTTTTAAAATGTCTAAAATTAAAGCTTTTTGCTCTTCCTCGAGCTTTGATTAAGTCAAATTCAAGCGCGCTGTCAACCACAGCGGACAGATGAATAACCGAATGCCTTAAATTCCCGCCGAGGATTTAAGGCATTCGGTTATTCACTCGGTCGAAGATTCAAAAGGTTCTATATCTGATTTCGCCTCTTCTATATCTGATTTCGAGTTGCAATATGCATTCCGTAACTCTTGTGACGGCCTCGAAGTCTCAATACGCAGTTCAATAACAATGGATAATGCAATAATGATTGTTTAATGAGAATTATTCGTAATATTGTAAAATACTACTAAACATTATTAACTTATTTATTCTATTTATTGATAATAAAAAAGCTGTCTTGTTTTTGTGCCCTTACCGCGACAAGAATCAAAAAAAGAAAATCGCGTTTGTCAAGTAAAAGATCTATAAGGCCTTTCATAAAAAGATCATGAATAAGTCATTAGAGGACTAAAAAATTCCTTCGACAATAGTCGTTAGAAAAATCATAAAGATATAAAAGTATACTTATAGGTCCAGTATTGTAAACTCTTAGACGATAAGATTATCATATTATATCATGCAAATAAAATTCATGGAAGAAACTTAACATGCTATATTTTACATAATTCTTTCATTAAACATCATTAATATTTTTGCAAAACATTATCAATACTTTTAAATTGTGCGTCAAGATTAAAAGTCATACTATTTATGTAATTCATTGATCTTTGTCCGATCATAGCAATGTGAAGTACTTAATACAATGACAAATGATAAATAATATACAATGGAACAACTTTATATAGGCATGTTAATGAGAGATAATAAAAAAACGACAACTTCTCTTCTTGAAAAAACAAATTCGATCTGCCCATTATTAGGATATTATCTAGACATTAATCATCTACTTTTCGTAGTCACTTTGTGATTTTGTAATTTAAGTTTAAGGCACATGAATTAAATAATAAAGTACTTGTTGTAAATCTATTATATTTTTATCTTTAATTATTTTACTAAACATTTGATTTAATAAAAATAAAAACATGAAACATTATTTAATAAAAATTTCTGCGATAATTCCCTTAAGAATAAAAAAATTTTTCCTGAAGCATTTGACGTGAAACGGTTTCCAAAAATGTGGTAAAATCTTCTTCTGGTTGCAGATGCAACAGTCGACACGATACATTCCACAATTTTTCGGCGTACAGACGATTATTTGCCTTCAAAAATGTAGTGGCAACGCCGCATTCTCTATACATAAAAAAATATAATGTGTAATTACGTTATTAGAATATTCTGTATAAAAATAATTTGTGTGGTACATAGCGTATTCTTACGAATAATAAAGACCGGTCTCATTAGCTGCCTTTTCATCCACAGAACAATATATTGTAGTTTGCGCTCCTTGTTCAGCATTTTTACAAAACAATCGCGCTAAAGTAAAAAAAAAAATTGGACACACTGCATTATTGACATGCCATAATACTTCAGTCGGTATAATACCAGGATGTACAGAGTACACATTTATTCCGTGAATATTTGCCTCTGAAAATCGAAATATAACTATTTACATCTATACTTTGCATAAAATCTATCTTCTGTGCATTTTTCTTTATTGAAAAATAAACCGTTAACACCTGATTAGCAATTGTTAAATATTAATTAGCCAATATTAAGTAAATGTGATCTATTCTAATTAATAACGTTTTTGTAGCATACTTCTCAATCGATCAGCGAGCTCCTTAGTGAACAGAATGTTTGCTAGTTTACTTCGTGCATAACTTTTAAATGGTGCATAAGATCTCTCCAGATTAATGTCATTGAAATCTATGTCAGCAACTATAATAGAATGTTTTTGTTACAATTGTACTTTAAACGAAATTCTTGGTTGTATATAAAAGACATTTTAGTTTATTTTTAAAGTCATAACCATAATATTAATGCTTTACATACAAATATATCCAAGTGATGCGACATTGACTATTCTGCAACTGGGAGAAGACGACTGCATTTTTGGCAGTAACAGAAGTGTCAAAAGAAAATGACCAAGATAGTTGACTTGTAGTGTCGTCTCAAATCCATCCTCCGTCTTCTCGTACGAAGAGGCAGCAGCCATACCGGCATTATTTATGAGTATGTGAATAGCTGCTTCGTTTGTCAGCAAGTTTTTAGCACAATCTCTCACGCTTTTAATACTACTTAGATCCAGTAAATAAATCGCAAGCTCGCCTACGTTATTTTTATAATCATTCTTTGTCATCCTAAAAGTAGCCGCTTATTGATTTACAGACCACATCATCGTTTTCTTCAACATGCAAAAGTTGAATTAACCCTCCATTGCCTTCGTATAAGACAAACGCTCAATTCATATTTTTTTAACTGCATAGACATGACATAAAAGTTAACTCTAGCTGAAACTTTGATTTTTTACTTGCAACCTTCTAGATTATATCTCTATGGTTTTTTTTCAAAGTTTCGAGCGGCGCTCATGGCGAGAGCAAATTACGTATACAGTCGATGCGACTTGCACTGTTATACCAAACTTAAGCTTTACTGTCGCAGATCGCTGTATCGGTCGGTGTCTCATTCTTTTGTTCCAGTGAACTTTATACATACTGGAATGAGTGATCAATTGTTCTGGCTCTCGCCGACAGAAAGGTGCTTTTGGGTGTAGATTTGGTGTGCGATTGGTCAATCACATAAAAATGACGATATTCTCAGTGCGATTGACCAATGAGGTATTACTAGAAAAAGAGAAAAGTACACCCAAAAGCACCTCTTATTGGTGACAGCCAGAACAATAGATCACTCATTCCAGTACGTATAGAGTTCAGTGTCTTGTTCTTACAAGACTGTGTTGATCTGATTGTGAGAAAATTATATGGCAAAGTTGCACTAATACAGTGACACACATAAAGGCGAAGCGTGGCGCACATACGAGAGCACTAAAGTTTGTTTGCTGAACGAGGGCAATAAAGGCAAAATTAATATAAATATAGTTTCATAAAAACAGAGAAATAATGAATTTAAGCAAATAGTAATTAATTTAGTTGCCTCTTATGGTACAAGCTTATATATTTACCATGAAGGTGGATTGTTCTTTATATCTTCCACTGCTTTATTTGTCTTTTCCATATTTCTACAAGCTAGAATTACTCTAGCGCCTAAAAGCACACGTTATTTATATGAAGTGTGTAAAAGTATATTTTTTATTTATAGAGGTGTAAAGAATTTTTAAGGAAATCTAAATAAAACAAAGATAACCAAAAGAGCCTAAAATATTCTAGTAAAGAAATGAATAGCATTTTTCTCATAAAATATTGTTATATATAACAATATAGTTATATAACAATGACACTTGGCACTGTCATCTCTTGATCAATAACAAATTTATATTACATTAATACCATATAATATTAACTTAAATTTCTAAGTTTAGGGTAACTTGAATTATCATTTCAGTAAAATCACCTCTCGCGTATAAATCTCTGGCAGTCTCCTTGCCGATACCATCACTTGCTCCCGTTATCACAACAATTTTGCCGTCAAGACGTGCTTTGCTCCTACACATTTGATTGAAGATCGACATTTTATAGCGCTTCTTTATCCACGTTACTAATATGCGATTGACTATTTCTATTGGAATTCACTCACTATCGATTTCACTAGATATGCTCTATTTGAGTTTGCAATGTGCTTGCTTTGCAACTTTCATCTAATATCTACACGCTCGTGTTTTCATGTTCTTATATAGACTGTACAAGGCTAGCAGGTGGTTATCCGATCTGCGCAGACAATATCTGCGCATATCATACGAAAGGGGAGATACTTAATTTCTGTTTTCAGGCTTTACACACACGACCACACGTTTCACGATCTGACATGAAGTTTTATATACTCAAAAAATCAATATTAACTTCTTAGCTGCTTTTATTGTTTTATTTCCCTTTCTAAAAAAGGCATGGAAAGTCTATTGTTTTGTCTTTTCCGTGATGCCGATTGGTTCTCTCATTGCGCTTACTTTGTAAGCATCTGTCATCGTATATTTTGACAGTTTTGCGTATTATATGAAGGGGTTATAGTGTAATGTAATAGTATAACGTAATAATAGTAATAATATAATATTAAAGCTAAATAGCGCGCGCGCAGCGCGCGTCTGTGATGTCTAGTATATATAAATAATACGTAGTATAATAATTAGCTAATATTGATTGGTAATTCTTTTCAAAAATTTTCCGCAATAATTCACTTATACATAATACATAAAAAAATCTTTCAAAGCACTTGACGTGAAACAATTTCCAAAACTTTAGTAAAATCTTCGTCAGGTTCCAGATGTAAAAGACGACAGGATATATTCCACAATTTTTCGGCGTACTGATGATTGTTTGCCTTCCGATATGTAGTGGCAACGCCACAGTCTCTACATATAAAAAAATAAACATAATGTGTAATTACGTTATTAGAATATTCTGTATAAAAAATAATTTTCGTGGTACATAGCGTATTCTTACGAATAATAAAGTCCGGTCTCATTAGCTGCCTTTTCATCAACTGAACAATATATTGTTGTTTGTGCACCTTGTTCCATATTTTTAAAAAATAATTGCGTACAGATATTATAACAAAAACTTGCACCTGGAAATACTGTACTACTGCTATGACGTAATATTTCGGTCGGAATTAGACAGGATGTAAAGAGTATATGTTTATTCCGTGAATATTTGCTTCTAAAATCGAAATCTTCGTATAAAGATCTATCTTCGTATATTATACTTTTTCTTATGTACATAAAAAATCAATAACGATCGACTAATGACTGTTAAGTATTAATTAGTAAATATTAAATAAACATGATCTATCCCAATCCATAATGTTTCCTTTTTGGGCATATCTTTCAATCGACGAGCGAGTTCTTTGGTGAACAGAATGTTTGCCAATTTACTTTGTACATAACTTTTAAGTGATGCATAAGATCTCTCCAGATTAATGTCATCGAAATCTGTGTCAACAACTATAATAGAATGTTTCTATTACAATTGTACTTTCAACAAGAACTGGACGTAAATGATAAAGATTCTACTTTATTTTTAAAGCTACTACAATATCGTACATGTTTTACAGACAAATATATGTAATAGATGGGACATTAACTATTTTGCAACCGGGAGAAGACGATTGCACTTTTGGCAGTAACAGAAGTGTCAAAAGAAAATGGCCAAGATATTGTAGTTGACTTGTAGTGTCGTCTCATTTCCATCCTCCGTCTTCTCGTACGGAGACACAGCCACACCGGCATTATTTATGAGAAATGTGAATAGCTACTTCGTTTGTCAGCAAGTTTTTAGCACAATCTCTCACGCTCTTAAAACTTTGTAGATCCAGAAAATCAATCGCAAGCTCATTACGTTATTTTGATATTCATCTTTCGTCATCCTAAAAAACCATTGATTTACAGATTTATCACATCGCCACTTTCTCCAACATAAAAAAATTTAATTAAGATAAATATAGTTTTTTAAAGACAGAGAAATGATGAATTCGAGCAAATAGTTATTAATTGCTTCTTATGATACAAGTTTATATATTTACCATGAAGGTGGATTGTTCTTTATATCTTCAACTGCTTTATTTGTCTTTTCCATATTTCTACAAGCCAGAATTACTTTAGCGCCTAAATGCGTACGTTATTTATAAGAATGTGTTTAAAAATATATGTTTTATTTATAGTTGTAAAAAAATTTTTGTGGAATTCTAAATGAAGCAAAGATAACCGAAAGAGTATTTAGTAAAGAAATATTCTAGTAAAGAAATATTCCAGTAAAGAAATAAATATATATAATGTTTCTCTCATGAAATATCGTTATGTGGTTATATATAATAAATAACACTGTCATTCTTGATTAATAACAAATTTATATTACATTAATACTATATAATATCAACTTAAATTTCGAAGTTTTTAGGATAACTTGAATTATTATTTCAATAAAATCACCTCTCGTGTATAAGTCTCTGGCAGTCTCTTTGCCGATACCACCACTTGCTCCCGTTATCACCACAGTTTTGCTGTCAAGACGTGCTTTGCCCTTACACATTTACTGAAGAACTACATTTTATGGTGCTTCTTTATCCGCGACGTTATCAATATACATTGACTATTTCTATATTGGAATTCACTCACTGTCGATTTCACTGAATATGCTCTGTTTGATTTTAAAACGTGCTTGACATTGCAGTATGCTTTACACTAGTCGAATAACTACATTCTGCTTTTTGTAGTCCAAAAATATTTTCCAAATGATAGGGTATTTTATACTGAATCTAACCATGTTTAACAAAGTCATATTTTGAAATAAAAATTGGAAGATAGGATCTGAAAATAGGATCGGATTCGATTTTAAATAGGGATAAATGAAAGTACCGCTAATGTTTTGCCATAGACATTTTATATCGGTAGCGCGTTATTTCATCATGACGTCTATCCACTCAAACAGTATTCTTACAATATCCAATAGAAAATTTTTAAATAAAGAACTAAAGAACTTTTTTCATAGCAATATACTTGTCCGTTTGAAATATTTTTCATTTCGAGATAATAGAGGGTTCCACTGAGATGTGATATTTGAAATGTAATGAAAAAGAATTCTGTCTTCAAAAATTTACGAAAAAATATTTTCAAATTTCGCGTAGAAAGATGTCCCTTTAATATGGACTGGTCTTTGACACAAATATCGTTCTTGTTTGGAAGACATTGCATGAAATGCCGTGAACATATAGCGATATGCATTCAGCTTGCATCTCGAATGGAGCGCCTCGTAAACATGCGAAGGGCAAAAGACTTGTTGTGAGCGAACCGGAAATCAAATCGAATTTGGCAACAGCCAGTTGCTTGGTGTAACAAATTCGACCATGGTGACTAAAAATCTTAGCTAGAATTCTGGAACCAGAAGTGCTGACAACGAAGTGACGAAACTAACTCGGAGACAATATTTATTAATAACACTTTTCTTATTACAGTATACATTTTTCTTGTTAAAATATAAATAAAAATCAAAATTTGGTGTAATAATCTGTGGCATCAATATTGCGCAACTTAACATAAGTATACATATATTGATAGCGTATGAAAATAAATAAATAAATAAAACATTAATTGTAAGAACACAAGGCATTATGCCCCGTAGACTAATACCCCGTTATGACTCGAAATGTATAAGTTTACTTTAGGCAATATAAAACATCACAGATAATCGATATTTACACAGATATTTTATTAAATTGACAAGAAAAGATCGTTTAATAACGTAAATGTACTTACGGTGATAAAAAATAAAATTTTATCATTGCTTGTGCAAATGTATATCAAAGAAACTGCAACTCAGTCGCGGAGAGCACAGCGAACGCATTAAAACAACTTGTAGCATCTTTCAGCTAAAAATAATATGAAAACTGATAACAACACGCTGTTAAAGACATATAAGAGTATTAATTTCGAAATATTTTATTACATAACAGCATCTCTGTAAAGTTATCGACCATATCTCATTATACCACACCCCGTGGTCTTGTTATGCCCCGGGTTCCCCTTTACTCCCCGGGTGAAGCAAAGATTTAAATAACTAGCACGAGCGAGTCGAGATACCAGAACTCGTACATACCCCGATGAGGGCAAGCTCGTACGTTGCTGCACTTGAAGGTGCATACGAAGAAGATATCCCGACTCATCATATAAGAAATAAGGGTGACCGTGGTGGACCGAGGATGAGAGGACGAAAGTCCGAGAGAGGAAAGGAGAGAGCCGTACGATTTATGATTCGATCCAGCTGGGAACCGAGCATAAGGTATGCGGTCCATAGTACGCTTTAACGCGCAAGAAAGGCGCAATAAATTGTTCAACGCGTGCAAGCACGTCTCGGAGAGCCGGGGGTAAATGCGAGACTCGCCCTTAACAAGATTCGGTCGTCCGGTGCTCGTCCTTTTTCTGCAACGTTGACCTTCGAGGACGTAACAAACTCATTTTCCTCTGTCTGCGGTTAGTGCGAGCATGCAAACTGCAGTTTAACACACTTTTAGATGTCGTTGAGAAAAAAAAAGACAAAGATTTCTTTGCTACTATGACGCAAGCAAATACAATTTCGTATTTATTGTATATTAAAAATAATATCTAAGCGCAATTATTATTGTCAGATAGTATCTATATATGAGAAAATGAGGTCCTGCGAATTGAAATCCTATGTCCAACCTATTTAACTTCTTTCTCAACTATTTTTATTTTTATTTCAATGATTGTATAAGATAATTAGATAAAATAAATAAAATAGAAGCCATATATATTGTAAAATATAAAAATAATTAATAAACGTGAGTCTCGTTCGGCCTGACTGGCAGTAATTTATTATTACAACAACGACGTTTCGACCCTTGTTTTGGGTCCTTATCAAGTTATTAAGTTATTGACAATGATAAATTATTGCGCGTCAAATTAAAATATTACTGTCATAATTAGAGATTTCATGAGACGACGAACAGTTAGAAAGAGTACATTATTGAGGAGACATACGCGTCTCTTTTGACAAACAGGACAACTGACACATACTTCATAAACAATCATAAAGCAAAATAAATCATTTCTAACTGTTCGTCGTCTCATGAAATCTCTAATTATGACAGTAATATTTTAATTTGACGCGCAATAATTTATCATTGTCAATAACTTAATAACTTGATAAGGACCCAAAACAAGGGTCGAAACGTCGTTGTTGTAATAATAAATTACTGCCAGTCAGGCCGAACGAGACTCACGTTTATTAATTTATTCACTGGCGAATAAAAATAATTAACCGGTACATCGGCGATTTTTTATCACGCCTACCATTTTTTCTCACAGCCTATCGCGATGCAACTCTAAACGTGACACACAAGATGAGTGGCGCAATTCTTGCAGCCGTTGTGTCGTTATACGGAACGTATCGCCATAACGCATGCATCAACGATTTATCGTCCGGCAATATAGCCCTCTCGAAAGTTCATCGTGCTCGCGAAAAGGGCGTTTTGGCGAATGGCGCGAATCACCAGTTTGAATCGGTCATAAAAGTGATATTCTCTCGCGAATGTTAATGGAACAGACTAACGCGATAGTTTATCCTAATTCAAAGCGAATGCATGTGCTCTTTTGCTCTCCCTCGCGAGCTTCGATTAAGTCAAGTTCAAGCGCGCTGTCAACCGCAGTTTCCCCGGCGGGGATTTAAGGCATTCGGTTATTCACTCGGTCGACGATTCAAAAGGTTCCATATCTGATTTCTCCTGTAGCTCTCGTGACAACCTCGAAGTCTCAATACACGGTTCAATAACGGTGGATAATGCAATAATGATTGTTTAATGAGAATTATTCGTAATATTGTAAAATACTACTAAACATTATTAACTTATTTATTCTATTTATTGATAATAAAAAAGCTGTCTTGTTTTTGTGCCCTTTTCTGCATTGATTAACAATTGTTGACGAAAGCGTCTGATATAATTTCACATCGGTTTTTATTCTATTTTTTTTTCGCGACAAGAATCAAAAAAAGACAATTGCGTTTGTCAAGTAAAAGATCTATAAGGCCTTTCATAAAAAGATCATGAATAAGTCATTAGAGGACTAAAAAGTTCCTTCGACAATAGTTAGAAAAATCATAAAGAAATAAATGTATACTTATAGGTCCAGTATTGTAAACTCTTAGACGATAATATTATCATATTATATCATGCAAATGAAATTCATGGAAGAAACTTAATATGCTGTATTTTACATAATTCTTTTATTAAACATCATTAATATTTTTGCAAAACATTATCAATACTTTTAAATTGTGCGTCAAGATTAAAAGTCCATTATTAGGACATCATCTAGACATTTTTCATAGTTTTTTATTTTTTAATTTAAGTTAAAGGCACATAAATTAAAGAGAAAAAGTATTTATTATAAATTTAGTATATATTTTTTATCTTCAATTATTTTACTAAACATTTGATTTATTAAAAATAAAAACATGAAACATTAGTTAATAAAGATTTCTGCAATGATTCTCTTAAGAATAAAAAAATTTTCTAAAGCATTTGACGTAAAACGGTTTCCAAAAATGTGATAAAATCTTCTGGTTCCAGATGCAAAAGACGACAGGATACATTCCACAATTTTTCGGCGTACAGAGGAATATTTTCCTTCCGATATGTAGTGGCAACGCCGCAGTCTCTATATATAAAAAAATAAACATAATGTGTAATTACGTTATTAAAATATTCTGTATAAAAATAATTTGTGTGGTACATAGCGTATTCTTACGAATAAAAAAGACCGGTCTCATTAGATGCCTTTTCATCCACAGAACAATATATTGTAGTTTGCGCTCCTTGTTCAGCATTTTTAAAAAACAATCGTGCTAAAGTAAAAAGAAAAGTTGGATACATTGCATTATTGACATGACATAATACTTCAGTCGGTATAACACCAGGATGTACAGAGTACACATTTATTCCGTGAATATTTGCCTCTGAAAATCGAAATATAACTATTTACAACTCTATTTTGTATAAAACCTATCCTCTGTGCATTTCTCTTTATTGAAAAATAAACCGTTAACAACTGATTAGCAATTGTTAAGTATTAATTAGCCAATATTAAATAAATGTGATCTATTCTAATTGACAACGTTTTTGTAGCATACTTCTCAATCGATCAGCGAACTCCTTAGTGAACAGAATGTTTGCTAGTTCACTTCGTGTATAACTTTTAAATAGTGTATAAGATCTCTCCAGATTAATATCATCGAAATCTATGTCAGCAACTATAATAGAATGTTTCTGTTACAATTGTACTATAAATGAAAATCTCGGTTGTATATAAATGACATTTTAGTTTATTTTTAAAGTCATAACCATAATATTAATGCATTACATACAAATATATCCAAGTGATGCGACATTGACTATTCTGCAACTGGGAGAAGACAACTGCATTTTTGGCAGTAACAGAAGTGTCAAAAGAAAATGGCCAAGATGGTTGACTTGTATGTAGTCTCGTCTCATTTCCATCCTCCGTCTTTTCGTACGAAGAGGCAGGAGCCATACCGGCATTATTTATGAGTATATGAATAGCTGCTTCGTTTGTCAGCAAGTTCTTAGCACAATCTCTCACGCTCTTAAAACTACGTAGATCCAGGAAATAAATCGCAAGCTCACCTACGTTATTTTTATATTCATCCTTTGTCATCCTAAAAGTAACCATTGATTTACAGACCACATCCGCCACTTTCTCCAACATGAAAAAACTTAATTAAGATAAATATATATTGTTTTATAAAGACAGAGAAATAATAAATTCAAGCAAATAGTAATTACTTGCTTCTTATGATATATGTTTATGAAGGTGGATTGTTCTTTATATTTTCAACTGTTTTATTTGTCTTTTCCATATTTCTACAAGCCAGGATTACTCTAGCGCCTAAATGCACGTTATTTATATATGAATATTTGCTTAAGAGTATATTCTTCATTTGTAGAGTAAAATCTTTTTATGGAATTCTAAACAAAGCTAAGATAACCGAAAAAGCGTAATATTCTAGAGTAAAGAGATAAATAGCGTTTCTTTCATACAATATTGTTACATATTTATATAACAATGGCAATGGCACTTTGTCTCTTGATGAATAAATGTATTTCATTAATGATATATAATGTCCACTTAAATTTCGAAGTTTAGGGTAACTTGAGAGAGAGAGAGAGAATTATCATTTCAATCAAATCACGTCTCGCATATAAATCTCTGGCAGTCTCCTTGCCGATACCACTACTCGCTCCCGTTATCACAACAGTTTTGCCGTCAAGACGTGCTTTACTCGTACACATTTTATTGAAAAACCACATTTTATGGTGTCTCTTTATTTACAATGTTATCAAATTGATTATTTCTAATGGAATTCACTCACTCTCGATTTCACTGAATACCTTTGCCATATTCAATTGAACAAACTTGTTTGTTGAATAGTCACACGCTCTGTCTTCGTGTTCTTATTTAGACTACAGCTTATATTTGATTAGAAAGAATTATCTGAGGGGAACAGGTAAAATCTGCATAAATGAGTAATTTCGCAATCATGATGCATGCACACGATATATCTACTGATCTAACACGATATAGGGTAAACCGACTAGTAAATGAACAGAGACCAGTGAATGAAAAAAATCACTTATATTTTAAATATAGAAAACAATCATGGATTGAAGATAAATGACTTTGTAATGAAAATTAAGAGAAAAATTTACAGATGACGTTGAGATCGGTGTCACAATTTAAAGAAAGTGTCGACTCAAAGAAAAATATTTATTATCAAATAATTACCAAAATATTTCTCCTTGAGTCGACACTTTCTTTATAATTGTGACACCGATCTCAACGTCATCTGTGAATTTTTTTTCTTAATTTTCATCACAGAGTCATTTATCTTTGATCCATAATTTTTTATATATTTGAAATATAAGTGATTTTGTTCATTCACTGGTCTCTGTTCATTCACTGGTCGGCTTACCCTATCTACTAATTTTTCAACACAGAAAATTAATATGTGTTTAGTTCTGTTCTCATTTTTGTCACACACGTCAATTAATGATTTACTTGCGTTTTATATATCTTTTGAGGTGATGCAATACGTTAGACTGATACTGATAAAGATTCTTATTTTAATTAAACTTACTTTAAGTTAACTATTATCGTTGTTAATATATTTGAGGAACTATGCCAATGCTGACTTCATCTCTGGCGTAATATATAAAACCGGTTTTGTAATATTTCGAATTATTTTCTGTCCTCGACCAAATTTCCTCAAGACATTCTATCTATAATTTGTGTCAAAAAACAGAATCAACTTCTATTTATAATTTTATACGCCGTGTAATATAAGAAAGAAATGCCACTTGAAGGATCATTGTACATTCGAAGGATCATTATGCATTCGAAGAATATACGTGTAAATATATACAATTAACACACACACACACACACACTTACATCAAAATACATATCTTTTAATATTAAACAGAATAGCAATCTAAGATCTAACCAACTATAAATCATTGAAAATGGATTTTTTGGATGTTTATGTAATCACGTGATTTACGTAATGCAGTAGCAAATACAAGTTATCAAAGCGTCTATTTCTTTTAGTCAAAGAACGGTTTAGGGCCAAAATCTGCCTATCAGGGAAATGTATTAAATTGATATGTCTTTATATTTTTAGGCTTGCTGAATAATTTCGAATATAAAGCTTATAAAATTGTCAAAATCTCCGGGAAAATGGCGAAAATATTTTCTAATGAACAAATGGCAATTCTGAACAAGAGGTCTTTTTTAAATTATGTTTTTGAGAGAGAGAAAGGGAGGAGAGGCTGCGACTGCTTATTTTTTCTCTCTTTCTCTCACACATCAAAATTTCACATTTTTATAGTTCTATGTTTGCATTGCAGGCTCACGCTGCTATTTCCTACTTTTTTCAATATTTAAAAAGTTGATGAAATTTGAGACTTTTTATCAGGGACACATGAACTACAACATATCACAAATACGAGCAAATTAACCGAAAACCGTTTTTTTTTTAATTCATATAATTCGTGCGGGGCTCTTTCAATACATTGAATATTGGTACAAACTATCAAAATCGGAAGGGAGTTTGCACTTGTATTTCTTTGTATTTATAAACAGTTGAATTTTACTAAAAGAATTAATTAATATTAGCTAGTTAATATACTCTACATACTATTTGTATATAAATTAAAAAAATAAAAGCAGTAGAACGGAAATAAATATTGATATTTTGAGTCTGCAAAAATTAGCATATCGTGTCAGATTGTTATATGCGTGCGCGGTGCGTGTATCTGAAAAAAGAACGTAGAAGTCACCTCTCACACGTCAAGATCTCATCTCTGGTTAGATCTGCGTCTGCGCAGATTAGATAATCACTGGCATGCAGTTAGCCTCGAACAATTCATATAAAAAGTAGGCACGATCGTGTGGATATTCGAATACACGTTGCAAAACCGAATAGAGCAAGTTCAGTCAAAGCCATAGTGAGTGAATTTCAATAGAAATATTCAATCGTATATTGATAACGTCGTGGATAAAGAAATAAAATGTGGTGGTTCTTCAATAAAATATGTACGAGCAAAGCACGTCTTGACGGCAAAACTGTTGTGATAACAGGAGCAAGTTGTGGTATCGGCAAGGAGACTGCCAGAGACTTATACGCGAGAGGTAATATTACTGAAATAATAATTTGTTATTTTAAACTTTGAAATTTAACTAGATATTATAAAGCATTAATGGAATATAAATTTATTATTCATTAAAAGACGAAGTGCCAAGTGTCATTGTTATATGTAACAATATTGTATGAAAGGACCGCTATTTATCTCTTTACTCTAGAATATTAGGTTTTTTTTCGGTTATCTTTGCATCGTTTAGAATTCCATAAAAAGTTTTTTACAATTCTATAAATAAAAAATATACTTTTAAACACTTTCACATAAACAACGTATGCATTCAGGCGCTAGAGTAATTCTGGCTTGTAGAAATATGGAAAAGACAAATAAAGCAGTTGAAGATATAAAGAATAATCCACCTTCACGGTAAATATATAATCTTGTATCATAAGAAGCAAATAATTACTATTTGCTTGAATTCATTATTTCTCTGTCTTTATGAAACTATATTTGTTTAAAAACAGTATGAAAAGTGACTCGACAGTTCTATGTTGAGGTGAACAGACCACAGGGATTTAGTTATCTCAGCCAATTAAACTAACAACTCTCCCTGATAGGTTAATAGAGCAAAATATATTGTTGCACAAAAATATCATAAAGCATATAAAGATTCATATATGTTCTGCACGTACATAAAACGCATTGTGTGTTGCAATTAATGGACATAATAACGATAGAAATGATAAGACAGTAATGCCTGAATTAAAATATACATAGAAACGATAGATATACCAATTAATGTAATAACTGAAAGAAAATCTATTAATATAATGATTAGAATAACGCACTAGATACTAAAATCTTATTAAATGAGAATGTCTCGCGTAGCAGCTTGTCGAAATATCGTGTCTCGACCACAGTATTGACATGTGACAAAAAAGAGAGAATTGTACTGCTACGTAAAATATTAAATGATAACACAAGTGATGTGCACGAGAGAATGCCAGCGAGTATGCATGAATTGTAACACACCTAAAGCTAATAAGAACTCAGCGCGAATAATATAACAGTAATGAAGCAATGAAATGAGTAAGATATAATAAATCGCAAGTAGAGAATATAAGTACTATCACGTCGTGCCACGCAATAAAACCATTTATCAGAGGATGGAGATTATGAGCTATCGACGGATTTGTCAAACAATACGAGGACTCGAATGAACGCACTGCAAGTGTAAGGAGATCGCGTCTGGTAGCACGCATTAATCTCTCACTCGCGTAGGACATCACACAATCGCACTTGTCGAATAATGTTACACCGTGATGTTATTAAAGACTCGATGTGTCGGATTAACGCAATATGAATACGTATTCGAAACAATGGGCGATTCGTTGCAAGGTTACACCTGTCGAACGGTGCGCAATGGAAACTTCCGGATTTCGAGGAATGTCTGGTGGGCCGTGGCTTTGGTCCACGGTGAGCGCACGTGCTTTCTCATTTTCGCGGGCAAATTATCCTTTCGCACAAGGACATCGGTAGCACTAACGGGTTTCATTAACGCACGGCACTGAATTGAGAATATGTCCGTCGCCTAACGGACTTATCCGAATTCCGTCGGATTAGCTCGAAAGAGCATGTAGGAGCGTGGCACACGCGTTATCCGATCGATCGGAAAGAAATAATGCTTAGGGTACTTAGCATTGTCGAGTAATCTGGTGGACGATAACGGCATCAGGCGTAGCCCAGGATCTCTCGGGATGGTCTCCTCGATTGAATCTCGAGCCAGGAACAGCGTGGCGCAGCGTCGTTGTGAGATGCCGATGTAATGGCACTGTCCCGTTTGTCTCTAGGTCACATTGAGATACAACGCGCGCACTCTTTCCTCGGTCCGCAATCGCGGGAGAAAAAACACCGAGGCCTCGCTGGCCCGTGCGGGACAAAGAATGTTCACCGTTTCGTGAGCCTCGAAGCAATTATGATTAATGCCGAATAAATGTCACCACCCGATTACGATCCGGTTACTCTATGCTCGGTTCCGACACTCGAACGGTAGATCACGATGTTATATATCTCGAATACAGAAACGCAATTGTAAAGCAATCGGAATGAAAACGATCATCGGTCAAAAGCGTGCTCTCGCTTCCGCGTTTCCCGACACAATGCGCAGCCGAGCTCGTCGCTGCGAGTCTCGCGTCGCAAGCAACCGGCAAAACCCAAAAGACGATCGGTCGCCCGCCCCTCGTATCGCTCTTGCGTCGCTGTCGCTACCCGGGCGGCTGTTGAACGCGCGCTAAGTTTCAAACATCTCCTCCCCGCCTTCGTTGACCTGGGTCAACGAAAACGTTACAACGATTCTGCTGGAATCGGGAGTGGACACACCTTAACAATGGGTCGCTTAAGTACTGAGTGTTGCGTGCGCACTGAGACGACCCGAATATGACCGTCGTGGCCAGGGAACGTCTCGATGATGCGGCCCAATGGCCATTTTGCTGGAGGGTACCTTTCGTCGATGACTAGAACAAGAGAGCCAACAGTTAACGAGGGAGAGGCTTTATTCCATTTGTAAATGGAAAGATATCGATGCAAACACTCCCCCGACCATCTTGTCCAAAAACTTTGCAACATTTGGCTGATTAGTTGCCAACGAGATAAGCGAGAGGCTTTAACCGCAGCAAGAGACGGTTCTGGTATTATCGCTGGCGCACTTCCAATCAGGAAGTGTCCAGGAGTTAATGCATTTAGATCCTCAGGATCGTCAGTTAGTGGACTGAGAGGTCTTGAATTGAGGGTAGCCTCAATTTGAGTTAACAGAGTATTCATCTCTTCGAACGTGAGCATTGCATCTCCAACGGCTCGTTTGAGATGAAACTTAACGGATCTGACCCCGGCTTCCCACTTACCTCCGAAATGAGGAGCAGCAGGAGGATTGAACTTCCACTGCGTTCCGTTATTGGCCAAGATTGCAGCCAAATCTCCAAGTTCCTTGGAGGAAGATGAAAATAATTTCTTAAGCTCCGCATCCGCTCCCTTGAAGTTAGTGCCGCAGTCACTCATAAGGGTGGCGCAGATCCCCCTTCTGGCTGTGAATCTCTTATAAGCGGCTATGAAGGCGTCCGTCGTATAATCAGTCACCAGTTCTAAATGGATAGCTGAGGAGGCGTGGCAGACAAACAGGGCGATATAAGCTTTATACGTTTTGCATTTCTTCCTCGCCAGGTCTTGAGAACAAAAGGCCCTGCGTAGTCAACGCCCGTATTTAGAAAAGCACGAGATGGCGTTAGATTTTCAACTGGGAGTGGTCCCATCAATTGCTGTGCCCTTTCTGTCTGAATCGCGCGCATCGCACGCACTTTAAAATGAACGAACGTATTGGAGCCCGTCCTCCGACTATCCAGTATTCAGTCCGTATCAGGTTGGTTGTCAGTTGTGTACCTCCGTGCATTGTTCGTAGGTGTGCATCAGAAATAATTAAGGTTGTTATAGGTGATGCTTTGGGCAAAATGAGTGGATGTTTTGCATTCATCGATAAGAAGGCAGAATCAAGACGACCGCCTACTCGGAGGAACCCATCGGAGTCTAAGATTGGTGTTAGTCTGAGCAGTGGGCTGGTGTTTGCAAGGGGTTGCCCGTTAACCTTGGTTTTCAGCTCTTGTTTGAAGTACAATTGTTGCACCGCTTTTATCCAGAATAGCTTTGCCTTTTCTAATTCTGGAGGAGTTAATGGTGTTCCAACGAGTGCGTCGTTTGATCGCCGGAAACGAGCAATCGCTCTCATACAAGTCGCTGTAACGCGTAGCAGGCGAGTTAAGCTTGAGTACCGATAAGCAAGATCCCATAACTCCACAGCTCAAATCTTCGAGATCGTGACGACTTTAACCCGGTCTTTCTTCCAGGTTATCTTTGATATCAGGAGTTCGAAACTCGTTCGGCCATGTTGAATATGACTCTGACAGCCATGGTGGACCTTGCCACCAGGTCACAAACTTTTGAAGTTGCGCAGGTGTGAGTCCTCGCGTAGCACAATCAGCCGGATTTTCCTTTCCTGGTACGAATTTCCATTGAGCATGCGGTAGAGTGTTCTGGATAAAACGACTCGATTGTGTATGAAGTCTTTCCACCGGGACGGATGACTCGTATCCAAGTAAACGCGATTGCAGATCCAACCAAATAAAAATAGGTAGATTTTCCCATTGGAGAATGCTCAGAACATGAGAGATAAGCTTCGTGACCAGAACTGCGCCTTCTAGTTCAAGACGTGGGATGGTACTACGCTTCAGAGGAGCGACTTTTGTCTTCGCACACAGCAGAGTGACCTTCGTAATTCCGGTGCTGTCAGTGGATCGTACGTAAACAGCTGCCGCAATGGCCTGTTGGGAGGCGTCGCAGAAACCATGTATTTCCGTTTGATGATCTGATTTAACACCGATCCATCGAGGGATCGCCATGTCAGGTTTATCTTGTAGTTGACCTATGAATTTGCTCCATTTGCGAGATGCAGCCTCAGGTAACGGATCGTCCCAGCCTAGTTTTAACGTCCACAATTCCTGGATAATCACTTTCGCAGTTATAATAACCGGAGCCATTAAACCCAGAGGATCGAAGATTTTGGCGATGACCGACATGATGGCCCGTTTTGTTGCTACCTTCATAGGCGGTAACTTGATAGAAAAGTGAAAGGTGTCCGTCGGAGGATTCCAAAGTAATCCCAACGCGTGGACAGTCGCATTCTCGTCGATCTTAACGGGCGAGGAAATGGCCCTTTTATCCGGGGGAATTGATTGTAGAATTTCCGGTTGATTTGCTGCCCATTTATGCAGAGGGAATCCGCCTGCAGCACAGATGTGAACCACCTGCTGTACCGTTTCCTGTGCCTTTGTGAGTGAGTCAGCGCCGCCAAACACGTCGTCCACATATCGTCCTTTCTTTAAAACAGGAACGGCAAGGGGGTAATGGATACCCTCATCCTCAATAAGTTGCAGTAGTGTCCGAAGTGCTAAGTATGGCGCGCAGACCAACCCATACGTGACGGTGTTTAGCTTAAAGATCCGAATGATAATGATGCCTTTGGATTGAAGAATCCACAAAATTCGTTGAAGATCTCGATCAGCGGGGTGTAACATAATCTGCCGATACATCTTCACCATGTCTGTCGAAAAGACATATGGAAATCGGCGAAGAAAGATCAGAACATCAAAGACGTTAATTTGAAGCTTGGCTCCTGTGTGGAGTAGCTCATTCAACGAGTATCCTGTTGTCGTGATGCTCGAACCGTTAAAGACTACTCGGATTCTGTTCACATCATTCTCACGCAGTACCCCGTGATGTGGTAAATAGTACACTTGTGGAGGTTCCGGAGTGGAGTCTGAGACTAGCGTCATATGCTGCAGCTCTTCATATTCATTCATAAATCCATGATATGCTTCCGCATAACGTGGATCGGATGTCAATCGTTTAGTTAGGCTATTCAATACTTGGACAGCTTTCGCATAAGAATCGCCTAATTTATCCGCTGATTGTTTGAAAGGGAGACGAACCTGATACGTCCATTCTCAATCGCGAGTGTGCGTTGTTTGGAAGTGAAGTTCGCAATTGCTGATCCTCGGCTGAAAGAGATGAATTATTGGCGGACGGAACTTTCTCCAGTTCCCAAAGTCGTTGGATCAACTCGTAGAGCTCGTTATCAATTGAAGACGTGGTGACTTTGAACAGGAAGAGATGCCTGATCGTTTCCTACAGGACCAGAAACGATCCAGCCAAGTTTTGTACATTGCGCGATTGGAGAATCCACCGCTCCTTTAACAATTCCTTCCTCGATTATTTTGCAGTAAACGTCTGCCCCAAGTATGACGTCAATAGAACCTGGAATTGTAAATTCCGGGTCCGCGTATAGTAATCCTTTCAGATGATTCCACGATGAGATATCACAAACGTACGGAAGGCAATGAAGTTGTAAGTTTAGGTAAGATAAGAGCATTGATAGAACATTCGAACTCGCTCTGGAAATGTGGCTTCAATTTTAACGTGACCACTCCTCGTGTTCTACGTGTTTTCTGTGCCCCTACTCCAATCAACGGAGTGAGCGAGTGTTTCCTCGGAAGGTGCAGCCGTTGTACCAGTCGTTCAGTGACTAATGACACCTCAGACCCTTGGCCAATTAACGCGCGAGCCTTAGTAACTTCCCCTCGGGGATCTTCAATTAAAATCTGTGCGGTCGCTAACAACACGCACGCAGTGACTCTTGAAATGGAAGTAGAATGTACGGCTTTTACGTTTGTAGCAGTAGAAGTTGAATGTGCCGATTGCTCATTCGTGATCGTAGACGGTAAGTTTGCCTTGGAGTCGCCCTTGGTGGAAGTCGAATCAGATTTACTATATTTTTTGTTAGGTTGATGAATGGTGGTGTGGTGTTTGCTCCCACACTTTAAGCAGCGTTTGGTGACGCGACATGCCGAAGCTCTATGTAAACCGAGGGCAGTTGAAACACAATCTGTGTTTCGCAATTAGGGCCATACGCTGCTGGACTGTTTTAGCGGTGTACTGCGGGCAGTGAGCTAGATAATGTTTCGCTGAACAAATCACGCATGTGTTTGGCTTATCCGCTTTATCGTCTTGCGATTTCCCCTGAAAATGGGGATTTAGCGGAAGGTTGTTGTGAGCGGGGTGCTGATTTGCCCGTTCGGCATTTTTCAAAAGCTTGGAGAGAGCGTAAGCGATTGAACAAGAAGGTGGTAAACTGATTCCACGTGGGGGGATGCGTAGCTGAACCTAAATGGTTTTCCCAGGCCTTAACCGACTCCGAATCCAGGCGTTGAGCAGTATTAAACACCAGGATGTCGTCCCAATGTTGTACGGGGCGTTGGAGCGTCTCGAGAGTTCGGTAGATTTGCATGGACGTTCGTGTATAGCTGCTCCATTTCAGTTGAAGATTCCTTAGTCATGCGTTTCAGAGCAAATAGCGATTGAAGCGCCTCATTAACAAGTAACCTTGTGTTCTCGTAAAAAGATATAGGCATCCCATGCCTTTTGAAAATTATCGGATGTGAGTTTTGTGTTCTTAGTAACAGTGCAGCTGATCCTGTCAAACTAGTCTTCAGATACTGCAATCTTTCGACGGATGTAAGAGCAGGGTTCGTTATCACAAGCGAATTGAACATATCCTTAAAGGAAAGCCAGTCAGTTGGAGATCCGTCGAACTTAGGTAAATCTATCCGAGGCAATCGTGCATGGTGGTAGATCGTCGGATTGTTTGCAATAGATTGCGTCGTAGACGCTGGCGTTATTGGCTCTTGTTCCGGGACGAGAAGCAAATTCAACTTATCTATTTCCTCGAGATAGCATTGATGCGTCAATGAATAAAACCCTTCCACAAAATATGCGTTATTGAGGCAATCGTGAAGTATCCTCGGAATTTAACGCGCGCATAGCCACACCGATGGCTTGGTGTCGAATAGCGAATTGATTCCAATTATCTTTGAGATCTGTAATACGCGTGTGCACCATCTGCGGTGTAATATTTGACCGGCCGATATTAATTAAGCTGTCACCGTATCAGCAATCACGCCCATCAGGGTGAGCTGCTGCTCTAAATAACCCTCAATGTGGCTGAGCCTCATCCTGCAGCCGCGCACCGGATCCGGCTCGAAGGACCAAA